>CP124718.1:47620000-47992500 GCA_031232105.1 Capsicum rhomboideum
TGGGTGGGTAATTACTACTTGGTTGGTAGTTTAGTATTTTATTTGTTAAGGTTAGCTAGTTTGGGGGCCTCTTTGTTAGAATTTGACTCTGTTTCCCCTCATAATAGTAAGAATAATGCCTTGGGACTAGTTTTGTCTCACTTAAGACCTTGGTATGGAATTTTAAAGCCTTAGTCTAGGTTTGGGTAAGTGCTTGCCTTAGTATGGATTTTCGGGACAAGTGGTGGGCCCCATCATCCCTGCTTTTCATTAATTGCCTGAATTAGCTCCTTATATTTCTAAGAGGACTTTATTCATCACATTAGACTAAACTTTGAACCTTATGATGACTTAAACATTCCCATAAACATCGATTAGCCTTACTACTTCGGATGAAGTAAGTTTTGGCCTTTAGGGTTGTATATTTAGATTGTGTGATTAATATCGCACCCCTAATTGACTTAACTATATTTCTTAGAAGTTTGGATGCTAATTGGATGTTAAGTAAAGTTGTGATCTTGGAACATTTGGACACTTAGCTTATTTATCAAGTTCCGGTTCAAGTTCAGTGATTAGTATCTCTCTTGTTGTTTATTCTATTACTTACTACTTGGCACTTAATTACTAGTTCTGGTTCAAGTCATAGATTCATGATCTATATATAATAATTTATTATGATGATACTATTCTTAGTTCTGGTTCAGGTTCGGTATCTATGGTTCAAAGGAAGTTCCAGGTATGTTATCACATGTGGGCACACTTTAAGCTTATTATTGTCAAGTATTTCCTCCTTGTTTGCATCCATAGGGATTATGGGGGCTCAGTTGGGTTATTCCTTTCATGTTTGTACCTTTTGGGCTTATGGGGGTTAAGTTAGGTTGTAGTTAGATTGTATTTACTTTTAAATTACTCATTCTGCATATTTGTCTCTTCATCCTAGTTTAGCATTTTATTTCAGATTTAGCCCTTATCCTTGACTTTAGTTTTCATTCTCGCAATTAATTATACTTTTATTATGATTTAGCTCAATCTGTCGATGATGCCTGCTGAGTACCCATTGTTTTTGGTACTTATACTACACTTCTGTATCTTTTTCTGATACAGATCCAAGTACTAGTTATCGTCGTTGACTTTTTATTCAGGATGCTTAGGGATTTGGAGATAGGGTGAGCTTTTAATGTCAGAGCTAATCCTCTCTCCTTTTGTCTTTTTTGGATAGTCTTTACTCTTCCGAGACTATATGTATATTTGATACTGTTTAGTACTCTACTTTTGATTAGTGGCTCTTATACCGAACTTACTAGGTCATGGGATACTCTTTTGCACATTTCTCTCCTCTTTCCTTGGTAGTTAAGTATTATCATATTTGTATATATATTCTACTGATTAGTATTTTCTATTGCAAGTCTAAATGTTGTATTCTTTTACCCTCCGTCGTTTAGACCATTACTCGTCATTCCGGGCTATGGTTTGGCTTACCTACTGGTAGGTTAAAGTAGGTGCAGTCATGACTTGAGAAATTGGGTCATGACATTAAGGGAATCCAAGGTTTAGGAATTCATTAACTTGAAACAGTGTAACATGAGTGTGAAGGAGTATTCTCTTAAGTTTACTCAACTTTCAAAGTATGCTCCGATAATGGTGGCTGATTCTAGGGCCCACATGAATAAGTTTGTATCAGGTGTTCCTGAAGATGTGGTTAAAGAATGTAGAAGTATTATACTGGTTAAGGAGATGGACATATCCAGATTGATGACTCATGCCCAACAGATTAAGGAGGAAAAGATCAAGGAGAAGGAAATAGAGAGTAAGAGACCTAGAAATGTAGCTTTAACTTTTCTCAGTAGAGGTTAGATTGTGGTAATAGTTCTCAGTTCCATCAGAAATCTCCAGCTCTATCCCTATCCTATGCTAGTGCCCTAGTGCCCAATTTCAGATCAGATCATCGAGATAGGGCACTAGGCTCTAAGTCTCAGGCCAGTGTCACTAGTGGATGTACTCATTCAGTTTGTAAGAAATGTGGTAAGAATTACTAAAGTGAGTGTATGATCAGCAGTGGTAATTATTTTAGGAGTGGCAAGCCAGGTCATAGATTGAGAGAGTGTCCAGTGGCTTCACAGAGAGGCAGGAATGCTTGCCAGTAGAGTCAGACTAACTCTTTAGCAGTTCCAGCAAGTCACCCAAATCATCAGAGTGCCTCATCTAGTGCAGGTGGTGGGTAGCACCAGAATAGATTTTATGTACTTCAAACTTGATAGGATCAGGAGGGTTCCCCTGATGTAGTCACTAGTATGTGGCGAGTTTTTCATGTTGATGTCTATGCATTGTTAGATCCTGGAGCCACACTTTCTTTCTTGACTACTTGTACAGTAGTAGACTTTGATGTCAGTCCTGAAATCCTCTAAGAACCCTTCTTAGTCTCTACTCCTATAGGTGATTCAGTCATAGACAGATAGGTATACATAAATTGCCCTATCACAGTTTCTCAGAAAGTCACCTCAGTTATTCTTATATAGTTATATATGACTGACTTTGTTGTCATTCTTGGCATAGATCAGATACATTCTTGTTGTGCCTCTTGTAGAAATAGAGTAGTTTAGTTTTAGTTTCCACATAAGCTAGTCTTAGAGTGGAAGGGTAGTACTTCAGTGCCTATAGGTCGATTGATCACTTTCCTTAAAGACTGAAAAATAATTTCCAAAAGGTATATCTATCATCTTGGTTGGGTTAAGGATTCAAAATCCGAGAGCCCAACTCTTCATTCAGTTCCAGTGGTTAATGAGTTTTCAGAAGTGTTTCTAGAAGATCAGCCTAGAGTTTCTCCTGAGCGGGAAATTGACTTCGGAATAGATCTCCTACCAGATACCCAGCGTATTTTAATTATAGGTTAACGAATAAATCCAGTTGAGCTTAAGGAATTGAAGGAATAGTTGAAGTATCTCTTAGTCAAAGGTTTTATCAGGCCCAGTATCTCTCCATGCGGTGCTCTAGTTCATTTCGTGAAAGAAAAATGATTCTCTCATAATGTGCATTGATACCGTCTGTTGAACAAAGTCACAGTCAAGAACAAATATACCATTCCTAGAATTAATGACTTGTTCGACCAGCTTTAGGGTGCCAGTTGTTTTTCTAAGATAGACCTCAGATCCGGCTATCATCAGCTTAGAGTCAGAGAAAGTGGCCTTCCAAAAATAGCATTCAGAACTTGGTATAGTCATTTAGAATTTGTTGTTATACCTTTTGAACAAACGAATGCTCCTGCAGCTTTTATGGACTTGATGAACAGGGTGTTCAAGCAGTACTAGGATATGTTTATCATGTATTCATTAATGACATCCTCGTTTATTCTTGGAGTGAGGATGAACATGCAAACTATTTGAGGATTGTCGTGCAGACTCTAAGAGATTGCCAGTTATTTGCTAAGTTCAATAAGTGTGAATTCTGGTTGAAACTAGTAGAATTCCTTTGTCATATCAATTTCGATGAGGCATTCAAGTTTATCCTTAAAAAACCAAATCAATTAGGAATTGGCCTAAACCCATCTCTCTATCAGATATTAGTAGTTTCTTGGGTTTAGTCGGTTACTATAGATAGTTTGATGAAGGATTTTCATCTATTTCTTCTCATATATCCAGATTTACTTAGAATAAAGTTAACTTTTAGTGGTCTAATGCTTGTGAGAAGATTTTTCAAAAATTGAAGACCCGACTCACCTCTGCTCCAGTTTTGACTCTGCCAGATGGTTTGGATGGGTTCGTGGTTTATTCTGATGCTTCAGGAGTTGGACTTGGTTGTCTTGATGTAGCATAGTAAGGTTATACCATATGCCTCTAGATAGCTCAAGCCTCATATAAAAAATTACCTAACTCATGATCTTGAGTTAGCGGTTGTTGTTACCTTGAAGATTGGAGACATTATCTTTATGGGGTTCATATAGATGTGTTCACGGATCATAAGAGCCTTCGGTATGTTTTCAGTCAAAAAGACCTAAATCTTCATCAGAGAAGGTGGCTAGAGTTGTTAAAGGTCTATGAATTGAGTGTTTTGTACTATCTGGGTAAAGCCAATGTTGTGGTTGGCAGGTTGTCTATGGAAAGAATCGCTCATGTAGAGGCTGAGAAGAAAAAGTTAGTTCAAGAAGTTCACAGGCTTGCTAGATTGGGTGTTCAGTTGGTTGATTTAGCCAAAGGTAGTATCTTGGTTCAGAATAGTTCAAAAAATTCTTTAATAGTTAAGGTGAAAGAAAAGCAAGATAGTGATCCTAATTTGCTCGCTGAAAGAAGCTATCCAAAACCAGAAAGTTGAGATTTTCTCACAAGAGGTAGATAGTGTTCTTCATTATCAAGGCAGACCTTGTGTTCCATATGTGGATGACTTGAGACAGATGATGCTAGCAGAAGCTCACAGTTCTTAGTATTCTATTCACCCAGGAGCCACTAAGATGTACCGTGATCTATGGGAAGTCTATTGGTGGAATGGCATGACAAAGCATATCACAGAATTTGTGGCTAAATGTCCAAATTGACAGCAGGTGGTTAATGGGAAGTGATGAATAATGGATTTCACTACATGTTTGCCTTGTCCTCGCTGACCACATGATTCTATTTGAGTTATCTTGGACCAAATGACTAAGTCAATCCATTTCCTACAAGTTAACACTTTGGCTTCAGCCGAGGCTTATGCTAGACTCTATCTTAAGAATTTGGTGAAATTGTATGGATTTCTTTTGAATATCATATTCGATAGGGGTACTTAGTTTACCTCTCAGTTCTGGAAGACATTTCAGAAGGGTCTTGGTACCCAAGTTCATCTCAGTACAACTATTTATCAGCAGATAGGTTGTCAGGCAGACCAAACTATTTAAACCTTAGAGGACATGTTGAGATCTTATGTGATCAATTTCAAGGGTAGTTGGGATGATCACTTGTGTTGCTTGAGTTTGCCTATAACAACAGCTATCACTCCAGTATTCAGATGGCCCTCATTTAAAGCACTTTATGGTAAGAGGTGTAGATCTCATATTTGTTGGTTTGAGGTAGGTGAAGCTACTTTGGTAGGTCCTAATTCATTCCATGAAGCTATGGAGAAAGTTCAGCAGATTAGAGAAAGGATGAAAATAGCTCAGAGTCATCAGAAATCCTATGTAGATATGAGGAGAAGAGAACTTGAGTTCGTGATTGGTGATTTAGTCTTCTTGAAAGTTTTGCCCATTAAATGGGTGAAGATATTTGGAAAGATAGGGAAACTCAATCCCCGTTATGTGGGACCTTATAACTTTTTAGGCGCATTGGCAATGTGGCATATGAGTTAGACTTGCCTGCAGACTTAGAATTAGTACATCAAGTTGTTGATGTTTCCTTATTAAGGAAATACATTAGTGATACATTTTCGATTGTATCTTTACAGAGTGTGGGTGTGAACTATAGTCTCTCTTACGAAGAGGTCCCAGCTGAGATTCTTGACTGTCAAGTTCATAGGTTGAGAAATAAAAAAGTCGCTTTAGTGAAGGTTGTTTGGAGTAATCAACTAGTTGAGGGAGCTACTTGGGAAGAAGAAGAATATATTATGACCACGTACCCCCATCTTTTCCCTTTGAAATCAGCTTCAGCTTGAAGTAATAGTTTCCTCTTAATTAATTCTTTCATGTCACTCAGTTATTCCCATGTTATAGCATGCATTCATGAGTTCATTTTAGTCTATGTTTTAGCTATAGATTATGTTATAATGTCAGTATTCAACTCTTAGAACTTAGTGTTGGGATTGCAGCTCTTTCCCTATCTTTTCAGCTTAGTTATTTTTAATTCGGAGATGCATGACCCCAAGGGGGAGATATTGTAACCCCCCAAAGATCCAAACAAAGATCAAGATTGTACTTCAAGTATATTTAGAACAAAACGTAGTGATTTAGTAGTATTAGAAGTTATTTAGACATAAATTAGGGCCACAAGTAACTCCTAGCTCATAGCCAAGTTGAAAGCTTTATTACCGAACAAATTCTTGTATAAGTTTTTCTAGGGTCAACTTCAAATGAGTATAACTCCTAGATTCTGAAGATTTTTGGAGTCCACATCTACCAAATGAAAGGTATTTAAACGCATCTAATTTCTCATTAATCTGATTCTGGAGCTAAGAGATATGGCAATTTTAGTAGAGCTCTCTCCAGCAGTGAGATATGATGACCCAAAAACAATCGTTGGTTGAAAGGACGATCTTCGCTTGCTCTCGTCTGATGAAACACTGCCCCAAAATCTATAGAATCAACAAGCCCCATCCAGTACCAACAAACACAACTAATGATCGCTGGTTGAAAGGACATTCGGCAATTGGTTAGTCCGTTGTGAGGCACAATTTTTTCTGCTATGTTTTTAAAGGGGTATTCCAATCTTTTCCCATTATTTATTCTCCTAAACTATGTATTGTATGTTGTCCTAAGGCTGAATAATAACACTAAATTACCCAAATCCCTCATTCACTCAAAAATCAAGTGTCACTTAGCAAATATAGAGCAAAACAAATAATTATTTTTTCTCCAAGGAAAGAACTAGGGTTCATCATCTTCAATCTCAAATTCAAATATTTTTGCAAGGTTTTTGGTCTCAGGTATGTGGGATTTCATCAATTGGTATCCTTTCATCCATTGAGTCCTGAAATACACTCAGTTCCACAGTTAATTCATAATTTTGAAATTGGGTTTCAATTACAGTCATGATTCTTCTTGTATTTTAGTTCCCCATAACTAGAAGACTACAAATACATGTTTCTCCATGAAATTCAGTACCTTGATAGTATACTATTTATGAAACCTAAGGATGATTATATTCCATGAATTTGGACTTGTATTATGAGATTTCATATTCCATTCATATTATAGAAATTATCATGAATAGTTGTATTCTTCAGAGATGACGGATTATGAACACCCAATGACTTTGTTTCAAATGCATTATTAGTTGAATTTTTAGTCCTTTAATTTCACATGTGATTAGGATGCTTTCAGATAAAGTGTCTACTATTCAGTCTCAAATTTCAGTCTAAATTGAGCAAGGAGTAGTACTTAGCACCAAGCGGATAGAGGGATGAAGGCTCACCCATCAGTTAGGATGAGACCTTTAGTTGAAGTCCCTAAGTCCTAGAACTATGACACCACCTTAGGTTCTAAAGGTTCACCCATCATACCAGGCTTGATACCTTAGTTCTATTGGACATTAGTTTAGTGGATCCACGTCAGTCAGAGTTCGTACCTTTGGCAAGGTACAAAACACCCTTTCCACATGGGTAACAGGATGGGGCCTATTTTTTTCAGATGGGGCATGTCGGTTAAGAGTAGCTTCCACAATTTAGATTCAGATGTTGCATGACTTTGTATTCAGTTTATTCAGCATATTATTGTTCAATTACATGTTTAATTACTTGGTCATTGCATCAGTTTACATGCCTCAGTCCCACATTCAATTTATCCTCTTATGTTCAGCATATATAGTGTAGTGAATATCTTCCATACTCAGTACATTCAAAGTACCGACCGTATACTTTCTCTTGCACTATATTATATTATAATATAGGTTCAGACGTTCAGCATCTAGCTCGCAGTTAGCACGATCCCCCATTATCTCAGAAGTAGGGTTTGGTGATCCTCATCATTCAAGTACTAGTTTTTAGTATTATTATTTTAGTTTCAGATAGTTAGAGTTATTTAGGGGCTTGTCCCAACAACTCATCTTATTGAGAGGCTTTCAGAAAGACAGATAGACTATATTTTCAGCTTATGATTTTGACATCAGTTAAAGTTGTTTTGGATATTATTTGTACACTATTTAGATAGTTAGCATCCGCTCAGTGATTCCCAGTTTATTTTAACATTCATAGTGTCATGCCAAGCTTTAGGTTAGCTTTGGGTAACTTGTGACTCTAAGCACCGTGTTGGGACTAGGGGGTAGTCTTAGGCCGTGGCAGAAAGAGACTTTAAAAACAAAGATGGGACTACATGTGGTAGTCCATCAGAGGATGAAGTAGGGTCGGGGTCTGATACATAGGTTTCTAGTAAGGCTAATGATAAGACCACCATAGAGAGTTCCCACCATAAAATAAGCCTCTACGACAGGTTGAGAGATGGGGTATTCGGGGTATGCAGGCCATCTATGATCGAGACATTGCTATAGATCAAAACACGGGTCAATCAAAGAGGGGTTTTTATAAGGAGCTGAGATTGATCACTATGGGTATATTTGAGATGCCCCAGTTTGAGATGTTTTTCAATAATATAAATTTGGGTAGATGACTGAGCAGCCGGGTAGATATAGTCCTGCACTTGTTAGAAAATTCTATGCTGCATATTAGGCCACCCTGAAGGTGTTGGCTCTGCAGGGTTTGTTATAGAAGATGCAGCCACTGTTTTGATTTGAGGTGTTCAGGTTTATATCACGATCACACTATTTAACGCTTTCTTCATGGTCGGGGCTTTGAGTCTCCCACTAACACCACATAGATAGACCATTGCATTGATGAAATAAGGAAGTTGAAGCCAAAAAAGATTAGCACCAAGGAAAAAATGGAGCTTTTTTTATGGATTGTGAACATTATTTCTACCGCAAAGGAGGAGGTTGAAAGGGTAGCTTATGGAGAGTCACACATAAAAAGGGTACATTAAACTTCACCGCCAAATCTTTGTTTTCATTTGTCATTGTTTGGGGCAAACATATGGAGATAATATTTTGAGTGCAGATCAAGTTGTATTGTCGGCAGGTATTATTGAGGGCTATGAGTTTGATATTTCTCGGTTGATTGCCTTAAAAATTTAGGAGAGAGTTGTTGAAGGCGAGAAGAGCATCAGTATTCTCGAGCTTAGTTACTCAGATATGTTTAGAGGCTAGTGTTCATGTGTTTCTCGAGATAGATCATTTCATTGTCGTTTGTTGCACTACTGATCTTGGGCTGATTTAGGACCCAACAAATCCTATTTCTAAGGGAAATGTTGTAGCAGGTGCTGTTTTATTAGAGAGGACATTTCAAATGAGCATGCACTTGGAGATTGATACACCTGATTTTGCTAACCTTGGGTCCAAACCTACTGAGTCCCAAACTGAGGCTTTGAGGCTCGAGACCCATGCTTCTACAGATGCAACCACATCATCCACTTCACAGCCATCTTCAGTTTCTATCTCACCGACTCCTATGCCTGGTTCATCCATGAGTCACCCACTTATCGGTGGGTATGTTCTAGTCCAGAATAAGTTCCTATAAAGGTTCTAAAGAGGTTGACCACTATTGAGTTAGTTTTAGGTGTAACTTGAATTTGAATTTTTGTGGCTTTCTTGCACGTTTTGACAAGCATATAAGATTATCTTATGTCCCCAACACTCCTACAACATTTTATACATATGATTGATGATGTTCATGGTAGTTTTTGGACTTGAAAAGGATTGTAGATGAAGAGTCACCCTCCTCAATGATTTGGAATTGAATTTGGGTGTTAATAACCCCTATTTTATTGTAAGAGAGTTCATATAAACTCTACCAAAGCTTGATCTATGCTTTAAAATAAAAAAATTAAAGAAATGATGAAATTCCTCCATGGAAAAGGGTCAGTTCTGGTTGGGGATGATGGCACCGTTGCATCGGTGGGTTTGCCACTACAGCGACACTAGTTAATAGCCTCTTCCTGAATTTTTTATTTTCCTATTTTGGCTTCCCTTCCCTTATGTAGCGCTCTGAATTGGTTTCTAACATTGTAATTACAATATTTACAAGGCTAATACTATTTCTAACCAACCCCCATACCAAAGGTTCCACTACTCTGTCTGTCACGATCGTTACAAAGAAGGGTGACTCAATAGGGGCTTTGATCATGGGAAAAGGTTAATGATTTGAAACGTAGCTGAAGAGTAGCCACACTTTTGTAACCAATTGAGGACTTTCGGTTGGGAGATTCTGTGCCCCTTCCCACTATCCGCATTTAGGGAAAGAACGTTCTTATGGATGCTGCCACCATTAATGACACCTTAGGGGTCCCAATATCCTTCAATGTCGCCTTTGAGTCTAAAATCACTAAGTCAGACATAAATTGGGTGGTAAGGACCCTAGTACCAAAGGGTCAAGAGGACAAAGTGAAGTAGACTAGTGTCAAGGGGACCAAGAGCACTCCCTTCTCATCTGAGGCTCGGAGATGGCTGTACTTGGCATCCTGGAGGATCCGTCCTTCAATAAATGTTACTAATCTGACCTTTCACCAAGCTATGGTGGTGGCCTGCACTTTTTTGGGGATATAAATGAATGTGGGGATGCATAATATTGATGAGTGGCAGCATTTCTACTCTAGGGGAGGGTCTTTGAGGGATATTTTCTTGCCTTCCTTGATCATGGAGTTGTGCAAGATAGTGGAGGTGCCAAACGAGGACCATGACACACTGGAGGAGTGTGATGTGGCCTTCAAACCACTAAAGTTGAATGGATAGTGGGGAGGGATCTCTTATTTACTTTCCACACATTATAAATTATTGCATCACGGCATAAAGGTTCTGCCAAATGGAAAAATTAAAATGCATTAGGAAAAAGTGACTACGCATATTTTGCGGTCTCTTCTCTATTTAAAAACAAAACCAAAATTCTCGAAGTTATAAGCAACTTGTTGATTTTGGGTCGTCCGAAACTTGTTTATCATTTCAGCTTATGGTTGTCCATTCGAGTTTCGATCTCTTTTTTAAAAACCACTCTAGGTACCTAAGATAGAACAAAGCCAAATCCCATGAATAGACATTTTGAACAAAGTGACCCGACAACCAAGGCGTATTAGGCCCATTAGGTAGACCACTTTGTGTTGAAAAGGGTCCCCGGCCTGAAAAGACAAATTATTCCTTACGTGTCAAATTAAAGTATGTGATGCTGAATTGAATTAACCATTATTCCTCGAGGTTGGAAATATTTAGATAATTCTTTAAATGGAGATCCTTATTCTAAAGGAGTTAGGAAGTTCTTAGAAGTTTAAAATGTCTAAGATTGAAGAACCTTTCATGGCGGCCTAGTTTAGGATTGTACCCCTGCGCAGGACTGATATTTATTTGTACACTCCCTCACCTGATTTTGTATCCCTATTGGATTTATACATAAATTTGTATAAATAGATTTTTTGGGGGCAACAGAATGTTTCACAAACGGCATACATATTCTTTAATCTTTAGGCTTACCTTTGGCTCAAAAGGTCACAGGTATGTTAGGATGTGTTACATACTGATTATGTGGTACATGATTTTCTTTGTCCATGCTTATTTAATTATGTGTTTAATACATATGTTTTACTTTAAACTTTTGTTGTCTTCTTTATGCATTAATTTGTGTTATTTGTTGTGATCAATAAATGAACTTTTTCCTCTTTGAGTTTTTCTTGTTTCTTAGAGAGACTAATTTGTGTTGGTAACCAACTTGATACTTCCCAAAGATTGAAGCAAAGAAGTTTCAAAGACTCATTTTAACATGGATGCTAGTTTGGCCAACACAACTACCTTATCTAATTTAAGCTCCAATGTGCTTGTCAAAACCGACTCTCCCACCTCAACAGAACCAGAAACATACTTGGAGACTATTACCCATCTTGAAAAGTAGGTGGTTGAACTAAGTTTCATGAAAATTCAAAGTAATACATATTGTTAAATCCCACTAAGCATGAACAAAGTTCCTGATGTTCGTCAAGAAGGGACCATGCCACTTTCGAATGAAGTTGATAAAGGAAATTATTTCACTACTTCTCAATAAATTCAAGATACACTTCTCATTCATGATTCACTTGTGAAAGCATTTCCTTCACCAAAGTCTTAAAATGTACCAATGACACACCATGTCCTACTAATGTATACTTATGTTGCTGCATGAATTCAATGACTGGTTTGCCTAGATAGTGATTCTTATGGTGAGTCTAAAAATATTCCAAGATGATTGATAGTGAGGTGGTGGATAAAAAGTTCAAAGAATTATAAGATGTGGTGAAAGGTCACTGTTGGTTCGATAACAACCAAAGTATGAGGAAAGAAAAGTTATGTGTGTTTCCCAAATCAGAGTTGCCACTAAGTTACTAGATTACAGAGTTCAAAAAGTTTGATGGATCGGGAAATTCTAACTTTCACTTGGAGGCTAATTGTGAATAACTGATTGTAAGAGATAATGAAAGGATAAGAATAAAACTATTCAATCAAAATTTGTGTGGAAAAGCTCTAGAGTAGTACTCTAAGAAGATGCCACCAAATGGCATGTATGGGATGATTTGGCAAAAGCCTTTATGAATCAATATAGATTCCATGTCATGATCACACATGATAGAATCTCAATCAGAAATCTAAAGAAAAATGCCCCTGAAATCTTTCAAGAATATGCTATACGGTGGAGGAAAGAAGAATCTAAGACACACTCTCCCATGGATGAACAAGAGATGACAACTCACTTCATTCAAGTACAAGACTCAAACTAAAAAAGAATGGTGGTAATGATTACAAAAACCTTCGTTAAAGTTATCAAAGAGGGGGGCATAATTGAATATGGCCTCAGTACTAGAAAAATAACAAGTTTGGCAACATTACAATCCCCTAAAAAGGCCTTTCAAATAGCCTCACTTATAAATAAAAAGGGAAATGAGAAAGATGTTATAGGATGGATGACACAAGGAGCTATATCATATCATCGACAACTGTCACAGTACCAGCCTAGTTTTCAATATGATTAATATTCTTTATGCCTTTATTACCCTACTTCGCCACTATGTAAGTCTTAATCTTTCCAAATGGCATGCTTTGTCTACAACCCATGTCCAACATATCATTCTCTAAGATCACCAAAAAAACATCGAAACAATACTCTTCATTCAAACTTTGAATGAAAGCCTTCAAAACCTTCACGTTGTTGGCAGAACTAGTGACAAATTTATGAAAGGCTAAAAGCATCAAGGATCCTACATCCGGTAAAAGCAAACTCTATGAACACTTTGGACAAGTGGTATAACCCAAACAAATGATGTGCCTACCACTCAGGAGTAGTTGGGCATGACACTGATAAGTGTGTCACCCTTAGTAACAAATTTCAATTTCTAATTGACAATATGGTGATACCTCTTATTGCAGCCCTACTATGTTTGAAAAACAATGCACAACCCCACCATAGATGTAGGCCTTTGGTATAACTCGTTACGAAGAAGAATGAAGCTTTTTGGAAGTCGCACTTTTGGCATCTTTCAATCTAAAGATTATTGATTTCTTCCCTTGGTGCCTTAACAGCCTTCCAAGAGTATTAATTTTAACCCATACCCAGATTTTTTAATTTTTAAAGATTTTTTTTGTTTAAATCTTTAAGGATTTTTTAAAGGTTTTCATAGTTTTTATTTAATTAATTAAGTGGCGACTCTTGCTTTTATTTATTCAATCTTTGAGAATTTTAATTAGGTTTTGAAATAATTTGAAATCAAACCATTTTCCTGCAAAACAATCACAATCAAAATTCAAGATCAGAGTTGCTAGTGCCTCAACACCAAGTTTCTCCTCAGTAGGAACTAGTGGAATCTCATCATCAACAACATCAATAATAGAGAAAACACGCATGTCACTTGTTTGCTTTATTGACCAAAAAACATTGAACATCACTTCCTTATTATTCAACTAAAATTTCAATTGTCTAGTTTCCATGTCAACTAGTGCTTGTCCAATGGCAAGGAATGTTCTCACCCTTACGATGGGGACCTCAAAATCTACCTCACAGTTTAAAATGACAAAATCAACTGGAAAGATGAATGTCTTAACCTTTACTAGACCATCATAAAGAATACCCACAAGCTACTTCACTATGTGATTTACCATAAGAAGTTGTATTATACTGGGAATGGGGGCTTTCAAGCCCAACTGTCTGAACATTGCTAATAGAATCAAATTGATGCTATCACCCAAATCGCATTGCCTTTTCAAAATTGAACGCTCTTATGGTGCATGGAATGGTGAACACTTTTGGATCTTTCTTTTTTTTTTTGCACAAAATACCGTGATACTATTGTAGTATAACGGTGCAAATGTCAATACACTCTAAACTCATAGTCCTTTTTTTCACAGCAAGATCCTTCATAAACTTGTCATAACTAGGCATTTGCTTAAGTACCTTGACCAAAAGGATGTTCACAGATAACTGCTTTAGCATCGAAATAAACTTTTGGTATTTCCCTTCTTCTAACTTTTTTGTTTATTTGTTATAGGAAAGGTAGAGGAGGTTATGGAATAGGAGTCAAAATCTGTGGGACCTTCTTCTCCTTTCTTTGTCTAGCAATGGTCTACTTTTCAACAATTAGATACAGTTTTTTTGTTGAATATTCATTAATAGGTACTTTTTGGATTCAGCAACCTTGTCAACATCAATCATCTCAAGTTCAGCCATATCATCAGCAACTATCGAACATGGAAGGATCAATCGTCATCTACCACTCCTAGTAGGTACAGCCATGCAGTAACTGCTATTTTTTAGATTCTGAATTGTATTGCTAGGAAGTGTGCCTTTTTGACTTTTGTTCAGAAATGCAAAAATTTGGTCCAATTGTTGCTCAACTTGCTTAATCATAGTAGCATGCAACTCAACCCACTGGTATATTCCATAAATATCTCCATAAATCTCCCCTAGCTTGTCATTAGTAGATTCTACCTTTTTCAACACAATGGCCATTATGTCCTCTAGTCTAGAAGTGCTTGACTCAATTTTGCAGTTGTTTGGAGGAACATGCAAAGCACTTATATCATTCTTGTACCCATCTTGTTTCTTCCAATCACCATCTCTTTAGCATTTAAAAACCGATTAAAGATCTCTAACAAACTCTCATCATGTATCCTCTGATTAGCGCATTGCTTTAGGTTCTTGTTAAACCTCAACCATGCCTTATGAATAGCCTTTATTCTCAGTTATCATATGTTATAGATTTCATTATTCAACTATAAAATTCTAGATGGAGGGAAAAACCTCTATAAGAAAGCCCTTTTCAACTCTCTCCAAGTAGTGGTAGAGTCGTTTGGAAATTCTGCCAACCAAACAGTTGCTTCACCTGCTAATGAGAATGGAAATAAACATAACCAAATAAAATCTTTTCTCACACAAATTTTATACGCCTTGAAAGCCCCCAAAAATGTCATTAAGTGCAAATTTTCATCATCAATAGCATTTTCACTTAGTACTCCCTTCATGTTTAGCAACTGTATAATTGTACTGGTGATGCCAGGTAGGAAATAGGGGTGGAACTATGGAACCTGTTGCACCTGCATCATCTAAGTCAATATCATCTTCATCATCAAACTGGGCTATATTGGTAAATTTGTTGATCATGGCCCCTATTCCTTCTTTATTTGGCAACGTTAGCTTCAACTTTATGAACCCTAGCCTATTCATCCTATTAATTCTGACGGACTGACTCATCCTATATGTCTTTCTCATTATCTACATCTAAGCATCGCTATTCAGCTAGTTTTGCTTTCTCACATCATTGGGCTTCACGAGCCCAAATTTATTCTTCAGCTAATATATGGGTTATGGCTTGCTCCAGAGTTTCTTGGTTACTGATATGGTATAGTTTTATGGTACTTTGATGCTTAAAACAAAGAAAATATTCAAGAACTTAGGTGTATTTATGGATATGATGGGTTTGTGTGTTTTGCCACAAAACAGGTCTTGGTAGTAATCAATCAAAAAAGAACAAAAATTTGCTAAGTGTTGTCATCTGATGCCTGTCCAAGATCTTGAAGATGAGAAAGTAAGGTGTTGGCTATGATAAAACATTACGAGTTGTCGGAAGAGGATATGAGTTTTGCCAGACTCTTCCTGAGCATATATATCCCAAGTCTTAAAAGTTGACAAAGTATTCCTCAATGGCAACGGATCACCCTATGATCCGTCGGGAGTTGCTACAAGTCATTACCAGCAACTGTCACCAGCCAGTAGAAAATAAGCCAATAGGCTACAGATGGACGTAACTAGGTGTAGCTAGTCCCTACAACTCGTTGCTACTGCAGACTTAGTTTTCCTATTTTGTTTAGGATAGGATTCATTTTGCATCTATAAATGCTCCTATTAGGTTTTATATTTTAGTTTACGTACTCTTACATATTTTAAGGCCATATACTTGTTCTTGAGAATTGTAAACGCATTCTTTGAGAGATTTATTCATAGCTAAGATTGTGGTTTTATTCTTATTCTTCTAAGTGCATAATTATGTTTTCCTCCCAGAATTATTATTGTGTTCTTGCAATTATGAGTAGATAAACCCCACAATTAGGGTTGAAGGAACTGTAATGGAATAAGAAAGTAGTGTTTGAAGTACACGGTGATTCTTGAATGGTGTTTATGCATGTATTGTTGTTCTTTTTGCTTTGATTGTTTTCAAACGGTTGAAAAAATTAGAGCTCGCTTAGAGCTCGCCTTATTCTTACTTGATTTGGATGAAATGGTAAGAGATGGGAAAAAGGAACAAATAACAACGACTTGAAGCTATCAACCTTCACTTAATATCTTGAATCGTGGAAGCGAGAAAGCTATTATGGGATCCATGATAAGAGTTAGATTGTAAAAATCATGAGACTTGGATGAGTGATTGAGGATAGTCATATAATATGGGTTGGACAGTCATTTAGATAAACTTAACTTATCAATTCTAAATGTTAAGCACCGAGAGAGTCACCAGTACAAAGAACCTATGGAGTTATGAATTCATGAGGAACACAGTCCTAGTGTCTCTCTTCTATTGGTTACAACCTGATGAAATTCCCAAATGTTACTTGTTCACAAATTATTTTCAAATACTACTTTTGATACCCATCAATTTATGCGAAATAATTTATTAGTAGCTTAGATAACCGCATTGACCAAACTTCTAGACTATTCCATGTAGGATCGACCCCAACCTTTGTTGGATTCTATATTTGACAATGACTATTTTATATTTTATTGCAAGGCGTAATTTGGGCAACATAAATTTTGGCATTATTGTGGGGAATATGTTTTAGGATTAGATCGATTGTGTTTAGTTAACTATTAGTCCTGATTTCCTAACTTTACTTTTCTATTGTTTTTAGGGTGCACCAATGTATTTTGAACACTAGGAGTCAAGGCAATCCCCTGTTTCCATTTGATCTTGAAACTGAAAGGACACTGAGAAACTTGAGGAGAATTGATGAACAAGGAGTCCTCAATCTAGGAGTTCACGATCAAGGAGAGCACGAGACTCCAGAGCAAACCACAACCCAGATGTCATGTGAGGAAGAGGCTAGATAAGAAGAGCTTAGTCAAGAAACAGCTAGACAAAATAAGGAAGTTCGTCGGGCTACATTGGATGAATAGCAAAGGCAAAGAAGGAATAAGGGTCATGAACGCCCCCATCATTATGTGCCATAGTATAATGAAGAAGAAGATGATGATGACTTAGATGATGTAGGTGAAACAGGTGCTATTGTTTCACCTGCAGTACTAGCTGGAACCATGTTTGACATCACCAGCGCTATGATACAAGTGCTGAACTTAAAAAGAGTATTCATTGGTCTTTCTCCTACTGATGCAAATTTACATATAACAAACTTTATAGGGATTTCAAAATCCTACAAGATACATGGGGTGAATCAAGATGCTATTAGACTGCGGTTGTTGACTTTCTCATTGGCTAGTGAAACTATTCTATGGTTGACAGAGTTGTCAAGTGGATCAATAACTACCTGGCGAGAATTGAAGATACAATTCTTGGAGAGATTTTCCCACCATCAAGAATATTGCAATTGGAAATGAAATTTACAACTTCAGGCAACTGAATTCTAAGGCACTATATGAGACATGGTTAAGGTTTAAGAAAAAGCTGAACCAAGTCCTAAATCATAGAATTCCTATTGACAGCTTGCTTGAAATCTTCTACAGATCTTTGAATACTAACAACAAGGTTGTAGCTGACACTGTGACAAGAGGTGCATTTATAAGTCTAACTTAGGAGCAGGCTTCAGTGATACTGGATAAAATCAAAAATACCCATAGGGGTTGGTACACAAAAGTAGTCTGATGTTCTCACAGGCACTTATTCTAAAGGAGAATCCACAGAGCAGCGAATGAAAGATGAGGCGGTCGCTCAAGAAGTAGCATATTTGAGACCAATCTTAACTTATTTATAAATAGTTCACAGCAGTAGGGGTAGAGAAGGATAATCCAATTGGTTCCCAAGGTAAAGCACCGAGACATGATGATTTTCATTTTGATAAGGAGGAAATATATATAAATGATCAAGTGGTGGGTTTCCAAAACAAGGTCAAGTGTGTAATCAAGAAAATTGGTGCTCTTGTCAATGAATTCAAGGTCGGAATAATTACAAGGATAACAACTATAATTTGTATGGGTATAGAGTTAGGAGTAGAGGTAGGGATGGTGACTAGAAGAGGAAGGATGATTACAAGAATGACAGAAGTAGGTTATACATTCTACCTAGGAATAGTGATGCTGATTCGAGTAATTCTAGAGTGGATGAGTTGCTCTCTAAAGTGTTGAAAGGGGTAGAGAAAATGGATGAAATTCTTACGGATATTCAAGCAGATATTTTTGGGATAAATCACAAAGTTGTGTCACATTGTACTGTTGTTAACATCAAAAAGGTACACTTCCAAGTAACACTATTTAGAATCTAAAGAATAATAGTCAATACATGGTTGTGACCACTAGAAGTAGGAAGATAACTGCTGATCCACCTATGCCCATAAATGGTGATGATAAGGTTGAGCCCATGATGATTGATGATGAAAAGGTAGTTGAATCAGAGAATCGTGTTTTGATAAAAAAAAAAAAGGCATCTGAAAAGCCATCTCCAATTTCTCAAAAAAATATTGAGGCTAGAAATGGGAAGAAAAAAAAGGTCCCCTAGGTTTTGACTCCCATTCCATGATCCTCTCCTCCTTTTCCACAGAGATTGAAGAAGAGAGTCGAAGAAGGGAAGTATCACAAGTTTATCTTGATGCTGAAATAATTGTCTATGAATATTCCTTTAGTAAGTTTATGAGGGATCTTGTGACTAAAATAAGGAACATGAGTATTGAGCCTTTTGTGTGATTTGGGTACTAGCATTAATCTGATGCCACAAGCAATATTTAGATAGTTAGGGTACGGGTCACCCAAACCAACTTCGATGAAACTTCTTATGGTGGATCGCACTGTGAAGAAGCATGTGGGTGTATTGTATGACGTCTTGATGAAGGTTTATTCATTCATATTTCCAACTGATTTTTTCATCCTCAATTGTGAAGTAGCTTTTGAGGTTTCTATCATCTTGGGGAGAATAATCCTCGTGACAAGATAAGTATTAGCCGATGTTGAAATTAGTCAGTTGAAATTTAGGTTGAATAAAGAAGAGGTGACTTTTAATGTTTGCAAATCTATGAAGCAACCAAATAAAATGTGTATGGTTTCAGTTATAGATGCAGTGTATGAGGATACCTTGATAGTTCCTATTGAGGAGAGGCTTCGTATCGAGGCTCTAATAACGATGATCATGAAATGTGAAGGTGATGATATTGATGAGTATGATGAGATTGTGATTGCACTTGCTAGTATAGATTCCTACCCTTTGTACCAAAAAAGTTAGATTTGGATTTGCAAAAAGGGCAACTCCACCGGCCAAGCCTTCTATTAAGGAGCCTACTGTCTTGGAGTTCAAATATCTCCCATCCCACCATCTTTATGCTTTCTATGGAGCCAACAACACTTTGCAATCTTTATAGAAGCATATTTGGTTGAATGGAAAGTTGAGGCTCTAGTATCAATTTTGTAAAAGTTCAAGACATCCATCAGATGGTCCATTTGCTGACATATGGTATTCTGCTCATAATCTGCACTTATAAAATCCAAATCGAGCCAGATTGTATTTGTAGTATTAAGCATCAACATAGGCTTAATCTGCCTATGCAAGAGGTGGTCAAGAAGGAGATCATCAAGTAGTTGGATGCAGGTGTGGTTTGCCCTATTGCAGACAACAAATGGGTGAGCTCAGTTCAATGTGTTCCAAAGATGGGTGGAATCACTATGGTTCCAGATACTAAGAATGAACTTATTATAATGAGATCATCCACTGGTTGATGAGTGTGCATGGATTATGGGAAGCTGAATTTAAGGACTGAAAAATATCATTTTCCAATGCCTTTTATGGATAAGATTTTAGAGCGTCTTGCTTGTAGAGGATGGTATTATTTTCTTGATGGTTATTCAGGATACAATCAGATTTTAATTTCTCCCAAAAACAAATATAAGACCACTTTCACTTATCCATATGGGATGTTTGCTTTAAAGAGGATACCTTTCGGATTGTGTAATGCGCCAGCGACCTTTTAGAGTTTCATGATATCTATTTTCTCAGACATGGTGGAAGACATTATCGAGGTATTCATGGATGATTTTTTGGTAGTTGGTGACTCTTTTGAAGATTGTTTGGCCCATTTGTCTAGTGTTTAAGAAGGTGAAAGATTGCAATTTTGGTGATTAATTAGGAAAAGTGTCACTTCATGTTAAAAGAAGGGGTGGAGATTGGTCATAAGATTTCAAATATGGCTATTGAGATTGACAAGGCAAAAATAGAGGTGATTGAAAAATTGCCTGAACCAATTTTTGGGAAGGGTATTCGAAGCTTTTTGGGGCATGCTGAATTTTATCGTAGGTTCATTGAGTATTTATCTAAGATTGCACATCCTTTGTGTAAATTGTTGGAGAAGGAGGTGAAGTTTGTTTTTGATGATGCATGTTTAAAGTCATTTGAGTGTCTTTCTTTTAAGAATTAAAGGAACAGTTGAAAGATCTCTTAGTCAAAAGTTTTATCAGGTCTAGCATCTCTCCATGGGGTGCTCCAGTCCTTTTCATGAAAGAAAAATGGTTCACTCAGAATCTGTATCTATTACTGTCAGTTGAACAAAGTCACAGTCAAGAACAAATATGCCATTCCTAGGATTGATGACTTGTTCGACCAGCTTTAGGTTGCCAGTGGTTTTTCTAAGATAGACCTCAGATCTGGCTATCATCAGCTCAGAGTCAGAGAATGTAACATTTCGAAAACAGCCTTTGAAACTTGGTATGGTCATTTTGAATTTTTTGTTATGCCTTTTGAACTAATGAATGCTCTTGTAGGTTTTATGGACTTGATGAATAGGGTGTTCAAGCAATACTTAGACATGTTTATAATTGTATTCATTAATGACATTCTCTTTTATTCTTGGAGTGAGGATGACCATGCAAACCATTTGAGGATTGTCATGCAGATTCTCAATGATTTCCAGTTATTTGCTAAGTTCAACAAGTGTGAATTCTAGTTGAAATCAGTAGCATTCCTTGGTCATATCAATTTCGATGAAGGCGTTCAAGTTTATCCTTAAAAAACCAAATCAGTTAGGAATTAGCCTAAATCCATCTCTCTATTAGATATCAAAAGTTTTTTGGGTTTAGCCAGTTACTATAGACAGTTTGTTGAAGGATTTTCATCTATTTGTTCTCATATGTCCAGTTTGACTCAAAATAAAGTCAAGTTTTAGTGGTCTAATGCTTGTGAGAAGATTTTTAAGGAATTAAATACTAGACTCACCTCTGCTTCAGTTTTGACTCTGCCAGATGGGTTCGTGGTTTATTCTGACACTTCAAGAGTTGGCCTTGGTTGTGTGTTGATGTAGCATGGTAAGGTTATAGCATATGCCTCTAGACAGCTCAAACCTCATAAGAAGAATTACCCAACTCATGATCTTGAGTTAGCAAAGGTTGTTTTTGCCTTAAAGATTTAGAGGCATTATATTTGTAGGGTTTATGTAGATGTGTTTATGGATCATAAGAGCCTTCAGTATGTTTTAAGTTAGAAAGAACTAGATCTTCATAAGAGAAGATTGCTAGAGTTGTTAAAAGATTATTATATGAGTGTTTTGTACTATCCAAGTAAACCCAATATTATGGCTGATGCTCTTAGTAGGTTGTATATGGGAAGATTTGCTCATGTAGAGGAAGAGAATAAAGAGTTAGTTCATAAAGTTCACAGGCTTGCTTGATTGGGTGTTCAGCTAGTTGATTCAGCCGAAGGTAGTATCTCAGTTCAGAAACTTCTTTTATAGTTGAGGTGAAAGAAAAGTAAGATATAGATCCTATTTTGTTTAAGCTAAAAGAAGCTATCTAAAGTTAGAAAGTTGAGGTTTTCTAACAAGAGGGAGATAGTGTTCTTCGTTGTCAGGGCAGACCTTGTGTTCCAGATGTGGATGACTTGAAATAATAGATGCTGACAGAAGCTTACTATTCTCAGTATTTTATTCGCCCAGGAGCCACTAAGATATATTGTGATCTATGGGAAGTATATTGGTAGAATGGTATGATGAAGCATATCGCAGAATTTGTGGCTAAATGTCCAAATTGACAGCAGGCGGGAAATGGGAAGTGATGAATATGGATTTCATTATAGGTTTGCCTCATACTCGCCTACCGCATGATTTTATTTGGGTTATCGTGGAAAAAATGACTAAGTCAGTGCATTTCCTACAAGTTAACACTTTGGCTTCAGCCAAGGGTTATGCTAGACTCTATTTTAGGAAGTTAGTGAAATTGCATGGAGTTCCTTTGACTACCATCTCTGATAGGAGTACTCAGTTTACCTCTTAGTTCTGGAAGACATTTTAGAAGGGTCTTGGTACCCAAGTTCATCTCAGCAAACTTTTCATTCATAGATAAATGGTTAGGCAGAGCGGACTATTTAGACCTTAGAGGACATATTAAGAGCTTATGTGATTGATTTCAAGGTTAGTTGGTATGATAACTTGTGTTGCTTGAGTTTGCCTATAACTATAGCTATCACTCCAGTATTCAGATGGCCCCCGTTTGAAGCACTTTATGGCAGGAGGTGTAGATCTCATATTGGTTGGTTTGAGGTGGGTGAAGCTTCTTTGGTAGGGCCTGATTTCTTCCATAAAGCTATGGAGAAAGTTTAGATAATTAGAGAAAGGATGAAAATAGCTTAGAGTCGTCAGAAATCCTATGCAAATGTAAGGAGAAGAGAACTTGAGTTCGCAATTAGTGATTTGGTCTGCTTAAAAGTTTCTCCCATGATGGTGATGATATTTGGAAAGATAGGGAAACTCAGTCACCGCTATGTAGGTCATTATAATATTTAGAGGTGCATTGGCAATGCGGTCTATGAGTTAGACTTGCCTGCAGACTTAGAATTAGTGCATCTAGTTTTTCATGTGTCCTTATTAGAGAAATACATTAGTGATACAGCTTCGATTGTATCTTTACAGAGTGTGGGCGTGAAATATAGTCTCTCTTACGAAGAGGTCCCAGTTGAGATTCTTGACCTTCTGGTTTGTAAGTTGAGAAATAAGGAAGTCACTTCAGCGAAGGTTCTTTGGAGAAATCATCTAGTTGAGGGAGCTACTTGGGAAGCAGAAGTAGATATGATAACCAAGTACCCCCATTAGTTCCTTTCGAAATCAGCTTCAGCTTGAGGTAATAGTTTCCTCTTAGTTAATTCTTTCAGTCTCATGTCCCTCTATTATTCCCATGTTATAGCATGCATTCATGAGTTCATTTTAGTCTATGCTTTAGTTATAGATTCTATTATCGTGTCAGTATTCATCTCTTAAAACTCTGTGTTGGGATTGCAACTCTTTCCCTGTAGCTTAGTTAGTTTTTATTCGGGGACGAATGACCCCAGGGAGGAGATATTGTAACACCCCAAAAATCCAAACAAAGATTAGGATTGTATTTCAAGTATATTTAGAACCAAACATAGTGATTTGGTAGTAAGAGAAATGAAGACATAAATTAAGGCAATAAGTAACTCTTAGCTTATACCCAAGTTGAAAGCATTATTACTGAATAAATTCTTGTATAAGTTTTACTAGGGTTAACTTCAAATGAGTATACCTCCTAGATTTTGAATATTTTTGGAGCTCCAAACCCATCAAATGAAAGTTTTTTAAGTCTTTTTTCCAAAGTATCCAATTTCTTATTAATTCGGTTTCGGAGCTAAGAGATATAACCATTTTAGTATAGCACTCTCCAGCAGTGAGATATGACGACCCAAACAAAGATCGTTGGTTGAAAGGATGATCGTCTCTTACTCTCGTCTGAAGAAAAACTGGCCCAAAATCCAAAGAATCGAGAAGGCTCATCTAGTACCAACAAACACAATCAATGATCGCTGGTTGAAAGGACAATTATTGGTTGGTTCTTCTGTTGTGAGACACAGTCTTTCCATTACAGTCGTGATTCTTTTTGTA
Source organism: Capsicum rhomboideum (assembly GCA_031232105.1). Lineage (NCBI taxonomy): Eukaryota > Viridiplantae > Streptophyta > Magnoliopsida > Solanales > Solanaceae > Capsicum > Capsicum rhomboideum. The sequence goes on from CP124718.1 coordinate 47,644,234, forward strand.
TTCCAGTTCCCCATAACTGGTAGAATACAAATACATGTTTCTCCATGAAATTAAATACCTTGATAGTATAATATTCATGAACCCTAAGTATTATTATATTCCATAAATTTGGACTTGTATTATGTGATTTCATATTCCATTCAGATTATAAAGATTGTCATGAATAAATGCATTCTTCAGAGATGGTGGGTTATGAACACCCGATGACTTAGTTTCTCATGCATTATTAGTTGAATGTTCAATCCTTCAATTTCGAATGTGATTTGGATGCATTTAGATAAACTGTCTATTATTTAGTCTCAAACTTCAATATAAATAAGCCTATTAGTTTATCAGAATAAATTTAGTTAGGAGTAGTACTTAGCATCGAACGAACACAGGGATGAAGGATCACCCCTCAGTTAGGATGAGACCTTTTGTAAAAGTCCCTAAGTCCCAGAACTATGGCACCACCTTTGGTTCTAAAGGGTTAGCCATCAGACCAGGCTTGATACCTTATTCCTTTTGCACATTAGTTTAGTGGATCCACGTTAGTTAGTGTTCATACCCTTGGCAAGGTACAGAACACCCTTCTTGCATGGGTAATAGCTTGGACCCCATTTAGCTTAGGTGTGGCATGTCGGTTCATAGTAGATCCCATAGTCCAGATTCAGATATTGCATGACATTGTATTCAGTTTATTCATCATATTATTATTCAATTACATATTTATTTACTTGGTTATTGCATCGATTTACATGCCTCAGCCCCATGTTCAGTTTATCTTCTTATGTTCAGCATATATAGTGTAGTGAATAGCTCACATGGTCAGTACATTAAAAGTACTACCGCATTCTTTCTCTTGCGCTATATTGTATTATAATATAAGTTCAAATGTTCAGCATCCAGCTCGCGGTTAGTACGATCCCGCATCATCTCAGCAGTAGAGTTTGGTCAGTCCTTATCAGTAAAGGACTAGTTTTTAGTATCATAATTTCTTTATTATTTTAGTTTTAGATAGTGAGAGTTAGTTAGGTGGTTGTCCCAATAACTCATCTTATTTAGAGGCTTTCAGGCAGAGAGATAAACTATGTTTTCAGCTTATGCTTATGGTTGTGACATCAGTATTGAGTTGTTTTGGATATTATTTCTATATTATTCAGATTTTTAGCATCCGCTCAGTGATTCCTAATATTTTTCAGTATTCATAGTATCATGCCAAGCCATGGGTTAGCTTGGGGTCACTTGTGACTCCAAGCACCGTATTACGACTAGGGGGTAGTCTCAGGTCATGACAGAAAGAGACTCCAAAAACAAAGATGGGACTTCATTTGGGAGTCCATCAAAGGATTAAATAGGGTCTGGGTCTGATACATAGGTCTCTAGAGAGGCTAATGATGAGACCACCACAGAGAGTTCCCTGCTATAAAATACTCCTCCACCACAGAGGCAGTCTACACTTTAAATTCGGGTAGCCCAATAGGTTGAGAGATGGAGTATTCGGGGTGTCCAGGCCATCTATTATCGAGACATTGATATAGATTAAAACACAGGTGGGTATGTCTAAGAATCCAGGGTTTGATATGTATTTCAATAAATATAAGTTTGAGTGGATGACTGAGCAACCAGGTAGATACATTCCTGCACTTGTTAGAGAATTCTATACTACTTATTAGGCAACCCTGAAGGTGTTGGCTTCGCAGGGTTTGTTATAAAAGGTGTATCCACTATTTTGATTCGAGGTGTTCAGCTTAATATCTAGATCGCACTATTTAATGCTTCCTTCATGGTTGAGGCTTTGAGCGTCTGACTAATACTGCATAGATAAACCTTTGCATTAATGAACTAAGGAAGGTGAAGCTAAAGCAGATTAGCACCTATGAAAAAATGGTGCATTTTTTATGGATTGTGAATATTTTATCTACCTCAAAGGAGGAGGTTGAAAGGGTAGCCCGTGGAGAGTCAGACATAAAGAGTGTACATTAAACTTCACAGCCAAATATTGGTTTTGGTTCATCATCATTTGGCCACATATGGGGATAATGTTTTGAGCGCAGATCGAGCTGCATTGTTGGCAGGCATTATGGAGAGCTATGAGATTGATATTTCTAGGTTGATTTTGCAAAAAATCAGGGATAGAGCTGTTGAGAGTGAGATGAACATCAGCATTCCCGTGCTTGATTACTCAGATATGTTTGGAGGCTGGTGTTTATGTGCTGCCCTAGATTGATCATTTCATTGTGGTTCATCACACTACTGATCTTGGGCTGATTTAGGACCCAATGAATCTTGTTTTCAAGGGAAAGGTTGTAGCAGGTGCTGCTTTATTAGAGCGGACATTTCAGACGAGCATGCATATGGAGATTGATATGCCTGGTTTTGCTGACCTTGAGGCCATACCTACTGAGTCCCAAACTGAAGCCTTGAGGCTAAAAAACCATGATACTGTAGATTATAACACATCATCCACTTCACATCCATCTTCAATTTCTATCTCACTGACTTCTATTCCTGGTTCATACATGAGTCGCCCACCTGCCGATAGGTATGTTCTAGTCAAGAATGAGTTCCTACAAAAACTTCTAAAGAGGCTGACCACTATTGAGTTGTTTTTAGGTGGTACTTGAATTTGAATTTTTTTTTGCTTTCTTGCACGTGTTGACAAGCATGTAAGATTATCTTACATCCCCAACACTCCTACAACATTCTAGACATCTAATTGACGATGTTCATGGTAAATTTTGGACATGAAAAGGGTGGGAGAAGAAGATTCATCCTCCTCAATTAATTAGAATGATTTGGGATTGAATTTGTGTGTTAATCACCCCTATTTTAGTGTAAGAGAGTTCATACAGACACTACCAAGCCCGATCTATGCTTCAAAATCAAAAATTTGAAGAAAAGATAAAATTCCTCCATGGGAGGGAGTCGGGTCTGGTTGGGGTTGATGCCACTGCTGCAGTGGTGGATTTGCCAGTGCAGTGATACTAGGCAATAGCCTCTCCCTGAATTTTTTATTTTCCTATTTTAGTTTCCCTTCTCTAATGTAGCACTCTGAATCGGTTTTTAATACTGTAATTACAATATTTGTAGGGATAATACTATTTCTAACCAACCCCCATACCAAAGGTTCCACAACTCTATCTGTTGCGATCGTTACAAAGAAGGGTGACTCAATAGGGGCTTTCTTCATGAGAAAAGGTTCTTAATGAGAAACTTAGCTGAAGTATCGCCTGACTTTTATAACCAATTGAGGACTTTCGGTTGGGAGATGCTGATAGAGGTCATCATCCCTGCCTTTAATCTGGAAATAGTTTGGGAGATCAATGTCATACTCTCGATCGTTTATTGGTCTATGCCCCTTCCCACTATCCGCATTCAGGGGAAGAACGTTTCGATGGATGCTGCCATCATTAATGACATCTTAGGGATACAAATCTCTTTCAATGTCGCCTTTGAGGCTAAAATCACTATGTTAGACCTATAGTGGGTGGCAAGGACCCTATTACAAGAGGGTATGTAGATCATGATGGTTATGTCTAAAAGTGTAAATAATGCATTTTTGCTTTTTGCTAAAAGATGTGTCATCTATGGTATTTAAACTTGAAAGGAGACTTGAGGTTTTGATGAAAGTGAATGGTGTGAATGAAATATCAACATGTATGGTGTGGTTATGTTCCTTGACTTGTTATTTTTCTATAAGTATAATTTGTGGGATTGTTATCGATATATGGTTATGAAGTGTATTCAGGTGACATGATGGAGTAATTGTGGTGTTGTGTTGATGGAGAAGTGTAAAGTATGAAAACTGTGTGACATGCTATTGGTTTATGATATATTGGTCAATGTATGGAATGTTGTGGTATTGTTGGTATGATAATTTCATCAATGGTATTGTCAAGGGGGAAATGACATTATAAGACAAACATGTAACTCATTGTCGTCTTGAGCACTTGTAAGGAATTTGGTTGTTAACGTAAGTTCCGTTATGTACTTGTATTGTAGAGTAAAATGTAAGGAAGGAGCTGGACTATTGTATTCCCATTCACAGATAGGATTGTGTATTTGTATTGAGAAGATAAGGTATGTAAGGTTACTCTTTCCGTATCCTTCTGCAGCACATATTGTTCGCATTGACATTGTACTTGTTCCATTCCGAAGTGTTCAAAAGTATCCCAGCTCAGGTTGATATATTGTTATTCATATGTTTGCTATTCTTAGACTAATTGTGATTCTCATATCTATTACTCATTGACTGAAGTTCCAAAGCTCTCATAATGTTGTCACTACTAAAAGGAACTATCTCAGGGAAAAGTAATGATGTAAAGAAAATCTATTCATTCTTGAGTAGCATATCCAATAATGTTACATTCAAAAGTTCCAAATATAATATGATCATCGAATGAACTATTTCAAAGATTAAAGAAGTGATGTAAAGTCTCTATTCTTGGGTGGTATCCCAGGGGTGAAAAGAAACACCTAGCATGGGTCGATCCCGAATACCCACTAATAAAGTGGATGACTACCCACCAATAAGGTGGATTACTACCCACTAATAAGGTGGATGATTACACTATAACCCACCGAGAATATGGATGACTAATAATGATGATGAACGTAAAGGCAAGATAAGTAATGAACATAATGCACATAGTTCCAAACTTTCAGATTGATGATTTATCCATATTGGATATTCTCTTATAATTTTCCATTGAAGTTCTTACATATTGATGCCGTTTCTTATAGCCTTGCATACTCAGTACATTCTTCGTACTGACCCCCTTGGGGGACTTACCTTACTTGCTGCAGGCACAGGTGCTAGTAGACGTCCACAATAGGTTGCGGATTATCTGCCAGTCATTGGTGTGCTCCAGTTGGTTCGGGGCTTTCTGAGTCCCATGTGTACATTGGTTTTCGGCATTGTATGTGTTGTATAAAGAGGGGACTTGTCCCGACTGTACGTTGGTTATGTATATGTATCTTTAGAGGCTTTGTAGACGTATGTAGGAAGACGAATGTAAGAGATGAATGTCCATTTCTATTTGATGGCCCTAACGGCCAAGTTTCATATATAGTATATGTTTTCCATGACTTTCGCCATTGATATCTAGTTACATGATATAGGGCGATATTCACACAGAAACATGCATAGGAAGACACATGAGTAAAGATTAGTTCTCTCGGGCCTTATCGGCTTCGGGTGTCAGTCCGTCCCGAATGGGATTTGGGGAGTGATAAAAGTGGTATCAGAGCAGGTCGTCCTAAGGGTGTCTACAAAGCCATGTCTAAGTAGAGTCTTGCTTATGGATGTGTTGCGTGCCACATTTATAAGTGGGAGGCTACGGTACATTTAGGAGTTGTTTCATTTCTTTATTTCTAGATCGTGCAATAGAGCCAATATTGTAAGTGAAAATTTTATCTGACCATGGAATTGGTTTTCTTGTTTATAGTAAAATGCCGATCACAAGAAAAGGTAGAGGCAAAGGTAAGCAGGTAGATATGTCTGCCGGAGAAAGAATGAGTAAATCACCACCTGACCAAGCTAGTCAAGGTGGGGATGACGCTGAAATTGCATCGCGGTCTTCTTCTACTCCTCCAGTTCCTAAAGAGCAGAGGGTTAGAGAAGTACCCGCGGAACTGCCTATGAATTCCACTGACCAGGATTTAAGAAATGCAGTGCATATGTTGACCCAGCTAGTTGCTGCACAAACTCAAGGACAAATTGGTCCAATGACAGGCAAAGACAGTGAGGCTAGAGTAACTAGTCAGAGGACACAAGATTTTCTGAAATTAGACCCTCTCATATTCACTGGGTCAGACCCAAAAGTAGATTCACAGGACTTTGTAGATTAAATTCAAAGGGCTCTAGAGGTTATACATGTGACTGGTATAGAAACAGTTGAACTTGCGGCCTATAAATTGAAAGGTGAAGCTATATTATGGTATGAAGACTGGAAAAGATCGAGGGGTATTGATGTACCTCCAGCTGGTTGGGAGGAATTCAAAATAGCCTTTATTTATCACTACCAACCATATGAGATCTGATAGGCTCATTCAGACCAATTTCTAAATCTCCGTCAGGGGAATAAGAGTGTTAGAGAATACAGTCTTCAGTTTAATTCTTTGGCTCGATATGCTCCAAATGTAGTGGCCAAAATGACAGACAGAGTCCATCGATATGTGGACAGATTAGAGCCGTATTTGGTAAGGGAATGTACCATTGCTGTTTTGAACAAAGATATGGACATAGCCAGAATACAGGCCTTTGCACAAAAGATGGAGGATCAAAGGCAACAAAGGAGGGTACATGAATTTGAAAAAGGGCCTTCAAAGAGGGCTAGACCTATGAGACAGTTTATGGTGCCCCAAGGAGAATCTGCGCCTCAGAGTTCTTCTCGACCGCCTAGACCATCATTTTCTTCCCCTACAGTAGATACTTTATCACAGTTCTGAGGTTCTAGAGGCAGTCATGCAGGGAAGTGCAGTGTGGTTTGAGGTTCACAGACAGTAAGATTTTCTCGTCAACTGTGCCAGCACTGTGGGAAGTTTCATTCAGGGGAATGCTGGTATGGTCAAAATATTTACTTGCGGTGTGGTATGTCAGGGCATCTGACGAGAGAGTATCTACAAGGGGACACGGGTAGTATGGCGCAACCTACGGGATCAGCCGTTGTGGCGTCGTCATCTGGTGTACAACCTGCTGGTCATGGTAGAGGTGCTAGAGAAGCAGCTAGTTCCAGTGGAACTCAGAACCGCACCTATGCTCTAGTCGACCGACATAATTTGGAGGTTTCTCCTGATGAGGTTACAGGTATAATATCTGTATTTTCACATAATGTATATGCATTGATTAATCCAGACCCTACCATATCATATGTTGCCCCATTAATTGCTTTGGAGTTTGAAAGAACACCAAAATTACTAGTTATACCATTTGAGGTCTATACACCAGTTGGTGAATTTATTATAGTTAAAAAGAATAAATCGTAATGGTATAGTAAATGTTTGTGATCATGTTATGTTGACTGATCTTATGGGGATGGAAATGATAGATTTTAATGTTGCGATGGGTATGAATTGGTTGGCTTCTTGTTATGTCACGTAGATTGCCAAGCTAAGACAGTGTATTTCCATTTTCTACAAAACACTGTCCTTGAATGGAGGAGTAATGTTGGAGCATCGAGAGGTAAATTTATTTCCTATCTTAAGGTAAGGAAATGATGTCCAAAGTGTACACATATATCACGTAATAAGACCTAGTATGTCCCCGCGGAGAGGGTGCACCAATGTTGTTTGTATAAAAGGAAAATGGCACATTGAGAATGTGTATTGGTTATCGGCAACTGAAAAAAAAATGATGACGATTAAGAATAAGTATCCCTTCCCTAGAATTGATCAGGATACTAAATACTTTCAAAGATTGACTTGAGATCGGTATATTACCAGGTAAGGGTTGAAAGAAAAAGATATACCCAAGACAGCTTTTCGAACACGGTATGGTCATTATTGAGTGTTAGTTATGTCATTTGAACTAATGACTGCACTAGTAGTTTTTATGGGTAATGAATAGGGTGATACAAGCCATTGTTAGATGTGTGTGAGACCATGTTAGAAATGATATCCAAGATCACGAGAGAACCATGCTAATCACTTGCGACAAGTGTTATGGATTTTTTGTGACCGTAAGATATATGCAAAGTTCGCTAAACGTGATTTTTGGTTAAAATCCGTATCGTTCTTAGGTCACATTGTATAGGATATGTATTGATGTAAATCGGTAATGTAATAGCGTATGTCTCAAGACAATTGTGCCCACATGAGAGCACTTATCCTATACATGATTTTGAGTTAGCGGTGGTATTTGTTTTAAAGATATGGCGTCATTATTTGTATGGGGTTTGTATTGACATCTATACTGATCACAAAAGTTTGCAATATATCTTTAAGCAAAAGGAACTCAATTTGAGACAACGAAGGTGGCTAGAGCTCTTAAAAGACTACGATGTTAATATATGACACCATTCGGGAAAAGCAAATGTGATAATCGATGCATTAAGCCGCAAAGCAATAGGAAACACTAAGTGTCAGTTTACGAAAAAGTAAGGTATAATCAAAGTGGCTAGTTCGTCTTCATGAGACTCTAGATGAAAGAATTATAGTGTAGAATGCAGCAGAGTCTTCATTGTAACTGAAAGAAAGAAAAGCAATATGTAAATCCTATTTCCTTTCAATTGAAAAAGAATGTACCTCAAATTTCGACAAAGGTATTTGAGTTTACGCAAGAGGGAGTACTTCAATATCAAGGTGGATTATGTATACCAAAAATAGACATCATTCACGTTATTCTATTTATTCGAAAACAATCAAAATGTACCATGGCGTGGAAGAGATGTGTTGGTGAGGCAATATAAAGAAAAAGAACATTGTAAAATTGGTAGCTTAATGTCGGAAATGTCAACAGGTAATAGTAGAGCATCAGAAATCTGGGGTTATATGCCCATATTAGAAGAAGAGAATTAGAATTAGCCATAGGTGATTGTGTATTTTTGAAAGTGTCACCAATGAAAGGGGTAATGAGATTCAGAAAGAAAGGAAACTTGGCCCTATATAACGTACCATATGAAATCGTCCAAAGATTTGAGCAAGTGCGTATGAATTGGCACTTATGAAGAGATACTTATTTCTATTCGAGATCGACAAGTGAAGAGGTAGAGGAATAAAGACGTAGCTTCCATAAATGTACTTTAGAGAAATCAATAAGTCGAAGAGATCGCCTGGGAAACTGAAGAAATGATGAAATCAAAGTACCCATTTTGTTTCAAATGGAAGAAAAAGTTCAAAGTGCGGAAGTGGAGAAACAATAAGTAAGTATCTATGAGCATAATGTGTATATGTATAGATATGCTAATATAAAGATGCATTGGTTGTACCTGAGACGATGTTGTTAACATTCGAGGATGAATGTTCCTAAGGGGGGAAGAATGTAACACCCCGTACTTTCCCGACCCTACTTGATAACCTTGAACCATGTTTACCATAGGTTCGAGAGCAATAAGTACGTATTTTGCATTGTTATTGATGGAACATTTGATATTGTGCTAGTAAATGTGATTGGACCTTTGTAGTAGGTGGTGTTTGTGACTTTGTGGAGCATTTGTGGGGTGAAAATTGAGGTTTAAGGGACATACAAGCAAAGGTTCTTAAATATAAGAGGCAAGCAAAAGGTTGGGACTTGAAAGATCCAACCAAATCCGCAAACAAAAGTCAAAATCAAAAATTTAGTGTGGGGTGCTACAGGTGGCGTACCAAGCTGCTTTGGCCTAAAATATTTTTGGCACAGGAAGCAAGGGGGCGCACCTGGGGGCGTGCCAGGCCGCTAATGTGCACCTGTTCAAGTGCTGAAATTTCTCTAAGTCTTTGGGGCGCCCGGGGGCATGCCGGGGTGCTTTTTGCCCGATTTCTTCTACGATTTTAAGTCTATAAAAAGGACTCTTGGATTATGGTATCATTATTCCATCATAGTAAGACTACTCTCGAGCAATTTTAGCATCCAAGTTGGGGTTAATTCATCGTCACAAGTATTTTATCAAATTATGTTCAATTAAGCCATGAGTGGCTAGAATTTCTATTTTTGAGAATTGAGGCTACGAACATGAATCTCGTGAGTTGATAATTGTCGTAACATTCATGAAATTATTTAAACATGAGATAATTGGAGTATTACACATTGAATTTGGCGGGCTAAGCTAACATGTGAAATTGGGCTCAATTTAAGGCCCAAAATGAAGCCAGAGTGCAAGGCCCCAAGGGTAAATGACCCATTCTTCCATCATTTACCAATTAAACATGGAATTTAATGCCAAGAAGTGGATAAGGATGAATTTAGGGCTTATATAAAGGCCAAAAATCAGATTTTTATTCCAAAGACCACACATGCTTTTCTAAACATTTTCCAAAAGATATTTCTCATATCTTCCAAACCCTAAGTCATCTTTTGGACAAGATCACTCATTTGCATGCTTGGGTAAGTGATTATTTTTATGTATTAATATCTTATATGCATGGGAGAGTATGTAGATCATGATGGTTATGTCTAAAAGTGTAAATAATGCATTTTTGCTTTTTGCTAAAAGATATGTCATCTATGATATTTAAACTTGAAAGGAGACTTGAGGTTTTGATGAAAGTGAATGGTGTGAATGAAATATAAACATGTATGGTGTGGTTATGTTCCTTGACTTGTTATTTTTCTATAAGTATAATTTGTGGTATTGTTATCGATATGTGGTTATGAAGTGTATTGAGGTGACTTGATGGAGTAATTGTGATGTTGTGTTGATGGAGAAGTGTAAAGTATGAAATTGGTGTGACATGCTATTGGTTTATGATATATTGGTCAATGTATGGAATGTTGTGGTATTGTTGGTATGATAATTTCATCAATGGTATTGTCAAGGGGGAAATGACATTATGAGACAAATATGTAACTCAGTGTCGTCTTGTGCACTTGTAAGGAATTTGGTTGTTAATGTAAGTTCCGTTATGTACTTGTATTGTAGAGTAAAATGTAAGGAAGGAGCTGGACTATTGTATTCCCATTCACAGATAGGATTGTGTATTTGTATTGAAAAGATAAGGTATGTAAGGTTACTCTTTCTGTATCCTTCTGCAGCATATATTGTTCGCATTGACATTGTACTTGTTCCATTTCAAAGTGTTCGGAAGTATCCCAGCTCAGGTTGATATATTGTTATTCATATGTTTCCTATTCTTAGACTAATTGTGATTCACATATCTGTTACTCATTGACTAAAGTTCCAAAACTCTCATAATGTTGTCACTACTAAAAGGAACTATCTCAATGAAAAGTAATGATGTAAAGAGAATCTATTCATTCTTGAGTGGCATATCCAAGAATGTTACATTCAAAAGTTCCAAATATAATATAATCATCGAATGAACTATTTCAAAGATTAAAGAAGTGATGTAAAGTCTCTATTCTTGGGTGGTATCCCAGGGGTGAACACCTAGCATGGGTCGATCCCGAATACCCACTAATAAAGTGGATGACTACCCACTAATAAAGTGGATGACTACCCACCAATAAGGTGGATGACTACCCACCAATAAGGTGAATGATTACACTATAACCCACCGAGAAGATGGATGACTAATAATGATGATGAATGTAAAGGCAAGATAAGTAATGAACGTAATGCACATTGTTCCAAACTTTCAGATTGATGATTTATCCATATTGGGTATGCTCTTATAATTTTCCATTGATGTTCTTACATATTTATGGAGTTTCTTATAGCCTTGCATACTTAGTACATTTTTTGTACTGACCCCCTTGGGGGAGGTAGTTGCTGCAGGCACAGGTGCTAGTGGACGTCCACAGTAGGTTACGGATTATCTGCAAGTCATTGGTGGGCTCTAGTTGGTTCGGGGCTTTCTGAGTCCCATGTGTACATTGGTTTTTGGCATTGTATATGTTGTATAAAGAGGGGACTTGTCCCGACTGTAGGTTGGTTATGTATATGTATCTTTAGAGGCTTTGTAGACGTATGTGGGAAGACGAATGTAAGAGATGAATGTCCATTTCGATTTGATGGCCCTAACGGCCAAGTTTTATATATAGTATATGTTTGTCATGACTTCCGCCATTGATATCTAGTTACATGAGATAGGGCGATATTCACACAGAAACATGCATAGGAAGACACATGAGTAAAGATTGGTTCTCTCGGGCCTTATCGGGTTCGGGTGCCAGTCCGTCCTAAATGGGATTCGGGGCGAGACAGTTGCAGTGACAAAGGTGTCGCTGTAGCGATACTTGGAAGAAGAAAGAAGTAGTTGTAGCACCATTGTTGCAGTGGTAAATCTGTCGCTGCAACAACGCCCAATGGTTACTCTGAAATACAACCATTTCAAGGTCCAGGTCCTTTCTCACACGATGCTATCCCACAAACACTTTATTACCTCTATCCCTCACGTCTTAGAAATCTTTAACCAAGAATGCTCAATTTCATTATTCTATGTCTACTGCTAATGCGGTTTTCAAATCCATCAACTCAATTATACACACTAATGTTCCAACACACCACTCATCTTAAGTGATTACTTACCATGATAACTTAGACTAAAAATGGCAAGGTATCCAGGTAATTCATCATGATCCGGATGGAAATCAAGGAATAGTTTAATTCACAAGAAATTAAGATGTGTCTCAAATCACGGAGATGAAGGTATACCTCGAAATCATACACAGCCCTTATGATTCTTAGGTTCTTCCTTTTGTAACAGCTCATCTCACATTATTTATAAAAACCACTTAAACTTAAGACAGTTGACCTAAACATAGTAAGGCACTATTACAGTCAAACAACAATAGTCCACATAACAAATATACGTAACATTTTGTTATAACACAAAGAAACCATTAAAACTTCAAGTATATTCTCAAAAAACATGACCAGTCACTAAAAAAAGATATATGTTCACTAGAAGCACAGAAAAATACACCATTCACTAGGGTCAAATATAATTTATGACATTGGAATACAAGTCCTATGCCTCTTATCAACCTCTATTGGTTAGGATACACTATTCTAACCTTCCGAACATTGTAGAGATACCAATTAGGACCGACAAATCCCAATTGTGATTGTCGAGATACCAATTGGGATCTTTCAAATACCAATTGGACTCAATTTGGGGGGAAATATTGAGATAGAACAATGTGAGAGAAGAAATTGATATTGATTTCTTAGATTCCTCGTAGCTTCCTACAAATTTAATGTGGATGTCAATACACCAATCCGCAGAACTCTACTTAATATTTGCTCTTGTACTGGGAGACCGTAACCTAAGCTCTGATACTATAATATCACAACCCAATTCACAGATCGTGCGAGTACCTACCCTACTCTACCCTAGATAGGATAACCCTTACTTCCCAAACATTTAATCAAGTGCGAAAGTTAAATGAAATAATTTTGAAAAGAAATAATCCCGTAATCAAAACAAAACTCTTATCCAATTACATTATTAACAAATTACATTACAGAAATAAAGTAACAGTTTTTCCCAGAACCTAATCTAAACTGGTACAAGAGCACTAAGCAAGGAAAATAAAAACCTAAGACACAAAATCCATGTAAGAGTGAGATGACAGGAGTTGCTGAAGAGCAACCACCGTTGTAATTATAGAAACTCCAATTGACCTACAATATGGCTATACCCCCAAATGGAGATATAGTAAGTGTAGTATCAGTAAAACTACACGTACTGGTAGGTATCATCTACCGAACAAGGTTAGAAACAAATAACAACAATAGAAAATAGGGAGAAAATCATGACATCAGTTAAGATTTCGGATAACTAAACCCTCCCAATGTCCCTCTCTTTAGGTCTTTGACACATTGCCCCCACTAGCTCTACGACCTGCCTACCATTTAACATTTTTAGTGTATCTTTTTCCTTTGACAATTTGGCCCCTCCTTAAGTTCCTTAACACTTTTCTTTCCTCCTTTACTAATAGTTCTACGGCTCTACACCTAACATGATTACGACTCACTGCTCCACCTCTAAATTATTCCAATAAGACCGTTAGTCTAACTATCTAGAATACTATAAGGACTAGACTAGAACACCCAATATCCCACTAATATGACACATAACATGAAAAAAGTATAGTCATAACCCTTCATCTCAATAGATATACAGGTATACAATACATCAATCACACTTTGGCATATCCTTTTTAACAATGGTCACCACAATAAATATGACCAATGAAATGATAAATGCATGCATAAAAGATATACACACATAATAGAGTCAACAAGAATACTCAGCTATGACCTGCAGGGTACGAGCTCAGTCCATGAACTAGTACATGCATGGTACCTAATCTAATAATAGTGCTAGCATGTCACTCAATCCATATAACATTGTCGACATAACACCCGATCCAAACATCATCTTAATACCATCTCAAAAGCCATATGTTCATTGCATGATACAATTAATAATCAAAAGTAATGTCTGAAGGCTAAACACAACATCTAACTCACATATAAGCATAGAGTAAATCGATTCCATGCTACACTTAATGACTCATACTAACCCAACATAATAACCATACCCCCTAGCGATCTCTTATGTTTATACTAATGAACTCAATCCTAGATACTAGGCCTATCTCTCACTTCTTTTCCCTCAACTATGTCTATACCCATTCCACTATGAACAACTACCTACAAACATAGTACACACAACCACAACTCTTCTGACTCCTCTCGACTCACCACGACATCTAGGAACCTACTACCCACTCTTTCCACTATCAATATGAGCTTTATTAGACTCTTTTAAACCCATCAAATGCATACTCTAGCCCTAAATCATGTTCATTAGTTTCATATTTATCTTCACCCTTTTTCTAACTCATTACATGCTTCCATTAATCGGCCTACCTCTAGTTCATGTAAACCTCTGCCCTTGAAAAATTTGGTGATCAAATACAGTTCAATAACTTCTCATTCAAATCACTAATTCATTATCCTAGTCTGGTTATTATTCAATCCAATCAAACTCCATGTCCAAAGGCCTAAGACTTGAAATCTCCCAACATAAATATAGTTATTACGTGCATCTATATAAGTCTACTACAATTAAATTATAACCTACCTCATAGATGAATTCCATTGCCCCAAAGTGCAAAGACTTGCCCCATACATGCCTTGCCTTTTACTAACATCAAAAAAATCTATCAAAAATGCTTTGAAATTGCCCTTGTAGAGCTTGGACTCCAAATCCTCATCATTCTAGGTACAGGGTTCACTTAAGGTATTTGTAGAGGTGTAGGACAACATAAGAAGGCTCAACTGAATGAGGTTTTTAATTAACCCTCAGTCTAGCTACTGCCCAACTACCACTGCAGAGATGGAAGTATCGCTGCAGTGACAGATCTACCATTGCAGTAGCAGGTCCGTGGCCTAGCCTAATTTTTTCCAAATTTAGCCTAATTTGATTTGGGCCACAACTTTTTCCCATGAAATAATTCCTACAAGGTCCATAACAAGGATTTATTAGTCGGAACATTTTTTTTGGATGGTATTTAACATAACAATAATTTGGATTATTATATTAGATATCAATTTACCCACTATTCATCTCTAAATGGTTATGGAAAGATGAAGAAAGTTTTTAGTATATTTCTCAGACTCCAACATACATAATAGTTTTTGAAAAGAAGTGTTATCCTTACCCTTATTAATTACCCGATAATCTGTCACAAAAACTTGGTTAACTAAAGTTATGATCATTATACTCGACTATTCTATGCATTAAGAGTCTTTGAACTTCATACTGATGTGTCATCTAATAATGGCATATTTTACGCTTTTAACTAAGAAGAATCGTGAGTTTTTAAGAAACCTTTGGTAGTTTGATGTCTTTTCATGTTTAATTTTAGGAAAGTTACCCAAGGAGTAAATTTAGGCTAAAAGAGGCTAAGTGGTGGGTCACTTGATAAATCGCCAGGAGAGTGACAGACCACTACACCAGGCATCAGAATGGAACAGAATCAACTGAAGAAGTAATTGGTGTGATGGTTCAGCTTGATGAGTCACTAATGGTTTGATGAGCCATCAATCAAATCATCTAGCTAAAACAGATTGAATGAATTCTACCTTCTTGGTAACAGAACATTGTGACGGGCTACTAAGGGGCTAACAAACCGTTAGCTGTTCCATCAGAACTAAGTAGAAAACATGTTAAATTGGAGATTGTTGATGGTTTGAGTGAAAAATCATCACGCATCTGATGATCCATCAGGCGAGGCATCAACAGTGAAGAGTATTCTAATTTTGAATTTTAATTGCAATATTTTTGGAGCCTATAAATACCTTGTCTAGGGTTTAGAATAGGTATCTTTTACACTAGGAATAATTTTTAAGTTAGTTTTCTCTGGAGAAACACGATTTGGAGAGTTCAAATGCTATTTTTTGTGTTTTGTCAAGAATCAAACACTTGAATTTCATTATTTGTAAGACTAAATCTTTTACTTATGAAATATATTAATTTTCACTTGTCAATTACTATGAATGGCTAAACATCCCATAACTAGGGTTGTGGATTCATTGATTGATTATCAATTGTAGGGTTCATGTTGGTGTGAACTTAAATAGCACTTGTAATTGTATTATTAATTCCTTTAATTTTATAGCTTTCTAATGGCTGCAACCATTAGATAATCCCTAGGTTTAATTTACTTGAACAATGAGGTAAAAAACCAGGAAAAGAATTTAACTATGAGAATTCAGAGTTTCTAACCTCTGTCTAAGGAATAATGTTGTAATAAGATTACTCTCTAGAGGCTAAAATTGAGTTATCATTCTTATAGAATTAAAGGGATAATCACCTATTTAGGTTGGGAAACGTTTAGGTTAACATTTGAACTCGTTGCTTTACATTTTCGTGTGTTAATGTGAATTCACAATCGACTTGACCCAGAAGTGATAAGAAGCCAAGGTGTACACAATCCTAGTTTGTTTTCTCTATTGATAAATTATTTGTGAATTTAACATTGATTATGTAAAATGATTCGAATCTTTATTCAACAATCATTTATAAGAGAAAACCCTTATTCATGGAAATTGTTGACTAATAGTCATTTGAATTACATATGACTTAGTTATCACCATATTCCTTATGAGATTTGACCCCAACTTTGTTGGGTTATATATTTGGCAACGACCGCTTATGCTTCTTAAAGGAGTTGTAATTTGGGCGTATCAAATTTTGGCGCCAAAATTTTGGTGGGCAGTGGTCCAACTGTGACTAATGCCCATAGGTGGAGATGTAAATCTAGATGAAATAAGGGTCATTTTGGTTGCCAGTTTTATGGAAGGCTTCAAGGTAAACTTCAGTCAAGTGATCATAGATGTTGTTGATAGTGTAAGTACCCCGGTTGACACCGGGGTCACTGTTTTAGATTCTAAGGCAATAAAGGCCTCCAAACACTTGCCAGACTTTGAGGCCTAAGGTATTTATAGGTATTCCTTATTCTGAGTTTTTGTTTATCATATTGATGCATTGGCGATAATGCATATTTCTTTTGATGGGGGTGGGGGAACCTCTGAATTTTTCCCCACCTAAGGGTTTTTGTTGTCGTGTTTATTTTCTCATGGGTGTGCTATCTAGTAGAACCAGCATGTTTAGTTTTATTTCTTTTTGTGCCGATTAAGTTAATCTAATAGCAATCAATTGTTTGCATTTTGTGATTTTTTGTGGATTTTGTGAAAAAATGGAAAAATGGAGACCCCTCCAAATTTAACTTGCTTTTAACACTGATGGCATGTTTTCATATTGTTGAATTTTTGGATATCTGTATGTCATTAGTACATATGGATGTAATAATATTTCTTAAGCTTAATCGGCATCATGATAATGGGTATTAACAAGTGTTCTTTTGAGACGAGTGTGTGTGAGCTTATTTTGTGTTCTTCTGACTTTGTGTATGCACCTAGAACTTTCATGGTCTATGCTATTTAAGTTGTAAGTCATTGATTAGGAAAAGATCACAGGCCTTGTTTGATTCTAGTCTACTTAGCCTAAAGAAGTTGTCCAAATAATGTTCAAAATTCCCTTGATCCCTGTTTGAACTATTTAGACTTCTTTATTCAACAATTGTTCACCTTCCACCTTTTATCTTTGAACCTCCATTTTGGGCCTGGTCCCTCCTTGGACATCGTGCACCTCAACTCAAGCAAATTTCCTAAGTTGAGTGTGGCTACTGTAGAAGTGTTTAATAAGTGAAAAATGGTATAAAAAGAGCGAGTGTGGACGAAATAATATCTTATGAGTGTGCGCAAAATAAATGGAAAAGAAAAAAAAAAGAAAAAAAAAGAGAGAAATAGAAAAAGAAAAGAGCCAAGAGATTTGCTTCACTCGATAATGGGAGTTACTGGTAGAATAAGGTCAATAAGGACGGAATCTTAAGTTAAGTGGAAATAAGAGCTCGTTCATGTCAAGGAGGGATGAGTCACTAATTCCCAAATGCATCCTTTTAGCACCCAAGTCCTCGTTACAAGCCTAAAAAAGCCCTGTAGTGATCTTGATCAACGTTCTGAAAAAATTAATTAGGATAGTAAATGCAAGCCTATGGGTCCGTATGTGCATTATTGGAAGCTTTCTTTATGAGTGTGAGTGATTTTTCCCAGTCCCTGATTAAAACTGCTTGTGTGTGGGACTTCTTTGCGGCTAGGGCACCTTAAAGACACTATTGATCACTTACTGTTAAGATAGCAGTTGTTGTGTATGCAAATTGTTCATTGATATTGTAATGACATACTTAGATCCAAAATTGTTGACATGTTGAATGAATACAATGTGTTGAATTAAAATATGATAACAATGGGGTGAGTTCGAGAATGAACTAAAAATTATAAATTGATTGCTACTGTTTAGCTTAGTTGTCATGTGTTTAAAGTATTTGTTTAGGTTGGTTTTATGTTGCTGCTTGAGGACAAGCAAAAATTCTAAGTTGAGGGTGTTGATGTGTAATAATGGCATATTTTACGTTTTTAACTATGAAGAATCGTGAGTTTTTAAGCAACCTTTGGTAGTTCGATGTCATTTTATGTTTAATTTCAAGAAAATTACCCAAGGACCAAAAGGAGTAACTATGGGCTAAAAGATGCTAAGTGGTGGGTCACTTGACGAATTGCTAGGAAAGTGACAGACCGCCGCACTAGCCTTCAGAGTGAAACAGAACCAACTGAAGAAGTAATTGGTGTGACGGCTTAACCTGATGAGCTACCAAGGGTCTGACGAGCCGTGAACCAAATCGTCACTTGATGATTGAACATTACGACAGGCTGGCAAATGGCTGACAAACCGTCAGCTCTTCCATTAGAACTAAGTAGAAAATATGTTAAACTAGAGACTGGTGACTGTTTGAGTGATAAACCGTCACACATTCGATGAGCCGTCAGGCGATGCATCAGCGGTAAAGTGGTATATTGAATTTGAATTTCAATTCCCATATTTTTGGAGCCTATAAATACCTAGTCTAGAGTTTAGAATATGTATCTTTTACAATTTGGATAATTTTCACGTTAGTTTTCTCTAGAGAAATACGATTTGGAGTTTAGTATTTTATCAAGAATCAAAGGCTTGAATTTCATTATTTGTAAGACTAAATCTTTTACTTATGAAATATATTTCTTTTATCTTCTTAATTACTATGCATGCCTAAAAATCCCATAACTAGGATTGTCTAATCCTTGGCTGATTATCAATTCTAGGGTTCATCTTGGTGTGAACTTAAATGGAACTTGTAAATGTATTGTTAATTCCTTCAATTTTACAGGTTTCTAATGGTTGCAAACATTAGATAAGCTCTAGGTTTAACTTGCTTGAACAAAGAGGTAAAAAACCAGCAAAATAATTTAACAATGAGGATTAGGAGTTTCGAACCTCTGTCTAAGGAATAATGCTGTAATGAGATTACTCTCTTGAGGCAAAAATCGAGTTATCATTCTCATCACTTTAAGTTCGAAAGAATTAAAGGGATAGTCACCTATTAAGGTTTGGAAAAATTTAGGTGAACAATTGAACTTGTTGCTTTACATTTACGTGTGTTAATATGAATTCACTATCGACTTGATCCGAAAGTGATAAGACGCCAAGGTGAAAACAATCCTAGTTTGTTTTTTCTATTGATTAATTATTTGAGAATTTAATATTGCTTACGTGAAATGATTTGAATCTTTATTCAACAATCATTTATAAAAAAAGCCTCATTTCATGGAAATTTTCAACTAATAGTCATTTGAATTACATACGACTTAGTTATCACCATATTCCCTGTAGGATTCGACCTCAACCTTTGTTGGGTTATATATTTGACAACACCGCTTACACTTCTTAAAGGAGTTGTAATGTGGGCGTATCACATAACTCAACGCATAATTATTATTAAATGGGGAATATAATTCACGATAATATCTTACATAATGTTTTATTTAAAATACCTTGGATATTACAAAATATCACAACACACGAAAATTCAAAATGAAAATGAAATTATGGATCTCGTCACTACAACAGCAAACCTGTAGCTGTAGCAAAAGGATTGTCATTGTTACGGGGCTCGACAGTTTCAAGTAGGGGAAATGGTTTGTTTCCCTCACTTTCCAGCTCTCAAACTCTCAAAACTTTCTCAATTTTCCTCGAGCAAACCTCTTTTCAATGACACTACAAAGGTAACTTCGTCTCTACTACTTTATTCACGCTTTTATCATTGTAGAGTCGTAAATATTATAATAGAAATGGGAATTTTCTGATTGATTTTTGGTGTAACTTGAATTTCAATTTTGTGGCTCTCTTGCACGTTTTGACAAGCATTCTAGATTATCTTACGTCCCCAATGTTCCTTCAGCGTTCTAGACGTAAGATTGACGATGTTCATGGTAGTTTTTGGGCTTGAAAAGGGTGGGAGATGAAGAGTAACCCTCTTCAATGATTAAGAATGATTTGACCTTGAATTTGGGTGTTAATCACCCCCATTTTAGGGGAAGAATATTCATATGCACTCTACCAAGCCCGATCTACACTTAAAAATCAAAAACTTGAAGAAAAGTTAAAATTTCGCCTTAGGAGTGGGTCGGGTCCTGTTAGGGACGATGGAACAGATGAAATAGTGGATTTTCCACTATAGCAGCACCACTGATGCTAGGCTTCTACAGCTGCAGTGACAAAACCATCGCTGCAGCGACAATAGGTAGTAGCCTCTCCCTAAATTTTTTATTTTTCTATTTTGGTTTCCCTTCCCTTCTGTAGCACCCTGAATTAGTTTCTAACACTGTAATTACAATATTTCCAGGGCTAATATTATGGCTAACCAACCCCCATATCGAAAGTTCCCCAACTACGCCTATTGCGAGCATTACAAAGAAGGGTGACTTAATAGGGGCTTTTTTTATGAGTGAGATTTTGTGATGAGAGACGTAGCTGAAGAAGCGCCTGATTTCTACAACCAGCTAAGGACTTTTAGTTGGGAGATACTGAAAGAGTTCATCCCCGCCTGCAACCTGTCCATAGTTCGGTAGCTCTATGTCATACTTCCGACACGGCTTTGTAGACACCCTTAGGACGACCTACTCTGATACCACTTTTGTCACGCCTCGAATTCCAACGGAGCGGACTGGCACCCGAAACCGATAAGGCCCGAGAGAACCAACCTTCATTCACGTACACTCGTATGCATATCATTAAATGAACAACATTCTATCACATGTGGCTACAAGATAACAATGGCGGAAGTCATGGAAAACATATGATTCATATAGATATGAAACTTGGCCGTTAGGGCCATTGCGTCAAAAGCATACATTTCTCACATTCCTTCATTTATCCCACAACGTATGTCTACAAAGCCTCTACAAATACATAGACATAACCAACCTAAAGTTGGGACAAGTCCCCGCTTTATACAACATTTACATAATACAAAAACAAATGTACACATGTGACTCGGTAAGCCCAAAACCGAACTGGAACTCACCAATAATCCGTAGATGATACGCAGTCTACTGTGGAGGTCTACTAGCACCTGTTCCTGCACCAAGTAAGGTAAGTTCCCCAAGGGACGTCAGTACAAAGAATGTACTGAGTATGTAAGGCTATAAGTAACTGTATAAGATACAAGGACGTCGTATACATTGCGTTCATTTCTTTATTTCTCGTTCATATCATTGTCACAATCATTCATAAAATATTGTTCATGTAATATCATTCATATCATCTTTCGGGATTGCCTCTAGCTGGGCTTTCGCCCCTTTGAGTTGCCACCCATTCGGGATTGCCTCTAGCTAGGTTTACGCCCCTTCGAGTTGCCACCAGTTCCCAATATTCCTCCGGGATTGCCTCTAGCTAGGCTTACGCCCCGTCGAGTTACCACCCATACTCAACATTTATTCGGGATTGCCCCTAGCTAGGCTTTTGCCCCTTTGGGTTGCCAACCGTACTTAACAAGTATGCATTACTTCAATTCTTTTATTATAAGAGTGATACGTTATTGGTTGTAACATTGTTGGAACTTTGGAGCAATAGTCAATGAATAAGAGACATAGATGACAACCTGAAATGATATACCTTAGAACGTTTCGGAATGGAACAAGTACAATGACAATGTGAACACTATGTACTGCGGAAGGATACGGAAAGAGTAACCTTACATACCTTATCTTCCCACTATGAATACACAGTCCTATATGTTACAATAATCCATCTCCTTCCTTACGTTTTACTCTACAACACAAGTACATAACGGAACTCACGATAACAACTAACTACCTTACAAGTGCATAAGACGACAATGAGTTACATGATGTCCCTAGAACGTCATTTCACCCTTTTACAATACCATTCACGACATTGTCATACCAATAATACCACAACATTCCACACATTGACTAAAACATCATAAACCAAAAGCATTTTACACCAAGTTTCTCTTTTACGCTTCTTCATTAACACTACGTCACAACAACATCAAGTCACCTCAATACGTTTCATAACAACAATCCCAAAACAATCCTACAAGTTATACACATAGTAAAAAAACAAGTTAAGGACATAACCACACCATACATGTTGATATTTCATCCACACCATTTATTTCCGTCAAAACCTCAAGTCTCCTTTCAAGTTCAAATCCCATAGATGACACATCTGCAAAAAGCAAAAGTGCACTACTCAACACTTTTAGACACCACCATCATGATCTACACAATCTCTCATGCATATAATATATTAAATCACAAGAATAAATACTTACCCAAGCTTGCAAAATGATGATCTTGCCCAAAGAAAATGGTTGCCTTAGGGTTTGTGAGATGAAAAATGTTTTCAGAAATATCTAGAAAGGCATGAGAGTTATAATGAATAAAAATCAGCTTTTGTGCCTTTATATAAGTTCTCAAGTCATCCTTAGCCAATTATTGGCATTAAATGGCATGTTTACTTGGTCAACATGGAAGAATGGATAATTTGCCCTTTTGGGCCATGTCTTTTACTCCATTTTGGGCCTTAAATTGAGCCCATTAACACATGTTAACTTAGCACACCAAATTCGATGTGTAATACCCCAACAATCTCATGTTTAAATAATTCCATAAATGTTACTACAATATGCCACTCACGAGATTCATGTTCGTAGCCTCAATCCCACGAATAAGCGATTTGAGTCACTCATGGATTAATTTAACATAATTTGATAAAATAATTATGACGACGAATTAACCCCAACTTGGATGCCAAACTCTCTCAAGAGTAGTCCTACTACGATGGAATAATGATACCATAACCCAAGAGTCCTCTTAATAGACTAATAATCGGAGAAGAAATTTGGCAAAAAACACCCCGGCATGCCCCTGGGACTTAGCCAAATTTCTGCTCCTGAAAGGGTGAGCATGAGCGGCCTAGTACACTGCCGGCCTGGCACGCCCCTGGGCGCTCCCCACACTTAAATTTCAATTTTCTTCTTTTCTTCCACTTTTCTTTGCGGACACTAGCAAAATATCAAATACTCCATCAAAGCAATACAAAATACGTACTTATTGCTCTCAAAACAAAGGTAAATATGGTTCAAATAAGACATATAAACTCTAGATCACCAATCAAGTAGGGTCAGAAATGTACGGGGTGTTATATCCTTCCCCCCTTAGAAACATTCGTTCTCGAATGTTAATAACATCTTCTCAAGTACAAAAAATGCATCTTTATGTTAGCATATATACATATACATATAATGCTTATAGATACTTACTTGTTATTGCTCCACTTCCCCACTTTGAACTTTTTCTTCCATGTGAAACAAATACGGGTACTTTGACTTCATCATTTCTTCCGCTTCCCATGTAATCTCTTCTACTTGTTGATTTTTCCAAAGTACCTTTACGAAAGCCACTTCTTTATTTCTTAACCTCTTCACTTGTCGATCTAGAATAGCGATAGGTATCTCTTCATAGGTGAGATCCTCCATAATTTGTACATTTTCTATGGGAACAATACGAGATGGATCTATTATACACTTTCGAAGCATCAAAACATGAAATACTGGATGAACTGTGGAGAGTTCTTGGGGTAGTGACAATTCATACGCAACTTGCCCAAATCTTCGTACAATTTCATAAGGCCCTATATAACGGGGACTCAACTTCCCTTTCTTTCCAAATTATATTACCCCTTCCATCGGTGACACCTTCGCAGCCACTGTTGGATCATTTTAACTTTCTTCATAGCTTGATGAACAAGATCTGGCCCAATTAAAGCAGTTTCACCCGCTTCAAACCATCCGATTGGTGATCTACACTTCCTTCTATATAAAGCTTCATAAGGTGCCATTTTAATACTTGAATGATAGCTATTGTTGTAGGCAAATTCAATAAGAGGTAGATGATTATCCCAACAACCTTTAAAGTCCAACGTGCACGCTCGTAGTATATCTTTAAGTGTCTGGATAATGCGTTCTACTTATCCATCTGTCTGAGGATGAAAAGCCATACTCAGCTTCACCTGTGTACCCAAGCTCTTCTGAAAGGATCTCCAAAAATGTTCCGTAAATTAAGCTCCCCTGTCTGATATAATGGAAATTGGAATCCCATATAATCGCACTATCTGTTTAACATACAACCTTGCATAATCTTCAGCTTTATAGGTGGTCTTGACTGGTAGGAAATGCGCTGATTTGGTAAGCCTGTCCACTATTACCCATATGGAATCAAATTTCCACAATGTACAAGACAAACCTGTGATGAAATCCATATTAATCATGTCCCATTTCCAGACTAAAAGATTGATACATTGCATGTAACCTCCAGGTTTCTGATGCTCTACCTTTACTTGTTGACAATTTGGGCATTGACCTACAAATTCTGCAATGTTCTTCTTCATGTTTCCCCACCAATACATTTCCTTCAAATCATGGTACATTTTGGTAGCTCCCGTACGAATAGAATATCGTGAATGATGCGCCTCTATCATAATTCGTCTCCTCAGCTCATCTACATCCGGTACACATAATCTACCTTGGCATTGAAGTACTCCTTCTTGTGTAAGATCAAATGCCTTAGTCAGACCCTATTGTACATTTTCCTTCAGCTACAATAACATAGGATCCGCATGCTGCTTCTCTTTCACCTCAACTACTAAGGAAGATTTTGCTGCATTTTGCACAATAACCCCTTCATATAGAGATTCAAGAAGACGAACTCCCAAGCTGGCTAGTTGATGTAGATCATTGACTAGGTCTTTTTTTTCCATCAACTAGCCACTAGTTCTTCCTACAGCTTTGCGGCTTAATGCATCGGCCACTACATTCGTTTTTCCTGGATGATATAGAATATCGATATCATAGTCTTTCAATAGTTCAAGCCACATCCGTTGCCTCAGATTTAAATCCTTCTTCTTAAAGATATATAGCAAAAATTTTTGATCAGTGTAGATGTCAAAATGAACTCCGTACAAATAATGGCACCATATCTTTAAAGCGAATACCACAGCTATTAACTCAAGATCATGTGTGGGATAGTTTCTCTCATGTGGCCGCAACTGTCGTGAGGCATATGCTATTACATTACCGTGTTGCATCAATACACATCCTAGGCCAACTCCGGACCCATCACAATAGACTGCATACCCTTCGGTGCCTTCTGAAAGTATTAATACGGGTGTGGAAGTTAATTTATCTTTCAGCTCTTGGAAACTTTTCTCGCATGCATCATTCCACTGAAACTTGATTGCCTTGTGTGTAAGCTTCGTTAAAGGTGCAGACATGGAAGAAAACCCTTCAACAAACCTTCGATAATAACCTGCCAACCGAAAGAAGCTACGAATTTCCGTAGGCGTTGTAGGCCTTGACCAATTTTTCACTGCTTTAATATTTTGAGTATCAACTCATATCCCTTCATCTGACACAATGTGACCCAAGAAAGCGACGGAATTTAACCAAAATTCACATTTAGAGAACTTTGCATACAACTTACGTTCACGAAGAATTTGTAGCACCTGCCGTAAGTGATTAGCATGGTCCTCTTGTGACCTCGAATAAACCAAGATCTCATTTATAAACACTTTCATGAACACGTCTATAAATGGATTAAACACCCTATTCATTAAATCCATGAAAATAGCTGGTGCATTTGTTATTCCAAACGACATAACTAAAAATTCATAATGGTCATACCGTGTTCGGAAAGCTGTCTTTGGTATATCCTTTTCTCTAACTCTAACTTGATGGTCTCTCGATCTCAAGTAAATCTTTGAAAAACATTTAGCACCCTGTAACTGATCAAACAAATCGTCAATTCTGGGGAGGGGATATTTGTTCTTGATCTTTACTTTATTCAATTGTCGATAGTCAATGCACTTTCTCAAGGTGGCGTCTTTCTTCCGTACAACTAATACTGGTGCACCCCACGGGGACATACTAGGCCTGATGAATCCCTTATCCAGCAAGTCTTTTAATTGCTCCTTCAATTCACGCAATTCTGCTGGAGCCATTCTATACGGAGGAATAGAGATAGGCTGAGTGCCTAGCATCACATCAATACCAAACTCTACTTCCCGTTCTGGAGGTAAAACGGGAAGATCCTCATGAAATACATCAAGGAATTCATTGACCACTGGAACCGACTGAGGAGTTAGTGGTTCCATATCAGTATCTTTCACTCTTACTAAGTGACATATGTACCCCCTGGCTATCATTTTCCTTGCTTTAAGATAGGAAATAAATTTTTCTCTCGGTGCCCCTACATTACCCGTCCATTCAAGAACATTCGTTTGTGGAAAATGAAAATGTACTTTCTTAGCTCAGTAATCTATCGTGGCATAATAAGAAGCCAACCAATCCATACCCATTATGATATCAAAATCCACCATGTCCAGTTTAATAAGATCAGCCAGTGTATCATAACAACACACAATTACCACACAATTACGATATACTTTTTTTGCAACAAGAGATTCACCAACTGGTGTAGCTACTTCAATTGACTTAATTAATAATATCGATGTTCTTTCAAATTTTACAGCAATTAACAGAGTAAAATATGATAATGTAGAACCCGGATCAATCAATGCATATACGTTATACGAAAATATGGATAATGTACCTGTGACTACATCGGGAGAAGCCTCCGAATTCTGTCAGTCCACTAGAGCATAGGTACGATTCTGGGTTCCACTGGAACTAGTTGCTCCTTTAGCACCTCTACCATGACCAGCAGGCTGTACCCCTATGCCTAGGAAAGGAACCGATGATGATGATGCAACGGTTGATCCCGTAGGTCGTGTTATACCACCTGCGCCCCTTTGTGGGCATTCTCGCATTATGTGCCCTGATACGTTGCAAAAATAGCAAACATTCATTCTAACCCGGCACTCACCTAAATGATACTTCTCACAATGCTGACACGATTGGCGAGAAAATCCTGCCGTTTGTGAACCTCAAACCACACTGCTCTGCCCAAAATGGCTACCTCTAAATTCCCAGAACTGGGATGAAGTACCTGTTGTAGGGGAAGAAAATAATGGTCTAGGCGGTCTAGGAAAATTTCAAGGCCTAGATTCTCCTTGGGACACCATAGACTGTCCCATAGGTCTAGCCCTTTTTGACGGCCCTCGTTCAAATTCATGTACCCTTTTTCTTTGCCTCTGTTCCTACATCTTCTATGAAAAAGCCTGTATTCTGGCTATATCCATATCTCTATTCAAAGAAGAAATAGTGCAGTCCCTCACCAAGTATGGCTCCGATCTGTCCACATATCGATGGACTCTGTCTATCATTGTGGCCACTACATTCGGAGCATATCGAGACAAAGAATTAAACTACAGATTGTATTCTCTGACACTCATATTCCCTTGATGGAGATTTAAGAACTGATCCACGCAAGCCTCTCGGATCTCATAGGAAAGATAGTGATCAAGGAATGCCATTTTAAATTCTTCCCAACTAGCTGAAATTGCACTAATACCACGAGATCTCTTCCAATCTTCATACCATAATATAGCTTCTCCTTTCAATCTATAGGCTACAAGCTCAACTGTTTCTACACCAGTCACGTGCATAACATCTAGTGCCCTTTGAATTTGGTCCACGAAGTCCTGTGGATCTGTATTCAAATTTGTCCCAGTGAATGTGGGAGGATCTAATTTTAGGAAATCCTGCGTCCTTCGGCTAGCTGTTCTAGCCTCACTGTCGTTACTTGTCATTGGACCAACTTGTCCTTAATTTTGTGCGGCAACTATACGATTCAACATTTGCACTGCATTTCTTAGATCCTTCTTAGTAGCATTAACCGGTGGTTCAGCAGGTTCTTCTCTCCTTCTCGGCTCTTCTGGAGCTGGAAAAGTGGAAGAAGCCCGCGATACAAACTCAGCGTCAGCCCTACCTTGACTAGCTTGGTCAGGTGGTGATTTACTTGTTCCTTCTCCAGCAAGCATATCTACCTGCTTACCTTTACCCCTACCTCGTCTTGTCAACGGCATTGTACTATAACAAAGAAAACCAATTCCAATGGTTAGATACGATTCCACTTACAACATTGGCTCTATTGTACGATCTAGAAATGAAGAAAAGAAACAACTCCTAAATGTCCCGTAGCCTCCTACTTATAAATGTGGTGCACAACACATCCATAAATAAGGCTTTACTCAAACACGACTTTGTAGACACCCTTAGGACGACCTGCTCTGATACCACTTTTGTCACGCCTCGAATTCCAACGGGGCGGACTGGCACCCGAAATTGATAAGGCCTGAGATAACCAACCTTCATTCACGTACACTCGTATGCATGTCATTAAATGAACAACACACTATCACATGTGTCTATAAGATACCAATGGCGGAAGTCATAGAAAACATATGATTCATATAGATATGAAATTTGTCCGTTAGGGCCATTGCGTCAAAAGCATACATTTCTCACATTCCTTTATTCATCCTACAATGTACGTCTACAAAGCCTCTACATATACATAGACATAACAAACCTAAAGTTGGGACAAGTCCCCGCTTTATACAACATTTACATAATACAAAAACAAGTGTACACATGTGACTCGGTAAGCCCCGAACCGAACTGGAGCTCACCAATAATCCGTAGATGATCTGCAGTCTACTGTGGAGGTCTACTAGCACCTGTGTCTGCAGCAAGTAAGGTAAGTCCCTCAAGGGACGTCAGTACGAAGAATGTACTGAGTATGTAAGGCTATAAGTAACTGCATAAGATACAAGGACGTCGTATACATTACGTTCATTTCTTTTGTTCTCGTTCATATCATTTTCACAATCATTCATATAATATTTTTCATGTAACATCATTCATATCATCTTTCGGGATTGCCTCTAGCTAGGCTTTCGCCCCTTTGAGTTGCCACCCGTTAGGGATCGCCTCAAGCTAGGTTTACGCCACTTTGAGTTGCCACTCGTTCCCAATATTCCTTCGGGATCGCCTCTAGCTAGGCTTATGCCCCTTCGAGTTTCCACCCGTACTCAACATTTATTCGGGATCGCCCCCCCTAGCTAGGCTTTTGCCCCTTTGGGTTACCACCCATACTTAACAAGTATGCATTACTTCAATTCTTTTATTATAAGAGTGATACGTTATTGGTTGTAACATTGTTGGAACTTTGGAGCAATAGTCAATGAATAAGAGACATAGATGACAACCTGAAATGATATACCTTAGAACGTTTCGGAATGGAACAAGTACAATGACAATGTGAACACTATGTACTGCGGAAGGATACGGAAAGAGTAACCTTACATACCTTATCTTCCCACTATGAATACACAGTCCTATATGTGAATACAATAATCCAGCTCCTTCCTTACGTTTTACTCTACAACACAAGTACATAACGGAACTCACGATAACAACTAACTACCTTACAAGTGCATAAGACGACAATGAGTTACATGATGTCCCTAGAACGTCATTTCACCCTTTTACAATACCATTCACGACATTGTCATACCAATAATACCACAACATTCCACACATTGACTAAAACATCATAAACCAAAAGCATTTCACACCAAGTTTCTCTTTTACGCTTCTTCATTAACACTACGTCACAACAACATCAAGTCACCTCAATACGTTTCATAACAACAATCCCAAAACAATTCCACAAGTTATACACATAGGAAAAAAACAAGTTAAGGACATAAGCACACCATACATGTTGATATTTCATCCACACCATTTACTTCCATCAAAACCTCAAGTCTCCTTTCAAGTTCAAATCCAATAGATGACACATCTTTTAGTAAAAAGCAAAAGTGCATTACTCAACACTTTTAGACACCACCATCATGATCTACACAACCTCTCATGTATATAATATATTAAATCACAAGAATAAATACTTACCCAAGCTTGCAAAATGATGATCTTGCCCAAAGAAAATGGTTGCCTTAGGGTTTGTGAGATGAAAAATGTTTTTAGAAATATCTAGAAAGCCATGAGAGTTATAATGAATAAAAAACAGCTTTTGTGCCTTTATATAAGTTCTCAAGTCATCCTTAGCCAATTATTGGCATTAAATGGCATGTTTACTTGGTCAACATGGAAGAATGGATAATTTGCCCTTTTGGGCCATGTCTTTTACTCCATTTTGGGCCTTAAATTGAGCCCATTAACACATGTTAACTTAGCACACCAAATTCGATGTGTAATACCCCAACAATCTCATGTTTAAATAATTCCATAAATTTTACGACAATATGCCACTCACGAGATTCATGTTCGTAGCCTCAATCCCACGAATAAGCGATTTGAGCCACTCATGGCTTAATTTAACATAATTTGATAAAATAATTATGACGACAAATTAAACCCAACTTGGATGCCAAAATCACTCAAGAGTAGTCCTACTACGATGGAATAATGATACCATAACCCAAGAGTCCTCTTACTAGACTAATAATCGGAGAAGAAATTTGGCAAAAAGCACCCCGGCACGCCCCTGGGCGCCCCTGGGACTTAGCCAAATTTCTTCTCCTGAAAGGGTGAGCATGAGAAGCCTGGCACGCTGCCTGGCGCGCCCCTCTGCTGCCTGTGCCAGAAAACTTTTGGCAGAAAGCGGCCTGGCACGCCCCTGGGCATGCCCCACACTTAAATTTCGATTTTCTTCTTTTCTTCGACTTTTCTTTGCGGACACTAGCACAATATCAAATACTCCATCAAAGCAATACAAAATACGTACTTATTGCTCTCAGAACAAAGGTAAACATGGTTCAAATAAGACATATAAACTCTAGATCACCAATCAAGTAGGGTCGGAAATGTACGGGGTGTTACAAATAACTACTTTGAGAATTCAACCCACTAATTTTATCCTTATTCATGGTCTAAAACATTATCCAATGGTCAATTAACCATTAATTAGTTCTATCATACTCAACCCATCTCCATTAATGGAGTTTTAAAGATAAAGATTTCATTTTTATTGAATTCAAGGTTCCCAACAATCAAACTTCTTGTTTTAAAATCACTAATTTGTGCTAGGAATCATTAATTAACAATCTAGAAGTAATTCTAGGTGATATGACCCTAATTCCATAGGTTTTCCCCAAAATTTCATGAATTTAGTGTTCAAATTCCCATGAATTTCACCATTAAAAGTTATTCTAAAGATTCTAAGGTGTTATTAGATTTAAAGACAAAGAACATGACAGAAGAACTTACCTCAATGAAGCATATCCACCTTAGAACTTGGAAAATCGCCTTCCTAGGGTTTTGTAATGAAGTTTTTTGAGTTAAAAACCCAAAAAACATACAAAATAAGGTTATGTACTGTCAGTTCATTGCTGCAGCGACCCGTTCAGCGATAGTCAACTTTTTCGGATAGACAACCTTCAGTAAAATGACCATAATTTTTTACTCTGAAAGTGGATTAATGAAAGGTCAAAGGCGTTGGAAATAAGACTAAAATATATTTAATTTTTGAGTATTGGGTCCCATAACTCTTTATATTCTAGGAGAAGTACTTATTTGAATTTGACCCTAGTTCAAATTTTGCTCGAAACTCAATCGGTAAGAATACTTTCAACATAACTTTTTGGTAGGAGTATTGTATGGCCTTATTTCATGTCTAATGCACTCACATATTAAAGAATTGATCCTATAACCTATGACGAATGACGTTTTTATACCTTTATCACAGATATTTTCAGTAACAATGGAATCGGTCATTGCAAGTATAAGGTATAATAGTCCCGAGATAAAATATTGGATTATTTTATCTTGTATTTTGTTGGAGGTATTAGTTAGTCCTGGGATATTTATCTCTCCATTTATACTATAGTAATGGAATAAGTTATCCCATATACATAGTGGGATAAATAATCTCAGGATAGCTAATTCCTAGATCAATTATCTCACGATAACTAGTTCCCAACCAAATGGCCTCTTAATGTTCATAAGTAAAACATCAAATCCAGTGAGTCAGGCCACAGATTCCACAAGATCATTTGTGAATTAACATCCTATTCGGAAGAAAATATTCACGTTAATATGTTCACCAATCATAAGATAGAAGGTAATAGAAAGGTCTGAATAAAATTATTATTTTTTGTGTGTAGTTTTACTTAATAGTCAATACCACAATAGTAGTGTCATAACTTGTTAGTGTCAATTATTTTTTCCTTTGCTGTAGTTGAAGCAGTAACAAAAATTTAGAGAGAAAATTATTATCTAAAGTTCAAGACCAGATGGACAAAATATTATATATTTAACAATTTCACTTTATCATTCCAAGTAATTTTATATTTAATAGTAATAATGCTAGCAGGTCTAGAAGATAATGCAGGTAAGGAGCAACAAACATTGTCGGCTATAGGCCAATAACTTCTCTTTTTGTTTTTATAATCATGAATAAAATAGAGATATATGGTATTCTTATCAACATAATGCATACTTTAATTCCTAATTTTAATCACCTCAAAACTACTCTCATGACTCCGCAAAATCAGTAAAAAAGAAACACCAAATAAAACTTTACAAGTGTTAGAAAGGCTCCTAACTTACTTTGTTTGGAGCAGTATTCCTAGCCAGTTGTTTAGAAATTTGTCATGGACTTGTTGAAGCAAAATTGTTGTAATTTTTTTCCTGTGCAAAACTCTAGGTTGGAATATCCATGATGAAAAAGGTTTAAAGAACATTAAAAGAAAGATCAAGATGTTCTTTAAGCTTTTCTTTCACTTTTTACCATCTTTCTTCTTTAAGGTTTTCTTTAGGAACATTCAAGGAAGGACCAAGATATCTCTTGCTTTACAACAAATTCATTCAAAACGCTAAGGTTAAACTCAAATAAAATTCTCAAAAAGTGGTGAAGAAAATATAATCTATTGACATTTCTGAATCTGAATGTGTTCAGTCTTACAGGAGAACAGGAAAAACTTTTGTCTCTTTTGTTTGCCTACCATACCTGTGTATTGCTTAAGTACTATTTTTTTGTGCATAAAATAATAAACATCGTTAAATTATTAAACAGTACAATAAAGTAATCATTATTCAATAAAAATAAAGGGGGGAAATAATTTTAAAAATTCACATGAAACATATGCACATAAACAATTAAAAAACCAGGAAGAAATTAGGATATGAACAAATATATCTTTTGGTTGTTTAATTATTAAAAAG
Organism: Capsicum rhomboideum; assembly: GCA_031232105.1. NCBI lineage: Eukaryota > Viridiplantae > Streptophyta > Magnoliopsida > Solanales > Solanaceae > Capsicum > Capsicum rhomboideum. The sequence continues at coordinate 47,677,940 of CP124718.1, forward strand.
AATGATGGCTGAATAGAGATAAGAGGGATCGGTTCTTCAAGAGCTTCACAAAAGGTTTATATGCTAGAAGTTGTAGAATAGCTAACACCACAAGTAAACTCATGAAGTTTCTAATTAAAAGGATTTCCACTTTTAAGGATTAAGAGGATTATATAAATGCCTCATTATTTCCTTAGTGTGCATAACGTAGCATAGTAGCAAGTAGGAACCTAACAAAGTAGTATATTTACATAGTTTATGGATCCAAGAGGTCCTTTAAGTTTTGAATTTTAGACCATTGATCCATAATCTATGTTTAAATCTTGCATCTTTGAAGTATATAAGGAGATAATTTACTTCAAACAAACTAAGACCGAAGATCGCTATAAACAAATAACTTTCATAATGTAGGTTGAGGTAACAAAGAATGTAACTAAACTTTTTGGAGAATGATGGATGAGAAGAAACTTTCTTCAAGAAAGCTAAGTTAGTACTTTGGTTTGTCTATTTCTTCTTCGCTTGTTGCTCTTGCTTCTCCTGATGTATATGTCTTAAGAGGACTGAGATTCATGTAGACACTGGGGAAAAAGAAATCATCACATAATACCTATTGTGAAATAATGAAATGATAACATCACATATAAGAACATAACGTTTTTCAAAGTGGACCAGTAAAACCTGAAAAAAGTATTAACAAAAAAGCAAAATAACAACAGATAATGCAATTTCTCTGTAATGAAATTTTGCTTCAATATTGAAGAACAAATTCTAATAGAAGCGGCGATAGAATAAGAGATAAGTACTCACCCTTGTGGGAAAAAAAAAATCAATCTCAGTATCTAATAGTATAACCAAAAAAATTTACAATAATAATTGTAAATTTGGAGAGAATTGTAAGATAAGTTGCAATCTGGAAAGAATTCTGCACTTTTTCATAAATCTTCTTAAAGCCAAAGTTAGAAAGGCAAATCTGATTGAGAAAAATAGGTAAAAAGTTCAAAAAAAAAGTGTATGTACATGCACAACTAAAAACTAGGAAGCAATGAGGATGAGGATATAAAAAGACATGTATTACGAATGAGAATAATATGGAAGCCTCTCCTTTCTTGATCTCGTAAAAATAGAGCTTTACTTGCTGCATTAATTTAGAGATAATGTTCACGTGGTAGAATCATTGCTTTCAAAGGAAAAAGGTTCCTTTTTGAACACACATAAATAGTTCCATCATAATTCATAAGCATCCTGCAAAAAAGTAAGTTTTTGATCACAAAATTTTTTTTCTATGAAGACTGATCAGTGGCTTGCTGATCCTATATGAAGCTTTCTTTGAAGATTTTTAATCTATTGAAAACAAATATAAAATTCACTAGATTTTAAAAGGTTGAACAATTCTATCTCTCATAGTCCAAGCAATTTTTACAAACAATATTTGTTGCATCTAAGATTACATAGTGGAAAGCCAAAAATTAAAGCTTAGCTGTCTAGAACAGAACGATAAGAAGATTTAAGAAATATTATGAGCAGGTATATGAAAGAATCAACTTTATCTACATAGATTGGTACTTGAAGTTGTACTCATGAACAAATTATATTCAACAGTAGGAGAAAAATACAGCAATTCTATAATATTGGGGAATGAAGTTGGCCAATGTATGTCTAAAAATAGTACTCCTATTTTCAATAAAGGGGTTCAACTACTTGAAGAGGCAGATTGAAGTATTAAAAAATTAATCACACTATCCAATGTATATAAGTTAAATCCAATTCATAGTATGATATTCTAGAGAAATACGGTAAAATATCTTAATTGTAGAAATACTCGCTCCTTTGTTCAACATCATCCTTATTAGTAATTTTAATTTGGTAAGATAAACATAGTAAATAACTTCTTATCATTGGTTTTAATACACATCTAATAGAAAAATTATTCACTTTGTTATTGTATATGAGTTAAATCAAAATTGCAGCTAAAAATACTCGCTTTCCTTTTGTTCCACATTGTTATTCTAACAACCCTCTCTCATAAATATACTTTATATAAACATGCCTGAAAATGTGTGGGGGTATGCAGAGGATACAACAAATGCAGAAAGTAAAAGCAGGGACAATATAAAAGCAACAATGACATGAATATGCGAAGACATTAGTGTCAATCTAGGTTGCATATGAAAGAAATTTCAATTGGATAACTGAAAAGCAAGAGTAATAGGGAGTAAAATGAGATCCAACACTTGATTTGTCAAATTTTAAATAATAATATACCAAAGTAATAAGTTAACATTTTACCCGATTCTTAATACTTTTGAGCTTGAATTATCTTAAATTCGCATTGATTCAATATAGATTCTCATGTTATATGGCTCTTGTATGCAGGTAATGGATGAATTCGAGCCCGAGCTAACCATGCGAGTCAATGGGAGTTCGAAAAGTGAAGAAAGGAGGCTTGAATTAACAACCGGGGAGACTAACAGCCACCTGCGCACGCAGGTCATGAAATGCACAAGCAGGTGGCTAACTGAGGAGCTGAGCGGCACAAAACAGTGTCACATGCGCTGGCCTCCTGTGCGCGCAGGTCAGCCATCTACGTTGGAACCTGCGCCAGCAGATGGCTAGTGTAGTGGCACTTCCGTAATTTTTTAAGACGCGATTTTTAGCTATAAAAGGGAATTTTTCCAGCTCTAAAGGCATCTTTTTTGGGCATTTTTGTAAAGATAGAGTAAAGGAGAGTGAAACCCTAAGGAGAAACAAGTTACATTCTTGCATTTTTGGATCAATTTCGTGTAAACATTTGGATTCAATGGAAGTTTGGGAAGAGAATTTGGGTGATTTTCTTCTCTCTTATTTTATGAGTAGCTAAATTCTCTACTTGGGATTATGCTTGAATAAGATGTGATAATTGTATTGGTTTTGTTTATTTGATTTATGATTAGATAATTGCCATGGGTTTTAATCCCATTCCATGTTTTCATTCAAATTAGGGGTTGCAAACTCTAATTAATTTTAGAGCTCTTATCATCCTTGATAAATGGGACAAGGGTGAGGAATGGGTGTGAACAATAACTTAATGTGTGTCATTTAATAGCATCTCTTAGACATAAGGGTGTTAATTGAGGTATTGGATTGGTCTTATAATCTGCACTTTTGAGGTGTTCGAAAGAACCCAATTGTGAAACCTTGGTGTTTGGTTGACAAATCAACACCAAGCACCTGTGACAAATCTAGTTACTTCTGACACTTAGAGGTGAAAGCTATCGCATTCATTCCTCGTGGATTCGACCCCGACTCCAAGTTGGGTAATTATATTGCTAACGACCGCTTACATTCTATTATGGGGTGTATTTTAGCGTTATCAAAAAATGGCGTCGTTGTCGGGGAATGAAACGTAGCGTTCATTTCTTTTAGTGTTTTAAGTTACTTGTGTTTACCGTGGTGTAAGTTTACTTTATTTATTGTTTTTGTTCTTCATAGGTGACAACCAGAGTCTTCACGATTCAATGAGTCAACATGGTAGCCATGCCGCTTCATTTGACGGACATTTTGAAGATGAAGATCATTTGAGATGTCGGGAGAGCTAGTGCCATCCGCATCCCACCCGCGGACAGAAATGGAGTGTTCCATGTTACTTGTGTGATCCTTCACCTCCTTCAAATGAAGGGGTTATTTGGGGGTCAAGCACATGAAGACGCAAATCTTCACTTAACAAATTTCATTGAGGTGTGCATGCCGTTTGATATCGCCCACATATCACAAGAGTCCATCCGATTGAGACTCTTTCCCTTCTCATTAACGGGCAAGGTTGCATTGTGGTTGAGACAATTGCCCGCAGGTTCAATCACTACATGATCGGAATTGACGGAAGCATTCTTGGATTGGTTCTTCCAACCATCCCGGATGTTACAATTGAGAGAAGAGATTATCAACTTCCGTCAATTGAATGGTGAACCGTTACATGAGGCTTGGCAAAGGTTTAACACAAAATTGATGCAATGCGCGACTCATGAGGTTCCGGATAAGATGCTCCTCCAAATATTTTATCGAGCATTAGATCAATTGAACAAAACGGTTGCAGACAATGCAGTTGGGGGGTCTTTGGTGAAACAAACTTATGGTGTTGCATCTACAATATTGGACCAAGTTACCAAACAAAGTCGGGGTTGGCATACAAGAGATTCCGAGGTGGCCATGGGGGCTCCCTCCGCATGTTTTGTAAGCCACGAACAAAGAAAGAAAAATGAGAAGAGAGACGAGAGTATGGCTAAGATGATGACACAACTAGAACTCCTCACTAAGCATGTAATGGGTTCAACACCAAAGGAGGTTAACGTCGTAGCCTCCAAGGATGTTAAGAGCTACGATGATGATGAAGCAGAGACTCTTGATGAAGAAATTCGATTTATGTCAAATCAAGAGGGGGGTTCTCGCCCCACCTATCAAAGGAAGGGCGGGAATCAAGGTTGGATGGATAAAGACCATGATTGGAAAGATCGTGAGTGGAAGGATCATGATAGAGATTGTGATAGAGACCGAGATTGGAGGGATAAAGATAGAGATCGTGATTGGCGAGATGCGAACCGGGATTATGATAGGTATATTCCTCCACATGATAGGTCCAAGGGTAAAGAAGCAACCTCTGTTGATCCGAAGAAATATAAGAATGAAGATGTGCTTGCTCGTATCCTCTTGGGAGTTGAAGGAAGCGATAAGATGTTGAGGGAAATGAACGGGGATTTGTCGCATCTCAACCAAACTGTCACCTCACATTAGGCTTCAATAAAGCAACTTGAAACCCAAATGGGTCAACTCTCCTCCCAAATGAATGCAAGACAAAGAGGAGGACTCCCTAGTGACACGGTGGTGAATCCAAAAAATTACGCTCACATCATGGCCATTGTTACTAGAAGTGGGAGAACCCTTGGAAATAATGTTGAAAATCTTGATGACAACCCTTGTGATAAGGGTGTTGGGAGCCAAGTGAGCAAAAAAAGAATTCGGCTTGATAATTCAAAAGAAGAAACTCATGTCACAAGAGCAAGGTGTTGACGGGTCGGAAAAAGTGGAAGCAAAGGAGATAATCCCACAAGTGGTTGATCATGGTAATGCAAAACCGAATGAAAACTCGGTTGTCTCTAAGACACAAGTTAAAATTCGCCCTTCATTCCCACAAAGGTTTAAGAAGAAAGAAGATGATTCTAAGTTCAAGAAATTCCTTTTTAAATTTAGCAACCTTTCGGGAAATATACCATTGTTGGAGGCCATGCCCAGGTATGCTAAGTTTATGAAATAATTGGTAACAAAGAAGAGAATCATGGACTTCGAAACAATTGAAGCTACTCATAACTGTAGTGCTATAATGTCTAGTACAATGGTTGTGAAGAAGGATGATCCAGGGGCATTCACTATCCCATGTACTATTGGGGTGTATCAATTTGGGAAAGCCTTATGTGATCTTGGGGCAAGTATTAATTTGATGCCATTAGCCGTATTTCGAAAGTTGGGATTGGGAGCCTCGACACCAACAACAATGCGGCTATTGATGGTCGACCACTCTATAAAAAGACCCATGGGTGTGTTGTGTGATGTGCTTGTGAAGGTGGATCGTTTCATTTTTTCGGCCGATTTTGTGATCTTGGACTGTGAAATTGACCATGAAGTTCCCATTATTCTTGGTAGACTATTTTTGGCTATCGGTCGAGCTTTAGTTGATGTTGAATGCGGTAAAATGAAATTCTGAGTAAATAATGAAGAGGTGTCATTCAATGTCTGCAAGTCCATGAAACAACCTAAGGATTTACAAGTTATCTCCGTAATCGATGTGGCTGTGATGTAGTGGCTAATACTATGGAGGCTGAATTTGTTAGAGAACCTTTGGTGGAAGTCTTGTGGAATTTTTAAAGCGAAGGGAATGAAATATATGAAGAAGAAGTTGTATCCTTGAAAGGTTTTGGGTCTTACCCGAAAAATCCTTATAAGTTGGATCTTGACTTGAAAAATCGGGAAACTCCTCCTGCGAAGCCTTCAATTGAAGATCCACCACAAATCAAGCTCAAGACATTGCCACCTCATCCCCGGTATGTGTTCTTGGGAGAAGGGGAGACTCTACCCATTATTATTGCAAGTGGTTTGTCATCTAGGCAAATTGGGGTGTTGAAATCGGCGGTGAGTCGGTATATTCGGGCACTTGGATGGACTATAGCGGATATTATTGGGATCCCACCCGGCATATGCACTCATAATATCAAGCTTGAGCCTGAGTTTGTAGCAAGTGTAGAACATCAAAGAAGACTAAATCCTCCAATGCAAGAAGTTGTGAATAAGGAAATCATCAAGTGGCTTGACGCGGGTGTAGTTTATCCTATCTCGGATAGCACTTGAGTGAGTCCAATACAATGTGTTTCAAAGAAAGGTGGTATCACGGTAGTCCCAGAAAAAAATAATGATCTTATACTCGTCCGTCTGGTCACGGGTTGGAGACTGTGTATTGATTATAGAAAGTTAAATTCTTAGACTGAGAAGGATCACCTCCCCATGCCCTTCATGTATCAAATGCTTGATAGGTTGGCAGGTAGGGGTTGGTATTGCTTCCTCGATGGATATTCAGGCTATAATCAAATCTCCATATCTCCCGAAGACCAAGAAAAAACTACTTTCACTTGTCCCTATGGAACTTTTGCCTTCAGACGCATGACCTTTGGGCTATGCAATGCACCGGCCACTTTTAAACGGTGCATGCTTTCTATCTTTTGTGACATGGTAGAGAGTTCTATGGAGGTGTTTATGGATGATTTTTCAGTGGTTGGTGATACATTCAAAAATTGCCTTGAACACATGGAGAAGGTGCTTGGAAGATGTGTGGCGAATAATCTTGTGTTAAATTGGGAGAAGTGCCACTTTATGGTTAAGGAGGGGATTGTTCTTGGACACAAAATATCAGGCCAAGTAATCCAAGTCGATCAAGCCAAGGTGGAAGTCATTGCTAAGCTACCACCTCCAATATAGGTCAAAGGGGTTCGGAGTTTCCTTTGCCATGCGGGTTTTTATAGGAGGTTCATTAAAGATTTCTCTAAAATTGCCCATCCAATGTGCAAACTCCTTGAGAAGGAGGTCACTTTTAAATTTAATAAATAGTGTTTAAAGGCATTCAATTGCCTTAAAGAGAAGCTTGTCTCAGCCCCAATTATAGTGACCCCAAATTGGTCACAACCATTTGAACTCATGTGTGATGCTAGTGGGCTGGCATTGGGAGCTGTGCTTGGACAACAAAAAGAGAAACTTTTTCATCCCATCTATTATGCTAGAAACTCATTGAATGATTCTCAAAGAACTACACTATTACAGAACAAGAATTGCTAGCCGTGGTGTATGGGTTTGAGAAATTTTGAGCTTATTTGTTAGGCACAAAAGTCATTGTGCACACCGATCATGCTGCTCTCTGGTATTTGATGGCAAAGAAAGAAGCAAAACCTCAATTGATAAGGTGGATTCTACTACTTCAGGAATTTGATTTTGAAGTGAAGGATCGAAAAGGGTGTGAAAACCAAGTAGCCGACCATCTGTCACGTCTTAAGATAAATGAGAAAATTTAGGGAGATGTTGATCTTGATGATACATTCCCGGAAGAATGAGCTTGAAAGAGAGAACTCTGCCATGGTATGCTGATTTTGCAAACTATATAGTGAGCGGACTCCTTCCTGATCAGCTGAGTTACTATCAAAGGAAAAAATTCCTCCATGATGTGAAGCGGTACTTTTGGGATGAGCCCTATCTTTTTAGGGAATGTGCGGATGGAATCATACGGCGATGCATCATGGAAGAGGAGATAAAATCCATTCTTGGAGCATGCCATTCTTCTCCTTTTGGTGGCCACCATGGTGGTGTGAGAACCACAGCGAAAGTCCTTCAGTGTGGGTATTATTGGCCTACCATTCACCGTGATGCTCACGAATTAGTAAAGACTTGCATTCAATGTCAAAAGCATGGTGGTATCTCGAGGAGGGATGAAATGCCTTTAAGACCCAATCTTGAGGTGGAGCTATTCGATGTATGGGGCCTTGATTTTATGGGTCCGTTTGTGAGCTCATATGGTAATAAGTATATATTGGTAGGTCGAGGCCATTGCCTTACCATCCAATGAAGGTAAAAGTGTAACTCTCTTCTTAAAAAAATGCATTTTCACCAGGTTTGGAACTCCTCGGGCTATCATTAGTGACGGTGGTTCTCATTTTTGCAATCGGCTATTTGAAGCTTTGCTTGAAAAATATGGGGTGCGACATAAGGTGGAAACCCCATATCATCCTCAAACGAGTGTCCAAGTAGAGGTTTCTAATCGGGAGATCAAATTGATCTTGGAGAAAACTGTAAATGTAGGGCTTAAATAGGACCGCATGCAAGACCCCTATTGGCATGTCGCCCTATCCGTTAGTGTTTGGAAAGGCTTGTCACCTCCCGGTTAAATTAGAGCACAAAGCTTTGTGTGCCTTGCGTAAATTGAACATGGATTGGGTGGATGTCTCGAAATCAAGAATAGATCAACTTCATGAGTTGGATGAGTTCCGACTTAAGGCATATGAGAGCTCAGCATTATACAAGGAGAAAATGAAGAAATGGATGATGCTAAGATCTTAAAAAGAGAGTTCCATGCAGGTGATAAAGTGCTACTCTTCAATTCGAGGTTAAAACTCTTTGCGGGGAAGCTAAAATCAAAGTGGTATGGCCCTTTTGTTATGGTTAATGTCTTTCCTAGTGGTGCTATTGAGCTCAAGGACCATGAGCAAATGAGTTTCATGGTGAATGGTCAAAGATTAAAACATGTTTATGAGGGCGGACCTGGAGCGGCTAACATTGAGTTGCTCCATTTTAAGGATGCGTGATGATGAGAAACAACGTCGAGCCACGAAGATAACCAAGGCGCTTCTTGGGAGGCAACCCAAGGTTACTTATGGTCATTTTAAGTTTGTTTGATTTCTAATTCTTAGTTGTTTTGGTGAATGCAGGTGAATAATACTAAGTGTGGGAGCTTGGATACACTATTTTGAGCTAAATTAGTCACCTGCTGGCGTACATGCCCACGCATGTTGGACGCATGTTGGACGCATGAGGCCAGTAGGTGGAGGGCAACATTCTGCCTGAGGGCAAGAAGCCACATGCGTGCACAGCCCAGGCACATGCGTGCGCAGGCTAGCAACGCAGGAGGCTCTTCCTTGTGCCTACTTCGAGCCAGCTTCCTCACCTGCGTGCGCAGGTCCCAGCATGCGTGCGCAGGTGACCCTCCGTAGGTGCTACAGCTTTGCTCCACACGCCCAGGTAAACTGCCCAGGTAAGGAAGCCCACCTGCATACGCATCTCCCCACTTGTGTGCGCATGGTGGGGCGCAGGTGGGGGTTGAACCTCTGAAATTTTTTAAAAAGATTGGGTCGACCCAACCCAAGTTGACCCATTCTCTTCTTTAAAACATGAATCCATCGGCTCCTCTCCCTCTCTAAATTCAAAGTCTCTCTTGTCTTCATCTCACCTTCACTTTCAAAGAGGATTGCACACATTACATTTTTCATGTCAAGAGTCTTCATTTCGACATTACTTCACCTCTTTTTCTAAGCTTGGTAAGTTTACTTGGTTTAATCTTTTCTAAGAAGATTTTAGACACAAATGGAGACTCATGGTTTGTGCTAGATTTGTGTGAAGAATTGATTCATATGGACTTCCTATGGTGTAGTATTGATGTTGTTGTGGCATGTTTGAGTTGGGGGTGATGCTTCATATGCAATTGGGGAAGTCTTGAGTAGCCAAAAATTCATGCCCACCATGTGTTTGATTATATTCCCACATGAGCATTTCCTTGTATTTTCTCTTGTGCATGAATTAAGAGACCTACACATGGTTCCTTGAACTTCTCTTGAGCATTATTCCATCCCTCAATGATGTGTTATAATATTGTAGTGAAGATGTGTGAATTACATGATTTTTCAAGGGCCATGATTCTTAATGTATTTCTCCAATTCATGAGGCATAATTGGTGATTCTTGTTGGCAATATGAGTTAGTAAGCATACTTGTTCATAACAAAAATGCATGGTTTTCCCTATGATAGATTAGGTGACACCATTCTTAAGGGTAAAACGTCGTTTTTGTTATCATTAGGGTCATGATGGATTGTGCACTTTGAGATGTAATGGATTGTGTTTGAGATATAGTGGTCCAAATATAATCCTATGTGCTTTCATTTAGCATTTTGCCTTGCATTCACGTTAGTTAACATAGTTTTCATTTTCTTTTACATATTGAAAATCCAAAAACATGTTTTAGCTTTTTCGTTTTGTGTGGTTTGTTTCCTTGTCCTTTTTAGGGAATGTCTCCTCGGAAATCAATGTCGCGGGGTGCAAAGAAAGATCAGTACAAAGACAAAGGCAAGGTCATTGCTACTACATCACAAAGAAAAGCTCCAACACAACAAGGACACCCTAACACCCCCGATGTGCAGAACACACTTGATATCTCAAAGGGGCTGGCCAAAGATGTTGACAAAATCAGATTTGCCAGCAAAGAAATGCGTGATCTTTATAGTGACTGGGCGTATACTCGGGGTTTCAATCCCGAGAAGGTGTTTAACTTGAAGGGCGTCCATGATCATTTCCCAGATATCGTCAGACAAGTCCACAAGTATGCTTGGGAGATATTCACAGACATCAATCCCGAGTCTCCACCTGAGGCTTATTATCCTAATCTTGTCAGGGAGTTTTATGCTTCCTACATCATCTGACACAATCAACACAAGTATAAATCATTGGTGGCTGGCCAACCTTGCCTACGTAGTGTGCTTGTTAGGGGAGTAGAGGTGCCTTGCTCTGCCTCCGCAATAAACAAGTTATATTTTGGGTGTGACTGTGCACCTGGGGATGAGAGCAAGAGGCGAGTGCAAGAGGGACGTGCTCATTTACCATGGCTTTCCAAAACAATTGCCAAAGGTCTTCCGTTATGGGCGAATGGGATTTGACAAATCAAACGACGGGATCTTTCTATTCAAGCCAAGCATTGGCTTGGCTTTGTGGGAAATCGGTTGCTTCCTTCCACCAATGATCAAGATGTCACTATCGAACGGGCTATATTTGTGGGTTGCATTATGGATGGGTTGGATATAAATTCGGGAGAGATTATTGCTGAAGTGATAAAACTCCGATCAAAGCAAGTGGGCACTTTACTACCTTTCCCCGCTCGTATATCGGCATTATGTGCAGTCCACAAGGTTCCTCTCTTCCCAAAGATTGATACAAAAATTAAGTGTCCAGGAGTCATTGATATTCGAACAATCCAAGATGATACAACCCGGTGGGCCTAAAGAGAAAGTTGGGTGAGAGTATCGGTTCATCCATGAGAGAGGTACCCATTGCTAGTACCTCCTCTATGACTTCTCATGCATCCGAGGCTCCTTCTGTCCATGGTGACATTACTCTAGATCATGATCTCCCTCAGGTACCACCTCTCTCACACACTACGCAGCCGGCGCAGCCTCCTTGGTCTTCCACATTGACATTTGCTAAGGTTGCAGCCATGACTTTAGTAAATGATAGCTCTATCTCTCGCTTGGTGGCCGACATTCCTTATTTCATTCAGGTAGCTATTGAGCGGAGCCTTGGGCCTTTACGTGCTCAGATGGTAGACTATGAGTGGAGATTATCCGCGGTTGAGGCCCGAGGGGATAGTGAGGCTGTTACTACTCTCAAAACAGATCTTGATAGTCTGCGTGAGGAGATGCGATCGATGCAGACCTCCATCTCTTTTGATGATGCCCAGTTCACTATCCCACAGGAAGAGACTGGCCCTATCCTTCCATTTGCAGACTTGTTTGGGTATTCTCATTTGGGGGAAGAGACAGGGATAAATTTCAGCACAAGGCTCTCTGAGGATCAACAGGTGGAGTTGGCTAAAAGGAAGTCCATTGAGGAGCTGCATGCCCGGACAGTTGGTGCTAGACCTAGTTCTCGGCCTTTTGAGGAGGTTCATACAGGAGCTCAGTCTGAGGAGGATCTTACTGTTACAGCCACAGCACCGGCACAGCATTCATATGATACAGATACGAGCGCCTAGTACGCCTGAGGGAGTTTCGTCTTTCACTTCCTTCCGTCTTGTTCTATATTGATTTCATTGGGGACAATGCAATACTCTTTAGTGGGGGGTGGGCCAATTCATTTTACTTTATGGTATGCAATATTAATTCATGATTCTATTTGGATGCCATCTTGTTATGAGTTGTGACTCGGATATTGCCCTTGCCGGGCCATTTTTGTTGATTCGGATATTGCCCTTGTCGGGCCAATTTTGTTGATTTGGATATTGCCCTTACCGGGCTAATTTTTTTGATTCGAATATTGCCCCTTTGCCGCCCATTTTTGTGAGTTGTGATTTGGATAATGCCCTTGCCGGGCTCTTTTTGCATGCTAGTCCTAATTTAGAGTTGTGTAGTAGTTGAAGAGGTTCAAAGGCCCCTCCAAAATTGTCGTGGTAAACAAAAATAATTTGATAAAATGATTTTTTTAAAAAATAAAAGAGCAAAGTGATTCCAAGCCTCCTCTTATGTGTGACCTGTTAATTCAGTTTCTGGCTCTTTCTTCATAAATCTTTGACTTAGAGTAGGTTGTCAAGTTCGTTTGCTCAAGTTTGGGGGGGAGAATAGCTTTCTATTTTAAAGAAAAAGTGGCTAGTGTGGTGAGGTTTTTGATTAATTCTTGTACACACATGATAGTCTAGAACTTGCCCCGCGTGTATTCAAGGCGAAATCTGGGACCTAACTTGGTTTGGAGAATGAACCGAGGCCATCTTGATCCGCCATTTGACCTAAATTCCCACCTTGACATTTGTCCCTAGTAACCCACTTGAGCCTTTCACCACTTTCTTCTTGGACAATGACCATACTATGACACCCCACCTTCATCTTTGTCAAATCCTTTTTCTTGTCTATCACTCAATCTCTGTAAACAAATCGCATGGTTTTAATGTGAACCAACATAGGCAAAGGCCTGAGCTCGGAGAAGCATAAATGTGAAAATGGTTGAGATTGAGTTAAAAGTTAAGTTGAAAAAAAAAAAGGGAGATGTATAAGATTGTAAAAGGAGGTGTATGCTTGGTTGTTGCATAAACAAATGAATAAAGAAATAAAATGATGAGAAAAAATTGTAGAAAGAAAAGAGAGGCATGAGTTGCTAAAGAGTAAATGAAAGGACCCCAAAAGCAAATGAAAAGGGAATTTCGGTTGGAGGGCTATTTATATAAAAAGAGAAAAGAAGAGAGAAGAAAAGCAAAGACAAAGCAAGCAAAGGTGAATAAGGTGAAGAGCTTGAACAAAGTGGGCCTAAGAAATGATAATGTGAGTGTGTTTAGGGAAATCTTCTAGTCACTTGATCCATAACCCTTTTCCCTCAACCGAACCTTCATCCTTACCAGCAAGCCATTGGTGACTTAAAACCTTGTTGGTCCCCATTAGTGGCGAATGACACAGAGGGCAAGCCTATGGTTCTACGTGTGGTACTTGAATTTATTTGTAAGAGTGAGTGAAAGTTCTTTCTATCCTTACCCCCCTAGTGAATCACATCACCTTGTGGGGGTGGAGAAAACTTTTGCAAGTGAGAGGCATGGATACCTTGAAAAGAGAGAGTGATGTCCTACCTTCAATTTGGGAAAATGAGCAAGACAATTTGCAAATTGGAGATGAGACAAACTCTGAAAAACCTTGTGTCACACCTTGAGAGGTAGCCCAACCTGAAAATCATTTGCTTGTGGAATTTGTTTTTTTTATGCTCTTGGTTGATAAAGATTGACGTGTGAAAAGAAAAGCATGATTCGCTTGTTTGTCATGACTTATTGGAGGAACCGATTGAAATTTATAGGCTTAATGGTCAAGTGATGTCCCTTATGGTTGTTTCATGGTTAAGAATACCCTTTTCTTCTCATTTTAATCGTTCTTGATTACTTGAGGACAAGCAATAGTTTAAGTTTGGGGAAGTTGATAAGTTAACATTTTACCCGATTCTTAATACTTTTGAGCTTGAAATATCTTGAAATTCGCATTGATTCGATATAGATTCTCATGTTATATGGCTCTTGTATGCAGGTAATGGATGAATTCGAGCCCGATCTAACCATGCGAGTCAATGGGAGTTTGAAAAGTGTAGAAAGGAGGCTTGAATTAACAACCGGAGAGACTAACAGCCACCTGCGCACGCAGGTCATGAGATGCACATGCAGGTGGCTGACTGAGGAACTGAGCGAAACAAAATAGTGTCACCTGCGCTGGCCTCCTGAGCGCGCAGGTCAGCCATCTGCACTGGAACCTGCGCCAGCAGATAGCTAGTTTAGTGGCACTTTCGTAATTTTTTAAGACGCGATTTTTAGCTATAAAAGGGAATTTTTCCAGCTCTAAAGGCATCTTTTTTGGGCATTTTTGTAAAGATAGAGTAAAGGAGAGTGAAACCCTAAGGAGAAACAAGTTACATTCTTGCATTTTTGGATCAATTTCGTGTAAGCATTTGGATTCAATGGAAGTTAGGGAAGAGAATTTGGGTGATTTTCTTCTCTCTTATTTTATGAGTAGCTAAATTCTCTACTTGGGGTTATTCTTGAATAAGATGTGATAATTGTATGGGTGGTTTTGTTTATTTGATTTATGTTTAGATAATTGCCATGGGTTTTAATCCCATTCCATGTTTTCATTCAAATTAGGGGTTGCAAACTCTAATTAATTTTAGAGCTCTTATCATCCTTGACAAAGGGGACAAGGGTGAGGAATGGGTGTGAACAATAACTTGATGTGTGTCATTTAATAGCATCTCTTAGACATAAGGGTGTTGATTGAGGTATTGGATTGGTCTTATAATCTGCACTTTTGAGGTGTTCGAAAGAACCCAATTGTGAAACCTTGGTGTTTGGTTGAAAAATCAACACCAAGCACCTGTGATCTAACCTACCCAAGGTTCTTAGAAAAATGTAGTCAAATGCTCAATTTACCCATACACAATTTCACTCTTACGATGGCATAACCCCAAGTCTCGTAATACTCTTGGTTTTAACTTCTCTTCTCTAATCTTGAACTTGTGTGTCCCATGTTACAAAAGTCTAAATAGTTACAAATTAACAGATGATAACCCCCCATTTACTTTTATGTATTATTTTCATAGCATCACGCGTTAGCACTAGTTGCTTCTAACACTTAGAAGTGAAAGCTATCGCATTCATTCCTCGTGGATTCGACCCCGACTCCAAGTTGGGTAATTATATTGCTAACGACCGCTTACATTCTATTCTAGGGTGTATTTGAGCATTATCACAAAGAGAACAAAAAAAAAAGGAACAAAAATATGTTACTGAATAAAATTGCAACTATGGGAGGCAGCTCCTCACTGCCATATGTATATTTTTGGTACTATGATTTAGATGTAAAATTTTCTAAAAGAGTGGTTAGTGGGGAATAAAAAATAAAAGTAGATTAGGATCCGCTCTGTATCTTGAGAGGAATGTATAAGGTGAATTTGGCATTTTAAAATATGAATAGAACCAAACTAAGCCATTCTGGTATTCAAAAAATGCAGAAGTTTAATACATAAATATGTGAATTAAAACACCATTTAATATGAAGTTTGTACCTTTGGTTTTTTCTAACAGACATAAACTTCTTATCTTGTATTGATTTCTTCTGTCTTTGCTGCTATTGGAATTGAAAGTCTAAAAGTTTTGGTTTGAAACTGCGAGGGAGATGAGTGAAAGTTTTCTCCTCTGTTGATTAATTGATGTATTTGTAAAAGTTGATATGATTTGGAACTATGAATTGGGTGATGCATTTTTGAAGAGAAGGACTAACAGTGAAAGAACTATAAGATGTAGGATTTTTTTTGGAATTTTGAGAAGGGGAAGCTTTTGCTGGGAAACAAAACTGAGGGGAAAATCCTAAAGATCGACGTGATGTATGGAAAATTTATTGTGAGCGAAAAAGAGAAACGGAGAGGAGTATGGACAAAGGAAACACTTGTTAGTTTTTATAACGACCCAAATCATTGTTATGCTAAAATAGAGGGTAAAACCTTCATCTAGTTTCCCCTTAGGCCAAAATTTAAAAATTTAGGGTTGGCCTAGTTTTAGGCGTACCTTAAGTGTGTGGTGGTTTAGAGAAATCTGAGAAATATTACAGTGTTGATTGGTTTTTTTGATTGTGTAATGATCTTTTTCCTCATTATGGAAAAGTCTAGCATAGCAAAATTTGGGATAAGGTTTTCCCCTAAATCGGGAGTTAGAAATTTCAGGCTAGCCTAGTATTGGACGAAATTCGAGTGTGGTATGGTCTAGGAAAATTCAAAAATGAATTGGTTAAAAGGTTATGTAATTTGAGATAATTTTGTGTTAGTCAAGTCGATAAGAAATTCGTATTATCTTTTGAAAGTGAATTTGGGTGAGTAGAACTCCCCGATATCAAACTTGACGTAAAGGGGTTGGTTTGGGATATTGAAATTTGAGGGTGCATTGCGAAAAAGGAAAAACTAGGAGCAATTCCAAGTTTCTACCTTGCCTCACTCGCTATAGCGGGTGGTAAGCCGCTACTACTGCGCCGCTATAACAGGAATTTTCCCGTTATAGATGGAGTCAGCTTTAGTCTATCCCACCATAGCGGGATTTCGCTATATCAAGATATGCGCTGATTTATGCAGAAAATGCCTCAAAAATGTTATTTTCATTCTTTATTCATCTAAGGGCTAGAAGAGGTGATTTTGGGTAATTTCCACCAGTTTTCCATCAAAATTCTTCGAAAAGGTAAGTTAATCACTCCTATTAACTAGTTTTTTGATTTCTAAACCTTAGAATCACTAGTTTATGGGTTTTAGGGAGGAGTTAGCTTAACCTAACTAATTTTTCTAGTGTAATAGGGTTAATTGGATAGAAAATCCTTGGGTTTTGGTTCAAAATAGTTAAATTACTCTTGCACGACTATAATTCACCATTGTAACCATGAAATTAGTAGGATATAGGTAGAATGAGGATAGAAAACCATAGAATAGGGGTAATGATCATGACTTTGACCTTGAGTTTTGGGATTAGGTTATAATCCTTGATATTGTAGGTCATTTGGTTGATTATATGTTTTATTGATGTTTTATACTACAATCAAGTCGAGGTTACAAGAAAAGGTAAAGCTTAAGTTCGTTGGAGCATTTCAGGCTTGGATTGAGGTAGGTGATGGTTAATGTAGTTGAAACCCAACTTGTTTTATGTGTGCATGATAATTGTTTCTTCGGATTACTTGTTGCAATGCATGTTCAAGGAAAGTGAATGACTATTTGATATTCTAAGTGTTCATCACATACAATGAACTTATCATAAAAGCTTATTGGCTTTACAAGTGTTATTACTGTCATTATTATGGTTGTGATTTTTGTGATATCTGTTGATTATTATAAGATGTACTGATATTTGAACGTCTTCACGGGACTGGTTGGTATAAGGTTGGGAGACACTTTATGTCTGGAATTTGTTACATAGACAAGAGCTCGTTTCCTATAGGTCATGGCTAGTGGGCAACTATAAGACCCTTAGCATGTGTGTACAAGGGATAGTTAAGTGTGACGGTTCCTTGAGTGAACGAGTTTTATGCATTGACTTGATATATTTGGTTCCTTGAGTGAAGTGTATTTATGTGTTGACTCAATATAATTGGTTCCTTGAGTGAACCGAGACTTATAATTATAACCATTATTATTGTTGAAATACATCCTTGAGTGGTCCGAGATAAGTTGGAAATATCTCTTCTATTGTCTCATTTAAGACAAGGTGTAGCATGTTGTGATTGAGTTATGGTAAGTTGACTTGGATGTTGTTGGTAGTCATGGTTGACTTTAATTGTTGTCTATTTTGACCTATACTTGACTGAACTCTATGATGTTGTTGAATAAACTTAAGTCTCATAATCATGAGGTAAGATTACATGGTAGGTGTTCATGGTTGTACTTATGTTACTAAGTTATGGTTTCTTGTTTACATATCTCATTTTGGGTTGGCCAATAATCCTACCAGTACACCGTTATTTCTTGTGTACTGATACTACACGTGCTCTTCTTTTTATTTAGTGCAGAGCATCTTTTAGCGACTATTTCAAGACCTCAGTTGTAGAGCGGATCACATTCGAACTCAAGGGTGAGCTACATCTTCTGGGTTGCCATGAGTTCTTCACTTTGTTCCTGTCCAGTTGTTTCTGACTTAGATGTTTCCTATGTTTTTGGGCTGAACTCATTCCATAGACATTCGTTGTATTTTGGTTCAATGACTTTAAGATTCGAGGGGATTTTTAAACATTCGTTCTTTACGTATTTAGTATTTTATTAGAATTTTTGAGATTTTGGTTTAATAAATGAAAAGAAGCTAGTTTGCCTGATTTTGGCTAAGTGTTAGGATTGATGGTTATGGGTTAGATAGTTCTCCCACTGGAAGGTTAGTTGGGTGCCACTCAAGACGGGTTTGGGTCGTGAAAAACTTGGTATCAAAGCCCTTGGTTCGTTGATCTCATTGTAACTAAACGAGTCTAGTAGAGTCTTGTAAAATGGTATAGAGACATCTGTACTTTTCTTTGAAAAGCTATAGACTTTAGGAAACTATCTTTTTTTCTTCTTTTGCGTTTTAACTTGATTCCAATTTGAATATGGTGATCTAAATTGGTATCTGACCATCTTCCTTCTTTTGGCCGTAGATGGTGAAAACTAGAGCGAACAGAGCAAGAACTGCAGCCCCCATACTAAAAGTTCCAGCTGTGGAACTAACTATTTAAGGATGAGGATAAGGAAAGGGTAAGGAAAGAGGAAGAGGGAGAGCAACACCCATCAGGGGTGGAGCTTAAGCAGCAGCTGATCAGGCCCGTCAGAGGTCAGTGACACCTACCCACCCCAGGATCATTATGAGAAAGTTGAGGTGATGAATGAGGATGTGTGGAGCAGAAGGAGGTGACGCCAGTTGAGGGTGCAGATCTTCCTCCGATGTCTTTTAAGATGATTCAACAGGTACTTTCTTTCATGAGTGGGTTGGCTAGTATTGGGGTTACCCCTCCTTTTCAGTTTCTAAGTTTTTAGCCGACTGATACAGCTATTTCTTGAAAGGGTAAGGCCTTAGAGACTGAGATTTTCCATCACCCATTGTTAGCTCCTGTAATGACTGGGACTGAACATGACATGCTGACTAAGTTCCTAAAAATATAGCCTCCTACTTTTATTGGCTCTGAGATCGAGAAAGTATTTGAGGTCATTGTTGATTGTTATGAAAGGCTGCATAAAATGGGTATTATTGAGAAGTATGGTGTTAAGTTTGTTACTTTCTAGCTGCAAGGTGATGAAAAGTAGTAGTGGAAGGCGTATGTGGAGTGTCGGTCGACAGCTTTACCTCCATTGACATGGGCTCAGTTTCATACCCTTTTTTGGAGAAGTATGTATCTCGTACTCTTTATGATTGCAAGAACGATGAGTTTTTGGACCTTAAGCAGGGCAATATGTCTGTTGCGGACTATAAGGACAAGTTTCATGCTTTGTCTTATTATGCTACTCAGTTACTTAGTATAGAGGATGAGAGGATTCGGTTGTTTGTGAAGGGCCTAAACAATGACTTGCAGGTTTTGTCTGTTCATATGACTTCTACCGGGAAGTCCTTTAATGAGGTTACCAATTTTGTGGAAAGGTAGAAGGGATCAAGCAAGTTGGACAGACAAAGGTTTTAGCAAAGAAGGCCCAAAATATGGGTAACTTTAGCGGTTCTTTTTCCAAGGTCATAGCCATCAGTCCATATGGCTTGCCCTAATTAGTTAGCTCTGCCAGCTTCTACAGGGGGTCAGTCATGGGCCATTCAGCATCCCTTAGTTGCTAGAGGCTAAGGGGCTTCTTATTCTTCGGCTAATAAGCCTTCTCTAGAGCAAGGTTGTTATACTTGTGATGTTGTGGGGCACTTCAAGTGAGAGTGTCCTCAGAGATAAACTGGGTTACAGGGCCAGCAGAAGGCTAGAGTTGTGGTTCCTACTGGTAGAAATGGTGGAGGAAATAATAATGGTAAGGGTTGTCCACAGGGTAGGCAGGATAATCATCAAAGAGGCTGTGGTGGAAACCGAGGGAGTGGTGATACAGGGAGAGGTGGGGCGCAACCTGCTAGGGATGTTACCTAGATTGATAATAAAGATCATTGTTATGCCTTTCCAGGCAAGACCGAGGTCGAAGATTCCAATGTTGCTATTACAGGTATTCTAAAGATCATTGGATGGCTAATGTTGTGTTTGATCTAGGTTCCACTTATTCTGATGTGTCTATTAGATTTGCCTCGGGATTGGTCTTGATTTTTGATATACTTGACTATCTTATTTATGTGTCTACTCCAATTGGAGACTCTGTGGTAGTAACTTATGTATCTCATGCTCGTTTAATATTGTTAATCGGTTTCTAGACTTGGGTAGATTTGATAATCTTAGATATGCTTGAATTTGACATTATCCTGGGTATGACTTGGCTATCTCCATATCATACAGTTCTAAATTATAATGCTAAGACTGTGACTTTAGAGATGCCGGGAATGGATAAGTTAGAGTGCGAAAGTGTGTACAAGCAAAAACTGATGAAAATTGTATCCTTTATTCGAGTTAAAAAGTTATTTGGGAAAGGGTGTTCGGCCTTTCTAGCACATCTCTAAGATGTTAGTGCAGAGTCCCCTTCTATTGAGTCAGTTCCCATGGTGTCAGAATTTCAGGAGGTATTTCTCATAGATTTTCCTAGTATGCCTTCGAACCAGGACATTGACTGCTGTATTGATTTGGAATCGGGTACTCACCCTATTTCTATCCTTCCTTATCGAATGGCTCCGACTAAGTTGAGAGAACTCAAGACTTAGTTGCAAGAGTTACTTGATAAGGGATTCATTTGTCTTAGTTCTTCTCTTTGGGGTGTTCCAGTGTTGTTCGTTAAGAAAAAAGATGGTAGCATGAGAATGTGCATTAACTATAGGTAGTTGAATAAGGTTACCATCAAGAATACGTGCCCTTTACCCCATATAGATGATCTTTTTGGCTAGTTGTAGGGTGTTTCAGTTTTCTCCAAGATAGACTTGAGGTTGGGTTATCACCAGTTAAAAATTTGGCCAGATGATATACCCAAGACAACTTTCAGGACTCGATATGGGCATTATGAGTTTTTGGTGATGTCATTTGGGTTGACTAATAAGCTGGTACCTTTCATTATCTTGATGAATGGTATCTTTTGAATTCTTTTGTGATTGTTTTTATTGATGACTTTTTGGTTTACTCCAAGAGTAAGGAGGAACATACAGGTCATCTTCATATTGTTTTGGGGATCTTGAAGGTGAAGTAGTTGTATGCTAAGTTCTCTAAATGTAATTTTTGGTTGTCTTTAGTTGCCTTCTTAGGGAATATATTTTTGGAAAAGGGGGTAATGGTAGATCCCCAAAAGATTAAGGCTATTAATAGTTGGGTTCGGCCTAGCGATGTGACCAAAGTTAGATGTTTTGTGGGTCTTGCTAGTTACTATCGCAGGTTTGTCAAAACTTTTGTCTCCATTGCTACTCACTTGACAAGGTTGACCCAGGAGGAGGTGCCATTTGTATGGTCGGACAAGTGTGAGAAGATCTTCCAAAAGTTCAAGACACTTTTGACTACAACTCCCATTCTTTCCTTGCCAGGATTTTATTATATTTTGTGATGCTTCATGCTCTGGTTTGAGTATTATGTTAATGCAGGATAGGAATGTGATTGCCTATGTATTCTTCAAGGCAATTAAAGCCTTATGAGAAGAATTATCCAACCCATGACTCGGAGTTAGTAGCAGTGATCTTTGTATTAATGATTTGGAGACACTACCTCTATGGTGCCAAGTGTGAAGTACTCACTGACCATCGTAGCTTGCAACATGTTTTCACCGAAAAGGATCTGGAATTGAGGCAGAAAAGGTGGATGGAATTGTTTAAGTATTATTATGTGACCATCCAATACTATCCGAGCAAGTCCAATATGGTGGCAGATGCATTGAGCTGAAAAGCGGTAAGTATGGGTAGTTTGGCTTGCTTGAGGGTGACAAGGAGACACTTCGCTAGATAGATTCATACTCTAGCATTATAGTTTATGCAGTTTGGTGTTTTTAAAAAGGGTGGAGTGTTGGCTAGTGTGGAGGTAAGGCCAACATTCCTTGATCAGATCAAGGCCAGACAGTTTGAAGATGAGAAGTTGAACAAACTTTGAAACAATATAGTATGTGGTGAAGCTTTTGATGCCACACTTAATGCGTGTGGGGTGTTAATGGTGAGGGGATATATGTGCATACCTCAGATTAGTAATTTGATTCTAGGTTTGCTTGCAGAAGCTCATGGTTCTTGATACTTTATTCATCCTGATATGACCAAAATGTACTAGGACTTGAGGCAGCTCTATTTGTGGCCTGAGATAAAGAGGGATATAATTGAGTATATGTCTAAATGCTATAATTGTCAGCAGGTGAAATACGAGCATCAAATACATGTAGGTTTACTTCATAGGATGCCCATTCCCAAATAGAAATTGGAGAAGATAGTTATGGACTTCATGGTGGGTCTTCCTAAGACCTTCAAGAAGTATGACTTGATATGGGCCACAATAGATAGGCTGACCAAGTTAGCTTATTTCATCTCAGTTAGAGTGTATTATAGCTCGAAGTAGTTAGCTAAGATTTCTATAAAAAAGATATTGAGGCTGCATAAGGTGCCAACTTCCATTATTTTTAATAGAGGTACGTGATTCACCTCTAAGTTTTTGGATAGGTTACATAAAGAGTTAGGAAGTAAGCGCGACTTCAGCACTAATGCTTGAGGATATGTTAAGGGCCTATGTGATTGACTTTGGTGGTCATTGGGATAACTTGTTGTCGTTGTGTTAGTTTCCATACAATAATAGTTATCATTCTAGTATTGATATGGCTCCATTCAAAGCACTTTATGGGAGAAGGTATAGATCATAGAATGGTTCGAAGTTCGCGAATTGAAGCCTTTGAGCACGGACTTAGTGAAGGAAGCTCAGGAGAATGTGAGGTTTATTCAAAGAAAATTTTTAGCATCCCAGAGTAGGCAAAAAGAATATGTGGATCGCAAGGTGAGGGATATATCATTCAAACCCGGTGAGCAAGTTTTATTGAAAGTATCTTCAACGAAGGGAGTTATGTGGTTTGGCAAGAAGGATAAGCTTAGCCCTCGATATATTAGTCTGTTTGAGGTTCTTGATGAAGGGGGCTTGATAGATTATAGGTTGGCATTTCCACCATGCCTATCAGGTGTCCATTCGTTGTTCTATGTATCTATGATTAAGAGATATCATGGGGATCTGGATTACATTATCAAATAGGATTCGATTTTTCTTGATAAGAATCTTTTGTATGAGGAGGAACCAATTGTAATGCTTGAATAAGATGTTCAGAAGTTGAGAATGAAGGAGATTTGTTCTGTAAAGGTCCAATGGAAGCATCATCCTGTTGAGCAAGCAAATTAGGAAACCAAAAGGGACATGCGGGACCAGTACCATCACTTGTTTGAGGATACATGTACTCTCTTCTTACTTACTTGCCTCATTTTTCTTGTTTGATCATTCGGGCACAAATGATGGGTAAATTGGTATTTGTTGTAATGACCCTTTCCATTGTTACGGGTAAGCCTAGCGTACCAAAATTCTAGTTAAGGTTTTCCTTGAATTAGGAGTTAAAATTTCAGGCTAGGCTAGTCTTGGACGAAATACGAGCTTGATATGATCTAGGGAAATTTTGGAATGGATTGGTTAAAGGTTATGTAATTCGAGGTAATTTTGTGTTAGTCAAGTCGATAAGGAATTCGTAGAATCTTTTGGAAGTGAATTCGGGTGAGTAGAACTCCCGATATCGAACTTGATATAAAGAGGTTGGTTTTGGGATGTAGAAATTTGAAGGTGTGTTGCAAAAAAGGCAAAACTGAGAGCAATCTTGAGTTTCTACCTAGCCTAACCCGCTATTGCAGGTGGTAGGCCACTACTACTGTGCCGCTATAGCGGGAATTTTCCCACTATAACTGGATTCATCTTCGGTTAATCCTGCCATAGCGAGCGGGTCCCACTATAACGAGGCTGCTATAGCGGAATATGCATTGATTAATGTAGAAAATACTCCAAAAATATTATTTTCATTCTTTCTTCATCTAAGGGCTGGGAGAGGTGATTTTGGGCGATTTCCACCTGTTTTCCATCAAAATTCTTCATAAAGGTAGTTAATCACTCCTATTTACTAGTTTTTTTATTCCTAAACCTTAGAATTACTAGTTTACGAGTTTTGGAGAGGATTTAGCTTATCCTAACTGATTTTTCTGGTGCAATGGGGTGAATTGGGTAGAAAACCCTTGGATTTTGGTTAAAAATTGTTAAATTACTCTTGCATGACTATAATTCACCATTGTAACTATGAAATTAGTAGGATTAAAGTGGAATGAGGATAGAAAACCCTAGAATGAGGGGAATGATTATGAATTTGACCTTGGGGTTTCACGATTAGGTTATAACCCTTGATATTATAGTTCATTTGGTTGATTATGTTGTATTAATGTTTTTACACCATAATTGAGCCGCGGTTGCAAGAAAGGGCAAACCTCAAGTTCGTTAGAGCATTTTGGGCTTGGATTGAGGTAGGAGATGGTTAATATAGTTGAAACCCAACTTGTTTTGTGGGTGCATGATAATTGTTCCTTCGTATTGCTTGTTATAATGCATGTTCAAGGAAAGTGAACGACTATTTGATATCCTAAGTGTTAATCACATGTAATAAACTTATATGAAAAGCTTGTTGGTTTAACAAGTGCTGTTACTGTCATTATTGTGGTTGTGATTGTTGTGATATCTGTTGATTATTATGAGATGTACTAGTATTTGGACATATTCATGGGATTGGTTGGTATAAGGTTGGAAGACATATGATGTTTGGGATTTGGTACATGGACAAGAGCTCATGCCCTACATATCATAGCTAGTGGGCGACCATAAGATCCTTAGCATGTGTGTACAAGGGATAGGTGAGTGTGACGGTTCCTTGAGTAAGTCGAGTTTATGCATTAACTTGATATATTTGGTTCGTTGAGTGAACCGGGTTTATATGTTGACTTGATATAATTAGTTTCTTGAGTGAACAAAGACTTATGATTATAACCATTGTTGTTGTTGAAATGAATCCTTGAGTGGTACGAGCTAAGTTGGAAATAATTGACATATCTTTTCTATTGTGTATTTACTTATGTATTTGAGACAAGGTGTAGCATGTTGTGATTGAGTCATGGTTAGTTGACTTGGATTCTTGTTGGTAATCATGTTTAACTTGAGTTGTTGTCTATTTTGACCTATACTTAACTGAACTCTATGGTGTTATTGAATAAGGTTGTCTCAAAATCTTGAGATAAGGTTACATGGTAGGTGTTCATGGTTGTACTTGTGTTACTAAGTTATGGTTGCTTGTTTACATATCTCATTTTGGATTGGCCGATGACCCTACTATTACACTGGTATTTCTTTTGAACTGATACTACACGTGCTCTTTTTTTTGTTGAGTGCAAAGCATCTTCCAGCGACTGTATCAAAACTTCAGTTGTAGAACGGATCGCATTCGAACTCAAGGGTGAGCCAAATCTTTCGTCTGCCATGAGTTTTTCACTTTGTTCCTGTATAGTTGTTTCGAACTTGGATGTTTCTTTCGTTATTTCCATATTTACTATTTTTATTTGGATATTCGAGATTTTGGTTTAATTAATGAAAAGAAGCTAGTTTTCCTGATTTTGACTAAGTATTGGGATTGATGGTTATAGGTTAGATGGTTCTCCCATCGGAGGGCTAGTGTGGGTGTAACTCACGATAGATTTGGGTCGTGACAAATTGTATTTTGTGTTAGAGGATGAGTTTAGGAAGTAGTAAAAACTTCTAGTGTGTGAAATGGGTTAGTAGAACTCTGGTTATAGTGATTACCATGAAAGGGTCAGTTCGTAATGTCAAATTTTAAGAAGTGTGTTATGAAATAGGCAAAGCTGGAATTTAGTCCCGAGCTACTGGTTTGGGGTCGCTATAGCACCTGAAATGCCACCGTAGTGACAGTAAATTTCACCTAGGAGCAAGTGCAGTGGCAGATCCTCCGTTGCAGTGGTACCGCTGCAGTGACAAAAGTTCTGTTGCAGCGGCCAAAGCACAGTTTTCCTGTTTTTAAATTAGAAAACCCATTTTTCATTTCCACTTTTCAGGAAAAAAACTTCAAGGGCTTAGCAAGGGTGATTTTCATCAACTTTGGGGGGGTTTCATATTTAAAGTAAGGTCCTTTTACACTTCAAACTTGAATTACTCCTCTAGATTTGTAAGATTGTAGGAATCATAACGATGGTGGAATTTGGAATTTAGCCCTAAGTTTATGAACTGGTGAGAATTGGTGGGGAATGATGTTTTTATCAATTGTTATTGATCCTAAGGTATTAGAAAACACTTCATATGGTAGAATTCTTTCTTGTAATCATAAAATATGAAGAAAGCAAAGAGTTTAAAAGGGTAGAAAACCCTAATATAATGAACTAGGTTAAGTTCATGAGTTATTTTGATAAATGTGAGTTCCTTGTCACGACCCAAAATTCGATTCGGGCCGGACTGGCACCCGAAGCCGATATAGCCCGAGAGAACCAATCTTTGCTTATGCCCAATCGTATGCATACCGTAAGAATCATCATCAACTCGCAAAGACATAAGATGCGAAGTGCGGAAATCATGGAACATTATGTATATAAGAGACTTGGTCGTTAGGGCCATCAAACCAAAATGAGTATACATATCTTACATTCTGTTCCCACATAAGTCTACAAAACCTCTACAGATACATAGCTATGATAAACCTAGAGTCAGGACAACACCCCGCTCTATACTCATATACAATACCAAAATACAAGTACATAGCAACTCAAAAAGCCCCGAACCAACTAGAGCTCACCAAAAGTCTGCAAAAGATCTGCAACCTACAGTGGAGGTGTACTAGTACCTGCACCTGCAGCAAGTAAGGTAAGCCCCCAGGAGGGGTCAGTATGGATAATGTACTGAGTATGTAAGGCCATATGAAACTGTCATGAATACATCAATAGAATCAAAATGTAAGAGGATAATCAATATGAATAGTCCATCGATTTGCATATGTGGAACCATGTAACTTACATAAATTAAGTTCTTCTTTTTATGGTTATTCCTCATCACTCATATCATAACGTACCCGGGGCCCAACTGATCAATGGGTCTTAACATAACATAACGTTATGTTGGGATCGGCTCGAGCTAGGTCCTTGCCTCTAGAGCTGCCACCCATAAATCAATATATATTGGGATCGGCTCGAGCTAGGTCCTTGCCTCTAGAGCTTCCACCCATAAATCAATATATTTTGGGATCGGCTAGAGCTAGTATTATGCCTCTAGAGATGCCACCCATACCAACATATCAGGTTTGGCTCGAGCTAGGTTATTACCCCTAGAGTTGTCCCCTGTTAGGATCGGTCCTAGCTAGGCTTATGCCCCTAGGACTGCCCCCTGATCCAACAATCTCGGGATCGGCTTGAGCTAGGCTTTTTGCCCCCAAAGCTATCACCCATACTTGATCATTGACCACCAACAGATATGAATTACTTTATTTCTTACTTTTGAGAGATTAAGTCATCCACTTATGAGAGATTAATACAATCAGTTATGAGAGATTAATGTATATATACATAGCCACAACATTATTGGAAACTTAAGACCACAAGATTATTGGAACTTTTGGAACATGTCCATAATTATGTAACTTATGAACAACAACGACTAATGAATAAGGAATATGTGACTTAAGAATGAATAGATTCTCCTTATGCCATCACTTCCCTTAAAACAATTTCTTTTGGTAACTACAACATTATTAGAACTTTTGACTTGTGAGAGATACATGAGACCTTGGAACATGAAATGATTGGGAAAATACTTCTCAAGAATAAATAGATTTTTCTTACATCCAACTCTCTTTGAGATAGTTTTTTTAGAATCGACAACATTATAACCACTTTGGAACTCCAATCAAGGAATAAGAGATACGCAAATCATAAGTCATCTAAGAATAGGACACATATGAATGACAACATATGTCAACCTGAATTGATATACTTCAAGCCTCTCGGAATAGGACAAGCCTAACATCAATGCGAACAATATGGTGTAGACGAATACGGAAAGAGTAACCTTACATACCTTGTATTCTCAATACCATTACACAATCTTAAAAGCACATACAATAGTCCCGCTCCTTTCTTATGTTTTCACTCTACAACACAAATACATAACGGAGCCAACATTAGCCACCAACTACTTTACAAATGCATATAACATCAATGAGTTACATGTTTGCCTTTAAACATGCCATTTCCACTTGACAAAACCATTGAAGAAATTATTATTCCAAAAATCCCACAATACTCCAAACATTGACCAACACATGATAATCAATACATTTCACCACAACACTTCTCCTTTACACATTCTTATCCACACCACATCACAAATAATCCATCAAATGACCTTAATACATCTTATAGCACATATCGGCCAAAATCCCATAATTTACACTTATAGAAAAATAACAAGTTTAATACCAAAATAACACCGTACATGTTCATATTTTATACATACCATGCTCTTTCATCAAAGGCACAAGTCCTAATTAAAGCTTGAATCTCATGGATCACAAATCTTATACAAAAACCCAAAGTACCATGTCCAACATTTCCAAGAACAACCAACATGATTTACATACTCTTCCATGCATATAATATGTTAATACATGAGAATAAATACTTACAAAGTCTTGGAATAGGATGATCTTGCTCCAAGAGAAAGCTTAGGGTTTGAGAGAAAAATGATTGAAAAAAATATATATATCTAGAAGGCATGAGATTTCCAAATGACCAAAAATCAGATTTTTGGCCATTTATATAGTCCCTAAAGTCCATAATTAGCCACTTCTTTAGCATTGATTGTTATTTCTAGAAGGTCTTTGAAAGAATGGGTCATTTGACCCATTTTGGGCCATGTGTTCTTTTCATTTTTTGGGTCCTTTTTGGGCCCAATTCACTTAACCCAGTAAAATCAATAATTTCTCGTGTTTAATTCATACCATACGCATTACGACAATATTCCCACTCATGCCATTCATACTCGTAGCCTCACTTCCAAAAACAAGCGATTCTAGCCACGTATGGCCTATTTTGACCAAAAGGGTAAAATCGTCATTTTGCTGCCAAATTTGTTCTCGAGTAATTTTATCACACCAATATAATAATTTAATCATTTCATGTATATGCTCATGGTTGTAGAATAAACGGGGCAAAAATTGGCTCGGTACGACCCCGGATACCCTTGGGACTTTGAAATTTCCAACTTTCGAAAAAGTGGAAAAACCAGCGTGGCACACCCTTGGACACTCTAAATTGCTGCCTATGGACTAAAAATTTTATACCAGAGCGTCATGGCATGCTCCCCAATGCGCCTCTCACTTAAATTTTCCAAAAATTTTGTTTTTCGACTCTTCTTCGCGGGTTTGGTTAGATACTTCAAGTCCTATTCTTTAACTTACTTCTTAACCTTAATATCCTTTGTTTGGAGGTCCTCTTAGCCTCGTTTTGAACACCACCAATGCTCCACGAAAATCACAAAACACCTCCTATGCAAGTTTAATCACATGTGAAAGGCCAAATTTCAATTTTCTCATCATTAACATTACCAAATACATACTTATAGGTCTCGACACCTACGTAACCGTTATTAAAATGTCCTAAAGTAAGGTTGGGAAGGTACGGGGTGTTACATTCTTCCCCCCTTAGAAACATTCATCCTCAAATGTTAGTAACATAGTCTCATGTACATCCCATGCATCTCTATCTTAACATATATACGCATATACACATAATATTCATGGATACTTCCTTGTGATACCCCAACTCCATACCTTGAACTTTCTCCCCCGTTTGAAGTAGTCATGGGTACTCTGACTTCATTATTTCTTTGGCTCCCTACGTGATTTGGTTTCTCCACTGTACCTTTACCAAATCCATTAGTATTGTCTTTTCATCTTCTCACTTATCCATAGAGGATGGAAATATATATCCTTTCATAAGTGACATCCCGCATAGCTTGGACATAATGGATCTCAGCATATGACTTGTTTTAGCTTGTAGCTACTGTAGTACCATCTTACCCTTCTCTATAGCGTAGTGAACAAAATGTAGCCCCAAATAAAGCAGTTCCACTCGGTGTAAATCACCTACCTTTTACATCAACCTTCACCAGATACCATTTTGATACTTCACCATTAGCTATCATGATAAGCACATTCAATAAGGGTAGATGATCATCCCCACTACCTTTTAAGTCTTTCGTACAGGTTCGTCGTACACCTTCAAGCGTTTAGATAGTATAATCTGTTTGTTTCGTTCGTTCTGAGGGTGTGAAAAGCTATACTCAAACTCACTTATGTACCCAACCTTTTCTGAAGAGAAACTTCCAAAAATGTGTAGTAAATTGAGCTCCCTTGCCTAGTGTACTAGAGGTCAGAAATCCGTATAGTTGTACTTCATCTGTAATAAACAACTTCGCATATTCTTCAGCCTTGTAAGTGGTTTTGAAAGGCAACATGTGTGATATGTAGGTAAACCTGTCATCTATCTCTCATGTGGAATCAACTTCCTAAAATGTATGAGACAACCCTTATGTGTATTAGACAAGCTTGCGAGAAAATCCATGTTAACCATGTCTTATTTTAAACTGGAAAATGTATACATGGTATATAATACCTCCAGGTTTCTGATTCTATGCTATTACCTATTGAAAATTTGGTCAAGGAGTTACAAATTCTATAATGTCCTTCTTCTCTATATTGCATCACCAATGCCTTCTTACCAAACCATGGTACGTTTTGGTTTCTCTCGAATAAAATAGAATATCGTGAATGAGGTGCTTCGGTTATAATTCATTTCCTTGGTCCAACTATATTTGATATACCTGATCTACCTTGATATTGAATAATCTCTCATACACAAGGTCAAATCTCATCGAACCCTATGATACGTTCTTTTTGTTAAACTCAAAATAGGATTCGCATGTTGCTTTTCCTTCACCTCTACGAATGAAGACTTTACCGCATTTTGTGCTATAACCCTTTGATCTGGAGTTTCCAGTAAATGCATTACCAACCTATTTAATCAATATGTAATATGTAGATCCTAAACCATACCTTGTGTCCCCATGAACCGACCATTAGTACTTCCTAGTGCTTTTGCGGCTTAACGCATTAACCACCGCATTTGCTCTTCCCGAATGCGATCTCAGTATCTTATCTTAATCTCTTACTAATTTGATTCATCTTACCTACCTCATATTTAAGTCCCTCTACTTTAAGATATCTGCAAACTGATCATATTTCTATATCAATATGAACCCTAAGTAGTGGTGTCGTATTTTTCAAATAACTACCACAACTTGCTTCAAAATCATGTGTGAGATAATTTCTCTCATATGGCTACAACTGTCGTGAAGCATACGCTATTATCTTATCAGGCTGCATTGACCCCATATCCGAGGTCAACCCCAAAAGCATCACATTACATTGCATAACCTTTGTGCTTTCGAGAAATACTAAAACTGGTGTAAGAGTTAATTTATCTTTCAACTCTTGGGAACTTTGCCCGCATGCATAGCTTTACTGAAACTTCATTGTCTTGTGTGTAAACTCTCTTCTCTTTGTTGTTTTTTTTGTCATTGTATCTCTCTTTTGCGTACCGACCTTTACTCCTTCTTTCTATACAATGTAACCCAAGAATGCTATAGATATATCCAAAAGGTACATTTAGCAAACTTCTATAACAATTGCTGCACATGATTAACGTGGTCCTCTTGTGGCCTCGAATAAGCCAGAATATCATCCGTGAACACAGTCACCAATACATCCAAGAATAGTTTGACCACCCTATTCACCTAATCCATAACAACAGCTGGTACATTTGTCAGTTCCAATGATACAGCTAAAAATCATAATAGTCAGACCGTGTTCGGAAGGCTGTCTCGGGTATATCTTTGTTTCTAACTCTGACTTTGGTGACAACCCGGTCTCAATTCATTCTTGTTTCAGGGAAGTTGGTGCAAGAAAGAGTGAATACAATCCTTTTGATAAAAAGGAACAACACACTTGGCACCCTGTAACTGATCAAACAAATCGTCAATTCTTGGGAGGGAATATATATATTATTTTATTTTATTTTCTCGATCATTACTTTGTGCAGTTGCCAATAGTCAATATACGTTCTCAAGTACCATGTCACTTTTGTTTTCCATATTCACACGGATGCACCCCAAAGGACATATTTGGTCTTATGTATCTCTTGTTTAATTCCCATAGCTTTACTGAAACCATGTTATATGAAGAAAACAAAACAAGCGGAAAACCTGGAACCACAACAATAGTAAATGCTACTTCCCGTTTCGGGAGTGAGCCTGTAACTTCATCAGGAATTATATCAAGAAAGTGATTGACCACCGAAACCTCTTGAGGACTTGGTGGTTTCACTTCAATCTCTCGCTCTTAGACTAGCACTGGCATACATAACCCCTTGGACATTAATTAAGATAGAACAATAAAAATTTCCTTGGTTCCCCCACATTACCCTTCCACTCAGGATCATATTCTTATGGACAGTGAAAATATACCTTCTTAGCTCGGAAATCTACCGTGGCATAACAAGAAACCAACCAATCCATTCCCTTTATTAACATCAATATCCACCAGTTTCAATTCAATAAGATCAGCCAATGTATCATGACTACACACGGTTACCACACAATCATGATGCACTCTTCTACCTATAATAAATTCACCTTTTAGTGTAGATTCCCCAACTAGGTTAACTAAAAATTCTAGTGTCCTTTTTACAAAATTTGTCTCTTCAACCATCAATGGAGTCACATATGATAGGGTAAAACCCAAATCAATCAATGGAAATACACCACGTAAAAATAAACAGATCATATACCTGTTGCGTTCTCAGGAGAAGCCTCAAATTTCTGTCGATCTGCCATGGCGTAGGTACTGCCCTGAATACCACTAGAACTAGATGCTCCTCTATCACCTCTGCCATGACCAACAGCTTGTACAACTCTACCTAGAGGAGGCACAGATGATGTCGATGCGACGGTTGGTCCCGTGGGTCGTGCCATGCCACCCGGGTTCCTTTGTGGACAAGCTCTTACCACGTGCCCTAGCTTGCCGCACTAAAAGCAAACATTTGTTCCGAACTGACATTCACCTGCATGAAACCTCCCACAGCGCTGGCACAATCGACGATAAAACCTCGGGTGGTTCATACTTGTTCATAAACCCTGAATCTCACCTCCTTGCCCAAACTGGCTGCTTCTAAACCCTTGGAATAGAGGAGAAGTATTTGATGTGGAATGGGGAAATGATGGCCTAAGCGGTTTGTGAAAAACCCGTGGCCCAAATTCTTCTATGGATGTCATAATCTATCCCATAGGTTTAGCTTTTTTTGACGATCCTACTTCCAATTCCTGCATCTTTCTCCTTTGTCTCTGTCCCTCCTTCTGCTGCACAAAAGCTTGTCTTTGAGATTGTGCAGCAACCACACGGGTCAATATCTGTACCGAACTCATTAAATCCTGCTCAATAGTATTTACGGGCAGTTTCGAAGTTACTTCTCTTCTTCTCAGCTCTTCTGGAGCCGGGAAAGTGGAAGAAGTCCATGATACAAAGTCAGTATCAGCTCCACCTTAACTAGCTTGGTCAGGTGGTGGTATACTCAATCCCTCTACTGTAAGCGTAACAACCTACTTACCCTTGCCTTTATCTCTCCTTGTCATCAGCAGTTTCTATATCAAAGAAAACCAATTACCATGGTCAGACATAATCTAACTTACAACACTGGTTCTACTGCACGATCTAGGAATGAAGAAAAGAAATAATACCCTAAATGTCCCATAGCCTCCTACTTATAAATGTGGTGCACAACACATCGATAAGTAAGACTCTACTCAGACATGGCTTTGTAGACACCCTTAGACCGACTTGCTCTGATACCACTTTTGTCCACGACCCAAAATCCCATTCGGGCCAGACTGGCACCCGAAGACGATATGGCCTGAGATAACCAATCTTTACTTATGCCCAATCGTATGCATACCGTAAGAATCATCATCAACTCGCAAAGACATAAGATGCGAAGTGCGGAAATCATGGAACATTATGTATATAAGAGACTTGGCCGTTAGGGCCATCAAACCAAAATGAGTATATATCTTACATTTTGTTCCCACATAAGTCTACAAAGCCTCTACAGATACATAGCTATGATAAACCTAGAGTCGGGACAACACCCCGCTCTATACTCATAAACAATACCAAAATACAAGTACATAGCAACTCAGAAAGCCCCGAACCAACTGGAGCTCACCAAAAGTCTGCAAAAGATCTGCAACCTACAGTGGAGCTCTACTAGTACCTGCACCTGCAGCAAGTAAGGTAAGCCCCCAGGAGGGGTCAGTACGGATAATATACTGAGTATGTAAGGCCATATGAAACTGTCATGAATACATCAATAGAATCAAAATGTAAGAGGATAATCAATATGAATAGTCTATCGATTTGCATATGTGGAACCATGTAACTTACATAAATTAAGTTCTTATCTTTATGGTTATTCTTCATCGCTCATATCATAACGTACCCGGGCCTCAACTGATCAGTGGGTCTTAATATAACATAATGTTATGTTGGGATCGGCTCGAGCTAGGTCCTTGCCTCTAAACCTGCCACCCATAAATCAATATATATTGGGATCGGCTCGAGCTAGGCTTATGCCTCTAGAGCTGCCACCCATACCAACATATCAGGTTCGGCTCGAGCTAGGTTATTACCCCTAGAGCTGCCCCCTGTCAGGATCGGTCCGAGCTAGGCTTATGCCCCTAGGACTGCCCCCTGATCCAACAATCTCGGGATCGGCTTGAGCTAGGCTTTTTTCCCCCAAAGCTACCACCCATACTTGATCATTGACCACCAACAGATATGAATTACTTTATTTCTTACTTTTGAGAGATTGAGTCATCCACTTATGAGAGATTGATACAATCAGTTATGAGAGATTAATGTATATATACATAGCCACAACATTATTGGAAACTTAAGAACACAAGGTTATTGGAACTTTTGGAACATGTCCATAATTATGTAACTTATGAACAACAACGACTAATGAATAAGGAATATGTGACTTAAGAATGAATAGATTCTCCTTATGCTGTCACTTCCCTTGAAACAGTTTCTTTTGGTAACTACAACATTATTGGAACTTTTGACTTGTGAGAGATACATGAGACCTTGGAACATGAAATGATTGGGAAAATACTTCTCAAGAATAAATAGATTTTTCTTACATCCAACTCTCTTTGAGATAGTTCTTTTAGAATCGACAACATTATAACCATTTTGGAACTCCAATCAAGGAATAAGAGATACGCAAATCATAAGTCATCTAAGAATAGGACACATATGAATGACAACATATGTCAACCTGAATTGATATACTTCAAGCCTCTCGAAATAGGACAAGCCTAACATCAACGCGAACAATATGGTGTAGAAAAATACGGAAAGAGTAACCTTACATACCTTGTATTCTCAATACCAATACACAATCTTAAATGCGCATACAATAGTCCCGCTCCTTTCTTATGTTTCACTCTACAACACAAATACATAACGGAGCCAACATTAACCACCAACTACTTTACAAATGCATATAACATCAATGAGTTACATATTTGCCTTTAAACATGCCATTTCCCCTTGACAAAACCATTGAAGAAATTATTATTCCAAAAATCTCACAATACTCCAAACATTGACCAACACATGATAATCAATACATTTCACCACAAAACTTCTCCTTTACACTTTCTTATCCACACCACATAACAAATAATCCATCAAATGACCTTAATACATCTCATAGCACATATCGGCCAAAATCCCATAATTTATACTTATAGAAAAATAAAAAGTTTAATACCAAAATAACACCGTACATGTTCATATTTTATCCATATTATGCTCTTTCATCAAAGGCACAAGTCCTAATTAAAGCTTGAATCTCATGGATCACAAATCTTATACAAAAACCCAAAGTACCATGTCCAACATTTCCAAGAACAACCAACATGATTTACATACTCTTCCATTCATATAATATGTTAATACATGAGAATAAATACTTACCAAGGCTTGGAATAGGATGATCTTTCTCCAAGAGAAAGCTTAGGGTTTGAGAGAAAAATGATTGAAAAAAATATATATATCTAGAAGGCATGAGCTTTCCAAATGACCAAAAATCACATTTTTGGCCCTTTATATAGGCCCTCAAGTCCATCCTTA
This sequence comes from Capsicum rhomboideum, assembly GCA_031232105.1. Taxonomy (NCBI): domain Eukaryota; kingdom Viridiplantae; phylum Streptophyta; class Magnoliopsida; order Solanales; family Solanaceae; genus Capsicum; species Capsicum rhomboideum. The sequence continues at coordinate 47,714,421 of CP124718.1, forward strand.
GCCACTTCTTTAGCATTGATTGTTATTTCTAGAAGGTCTTTGAAAGAATGGGTCATTTGACCCATTTTGGGCCATGTGTTCTTTTCATTTTTTGGGACCTTTTTGGGCCCAATTCACTTAACCAAGTAAAATCAATAATTTCTCGTGTTTAATTCATACCATATGCGTTACAACAATATTACCACTCATGCCATTCATACTCGTAGCCTCACTTCCAAAAACAAGCGATTCTAGCCACGTATGGCCTATTTTGACCAAAAGGGTAAAATCGTCATTTTGCTGCCAAATTCGTTCTTGAGTAATTTTATCGCACCAACATAATAATTTACTCATTTCATGTATATTCTCATGGTTGTATAATAAACGGGGCAAAAATCGGCTCGGTACGACCCCGGATACCCTTGGGACTTAGAAATTTCCAACTTTCGAAAAAGTGGAAAAACCAGCGTGGCACGCCCTTGGGAATGCAAAATTCCTGCCTATGGACTAAAAATTTTATCCCAGAGTGGCATGTCACTCTCCCCAATGCTCCCCTCACTTAAATTTTCCAAAAATTTTGTTTTTCGACTCTTCTTCGCGGGTTTGGTTAGATACTTCAAGTCCTATTCTTTAACTTACTTCTTAACCTTAATATCCTTTGTTTGGAGGTCCTCTTAGACTCGTTTTGAACACCACCAATTCTCCAAGAAAATCACAAAACACCTCCTATCCAAATTTCAATTTTCTCATCATTAACATTACCAAATACATACTTATAGGTCTCGACACCTACGTAACCGTTATTAAAATGTCATAAAGTAATGTTGGGAAGGTATGGGGTGTTACATTCTTCCCCCCTTAGAAACATTCATCCTCGAATGTTAGTAACATCGTCTCATGTACATCCCATGCATCTCTATCTTAACATATATACGCATATACACATAATATTCATGGATACTTCCTTGTGATACCCCAACTCCATACCTTGAACTTTCTCCCCCATTTGAAGTAGTCATGGGTACTCTGACTTCATTATTTCTTTGGCTCCCTACGTGATTTGGTTTCTCCACTGTACCTTTACCAAAGCCATTAGTATTGTCTTTTCATCTTCTCACTTATCCATAGAGGATGGAAATATATATCCTTTCATAAGTGACATCCCGCATAGCTTGGACATAATGGATCTCAGCATATGACTTGTTTTAGCTTGTAGCTACTGTAGTACCATCTTACCCTTCTCTATAGCGTAGTGAACAAAATGTAGCCCCAAATAAAGCAGTTCTACTCGGTGTAAATCACCTACCTTTTACATCAACCTTCACCAGATACCATTTTGATACTTCACCATTAGCTATCATGATAAGCACATTCAATAAGGGTAGATGATCATCCCCACTACCTTTTAAGTCTTTCGTACAGGTTCGTCGTACACCTTCAAGCGTTTGGATAGTATAATCTGTTTGTTTCGTTCGTTCTGAGGGTGTGAAAATCTATACTCAAACTCACTTATATACCCAACCTTTTCTGAAGAGAAACTTCCAAAAATGTGTAGTAAATTGAGCTCCCTTGCCTAGTGTACTAGAGGTCAGAAATCCGTATAGTTGTACTTCATCTGTAATAAACAACTTCGCATATTCTTCAGCCTTGTAAGTGGTTTTGAAAGACAACATGTGTGATATGTAGGTAAACCTGTCAGCTATCTCTCATGTGGAATCAACTTCCTAAAATGTATGAGACAACCCTTATGTGTATTAGACAAGCTTGCGAGAAAATCCATGTTAACCATGTCTTATTTTAAACTGGAAAATGTATACATGGTATATAATACCTCCAGGTTTCTGATGTTATGCTATTACCTATTGACAATTTGGTCAAGGAGTTACAAATTCTATAATGTCCTTCTTCTCTATATTGCATCACCAATGCCTTCTTACCAAACCATGGTACGTTTTGGTTTCTCCCGAATAAAATAGAATACCGTGAATGAGGTGCTTCGATTATAATTCATTTCCTTGGTCTAACTATATTTGATATACCTGATCTACCTTGATATTGAATAATCTCTCATACACAAGGTCAAATCTCATCGAACCCTGTGATACGTTCTTTTTGTTATCTCAAAATAGGATTCGCATGTTGCTTTTCCTTCACCTCTACGAATGAAGACTTTACCGCATTTTGTGCTATAACCCTTTGATCTGGAGTTTCCAGTAAATGCATTACCAACCTATTTAATCAATATGTAATATGTAGATCCTAAACCATACCTTGTGTCCCCATGAACCGACCATTAGTACTTCCTAGTGCTTTTGCGGCTTAACGCATTAACCACCGCATTTGCTCTTCCCGAATGCGATCTCAGTATCTTATCTTAATCTCTTACTAATTTGATTCATCTTACCCACCTCATATTTAAGTCCCTCTACTTTAAGATATCTGCAAACTGATCATATTTCTATATCAATATGAACCCTAAGTAGTGGTGTCGTATTTTTCAAATAACTACCACAACTTGCTACCTCAAAATCATGTGTGAGATAATTTCTCTCATATGGCTACAACTGTCGTGAAGCATACGCTATTATCTTATCACGCTGCATTGACCCCATATCCGAGGTCAACCCCGAAAGCATCACATTACATTGCATAACCTTTGTGCTTTCGAGAAATACTAAAACTGGTGTAAGAGTTAATTTATCTTTCAACTCTTGGGAACTTTGCCCTCATGCATAGCTTTACTGAAACTTCATTGTCTTGTGTGTAAACTCTCTTCTCTTTGTTTTTTTTTTGTCACCGTATCTCTCTTTTGCGTACCGACCTTTACTCCTTCTTCCTATACAATGTAACCCAAGAATGCTATAGATATATCCAAAAGGTACATTTAGCAAACTTCTATAACACTTGTTACACATGATTAACGTGGTCCTCTTGTGGCCTCGAATAAGCCAGAATATCATCCGTGAACACAGTCACCAATACATCCAAGAATAGTTTGACCACCCTATTCACCTAATCCATAACAACAGCTGGTACATTTGTCAGTTCCAATGATACAGCTAAGAATCATAATAGTCAGACCATGTTCGGAAGGCTGTCTCAGGTATATCTTTGTTTCTAACTCTGACATTTGTGATAACCCGATCTCAAGTCATTCTTGTTTCAGGGAAGTTGGTGCAAGAAAGAGTGAATACAATCCTTTTGATAAAAAGGAACAACACACTTGGCACCCTGTAACTGATCAAACAAATCGTCAATTCTTGGGAGGGAATATATATATTATTATTTTTTTTTTCTCGATCATTACTTTGTGCAGTTGCCAATAGTCAATATACGTTCTCAAGTACCATGTCACTTTTGTTTTCCATATTCACACGGATGCGCCCCAAAGGACATATTTGGTCTTATGTATCTCTTGTTTAATTCCCATAGCTTTACTGAAACCATGTTATACGAAGAAAACGAAACAAGCGAAAAACCTGGAACCACAACAATAGTAAATGCTACTTCCCGTTCCGGGAGTGAGCCTGGAACTTCATCAGGAATTATATCAAGAAAGTGATTGACCACCGAAACCTCTTGAGGACTTGGTGGTTTCACTTCAATCTCTCGCTCTTAGACTAGCACTGGCATACATACCCCCTTGGTCATCCATTAAGATAAAACAATAAAAGTTTCCTTGGTGCCCCCACATTACCCTTCCACTCAGGATCATGTTCTTATGGACAGTGAAAATATACCTTCTTAGCTCGGAAATCTACCGTGGCATAACAAGAAACCAACCAATCCATTCCCTTTATTAACATCAATATCCACCAGTTTCAATTCAATAAGATCAGTCAATGTATCATGACTACACACGGTTACCACACAATCATGATGCACTCTTCTACCTATAACAAATTCACCTTTTAGTGTAGATTCCTCAACTAGGTTAACTAAAAATTCTAGTGTCCTTTTTACAAAATTTGTCTCTTCAACCATCAATGGAGTCACATATGATAGGGTAAAACCCAAATCAATCAATGGAAATACACTACGTAAAAATAAACAGATCATATACCTGTTGTGTTCTCAGGAGATGCCTCAAATTTCTGTCGATCTGCCACGGCGTAGGTACTGCCCTGAATGCCACTAGAACTAGATGCTCCTCTATCACCTCTGCCATGACCAACAGCTTGTGCAACTCTACCTAGAGGAGGCATAGATGATGTCAATGCGACGGTTGGTCCCGTGGGTCATGCCATTCCACTCGGGTTCCTTTGTGGACACCCTCTTACCACATGCCCTGGCATGCCGCACTAAAAGAAAACATTTGTTCCGAACCGACATTCACCTGCATGAAACCTCCCACAGCGCTGGTACAATCGATGATAAAACCTCGGGTGGTTCATACTTGTTCGTAAACCCTGATTCTCACCTCCCTGCCCAAACTGGATGCTTCTAAACCCTTGGAATAGAGGAGAAGTATTTGATGTGGAATGGGGAAATGATGGCCTAACGGTTTGTGAAAAACCCGAGGCCCAAATTCTTCTATGGATTTCATAACCTGTCCCATAGGTTTAGCTTTTTTCGACGATCCTACTTCCAATTCCTACATCTTTCTCCTTTGTCTCTGTCCCTCCTTCTGCTGAAAAAAAGCTTGTCTTTGAGCTTGTGCAGCAACCACACGGGTCAATATCTATACCGAACTCATCAAATCCTGCTCAATAGTATTTATAGGCAGTTTCGAAGTTACTTCTCTTCTTCTCAGCTCTTCCGAAGCCAGGAAAGTGGAAGAAGCCCGTGATACAAAGTCAGTATCAGCTCCACCTTGACTAGCTTGGTCAGGTGGTGGTCTACTTAATCCCTCTTCGATAAGCATAACAACCTGCTTACCCTTGACTTTATCTCTCTTTGTCATCGGCAGTTTTTATATCAAAGAAAACCAATTACCATGGTCAGACATAATCTAACTTACAACACTGGTTCTACTGCACGATCTAGGAATGAAGAAAAGAAATAATAACCTAAATGTACCGTAGCCTCCTACTTATAAATATGGTGCACAACATATCGATAAGTAAGACTCTACTCAGACACAGCTTTATAGACACCCTTAGACCGACCTGCTCTGATACCACTTTTGTCACGACCCAAAATCCCATTCGGGCCGGACTGGCACCCGAAGCCGATATGGCCCGAGAGAACCAATCTTTGCTTATGCCCAATTGTATGCATACCATAAGAATCATCATCAACTCGCAAAGACATAAGATGCGAAGTGCGGAAATCATGGAACATTATGTATATAAGAGACTTGGCCGTTAGGGCCATCAAACCAAAATGAGTATACATATCTTACATTCTGTTCCCACATAAGTCTACGAAGCCTCTACAGATACATAGATATGATAAACCTAGAGTCGGGACAACACCCCACTTTATACTCATATACAATACCAAAATACAAGTACAGCCCCGAACCAACTAGAGCTCACCAAAAGTCTGCAAAAGATCTGCAACCTACAGTGGAGGTCTACTAGTACCTGCGCCTGCAGTAAGTAAGGTAAGCCCACAGGAGGGGTCAGTGTGGATAATGTACTGAGTATGTAAGGCCATATGAAATTGTCATGAATACATCAATAGAATCAAAATGTAAGAGGATAATCAATATGAATAGTCCATCGATTTGCATATGTGGAACCATGTAACTTACATAAATTAAGTTCTTATCTTTATGGTTATTCTTCATCGCTCATATCATAACGTACCCGGGCCCCAACTGATCAGTGGGTCTTAACATAACATAACGTTATGTTGGGATCGGCTCGAGCTAGGTCCTTGCCTCTAGACCTGCCACCCATAAATCAATATATATTGGGATCGGCTCGAGCTAGGCTTATGCCTCTAGAGCTGCCACCCATACCAACATATCAGGTTCGGCTCGAGCTAGGTTATTACCCCTAGAGCTGCCCCCTGTCAGGATCGGTCTGAGCTAGGCTTATGCCCCTAGGACTGTCCCCTGATCCAACAATCTCGGGATCGGCTTGAGCTAGGCTTTTTGCCCCCAAAGCTACCTCCCATACTTGATCATTGACCACTAACAGATATGAATTACTTTATTTCTTACTTTTGAGAGATTGAGCCATCCACTTATGAGAGATTGATACAATCAGTTATGAGAGATTAATGTATATATACATAGCCACAACATTATTGGAAACTTAAGAACACAAGGTTATTGGAACTTTTGGAAAATGTCCATAATTATGTAACTTATGAACAACAACGACTAATGAATAAGGAATATGTGACTTAAGAATGAATAGATTCTCCTTATGCCGTCACTTCTCTTGAAATAGTTTCTTTTGGTAACTACAACATTATGGGAACTTTTGAATTGTGAGAGATCCATGAGACCTTGGAACATGACATGATTGGGAAAATACTTCTCAAGAATAAATAGATTTTTCTTACATCCAACTCTCTTTGAGATAGTTCTTTTAGAATCGACAACATTATAACCATTTTGGAACTCCAATCAAGGAATAAGAGATACGCAACTCATAAGACATCTAAGAATAGGACACATATGAATGACAACATATGTCAACCTGAATTGATATACTTCAAGCCTCTCGGAATAGGACAAGCCTAACATCAATGCGAACAATATGGTGTAGAAGAATACGGAAAGAGTAACCTTACATACCTTGTATTCTCAATACCAATACACAATCTTAAATGCGCATACAATAGTCCCGCTCCTTCCTTATGTTTCATTCTACAACATAAATACATAACGGAGCTAACATTAACCACCAACTACTTTACAAATGCATATAACATCAATGAGTTACATGTTTGCCTTTAAACATGCCATTTCCCCTTGACAAAACCATTGAAGAAATTATTATTCCAAAAATCCCACAATACTCCAAACATTGAACAACACATGATAATCAATACATTTCACCACAACACTTCTCCTTTACACTTTCTTATTCACACCACATCACAAATAATCCATCAAATGACCTTAATACATCTCATAGCACATATCGGCAAAAATCCCATAATTTTCACTTATTGAAAAATAACAAGTTTAATACCAAAATAACACCGTACATGTTCATATTTTATCCATACCATGCTCTTTCATCAAAGGCACAAGTCCTAATTCAAGCTTGAATCTCATGGATTACAAATCTTATACAAAAACCCAAAGTACCATGTCCAACATTTCCAAGAACAATCAACATGATTTACATACTCTTTCATGCATATAATATGTTAATACATGATAATAAATACTTACCAAGGCTTGGAATAGGATGATCTTTCTCCAAAAGAAAGCTTAGGGTTTGAGAGAAAAATGATTGAAAAAAATATATATATCTAGAAGGCATGAGATTTCCAAATGACCAAAAATCAGATTTTTGGACCTTTATATAGGCCCTCAAGTACATCCTTAGCCATTTCTTAAGCATTGATTGTTATTTCTAGAAGGTCTTTGAAAGAATGGGTCATTTGACCCATTTTGGGCCATGTGTTCTTTTCATTTTTTGGGTCCTTTTTGGGCCCAATTCACTTAACCCAGTAAAATCAATAATTTCTCGTGTTTAATTCATCCCATATGCGTTACGACAATATTCCCACTCATGCCATTCATACTCGTAGCCTCACTTCCAAAAACAAGTGATTCTAGCCACGTATGACATATTTTAACCAAAAGGGTAAAATCGTCATTTTGCTGCCAAATTTGTTCTCGAGTAATTTTATCACACCAATATAATAATTTACTCATTTCATGTATATGTTCATGTTTGTAGAAGAAACGGGGCAAAAATCAGCTCGGTACGACCCCGAATACCCTTGGGACTTTGAAATTTCCAACTTTCGAAAAAGTGGAAAAACCAGCGTGGAACGCCCTTGGGCGCACCAACTTGCTGCCTATGGACTAAAAATTTTAGCCCATAGCGGCGTGGCACGCTCCCCAATGTGCCCCTCACTTAAATTTTCCAAAAATTTTGTTTTTCGACTCTTCTTCGCGGGTTTGGTTAGGTACTTCAAGTCCTATTCTTTAACTTACTTCTTAACCTTAATATCCTTTTTTTTGGAGGTCCTCTTAGCCTCGTTTTGAACACCACCAATGCTCCACGAAAATCACAAAACACCTCCTATGCAAGTTTAATCACATGTACAAGGCCAAATTTCAATTTTCTCATCATTAACATTACCAAATACATACTTATAGGTCTCGACACCTACGTAACCGTTATTAAAATGTCGTAAAGTAAGGTTGGGAAGGTATGGGGTGTTACATTTCTATTGCTTAGGAAGGGTGAATTGTTGTATTAAAATCTATGTAATTGTTGTTTATAGATCAAGAACGCGTTGAAATTGAAAGGAAGGGCAAGTGTTTGGCTATATAGTGTTTATGAGAAAGGAATCTGTCACGACCCAAAAATGGGTCATGATGGCACTTATCGCAGCTCAACCTTGATAAGTAAGCCAACCATCCAAACTGATAACTGAAAGTCAACAACGACAATATAAACCAAGGCGAGACTTCTAGAATGAATTCAGACTCATACAAGTATTAACTAGCGGAAACCTGAACGAATACCATAAATCACCCAAAACCTGGTGTCATAATGTAAGAGCATCTAACACAATATCCAGAAAACAAAAATACACATCTATCTCTGATAACTAAAATAAAGAGAAATAAGGATAGATGAGGTCCGAATCAGCGCCAAACTCTAGAGCGAATCAGTTCCTCAAAGTTGGGAAACTCTACACAAAATCAACCACCACGGGAGCTGGTCGTACTAGGATATGCACCAAAAAGGCACAGTAAGGGTGAGTACGGTCCCCTGTACTCAATAGGAATCATAGGCCGATTCAGTAAAATAGATAATAATATAAGCAAAGAATACTATGAGCACGTCACCTACAAACAAAAAAGTTCCCAAATGGTAGCTCACACCATCTCCACTAACAGTTCTAATATAATACAGAATTAAAATAACACAGACATACACGAAAAGCATACAAAAATTAAATACAAGTCAAGAAAGGTAATGAAATCATAAAAAATGCATATACAATGTAATGATGATGATGGGGTGGAATAGTGAAAGTCATCGCATGACTTTCTGTATACACCTACCAAGGTCGCAGCTCCGCAATAGGACCCATGGGGGGTTCACAACCCATATATTATAAGTCATATCTCAATCTCAACCCACCTCTCCGGCTCGTGTTCACGGAGAGGGTTTTCATAAAAATGTCTTATTTTATTTCAAAAACAATGTTCCTTAATGGTACCAGCATCTCATAAATGTATATATGGAATGAGGATGTAATTCTCACAATCAAATCAATATGAAGATATCCGATCAATTTAATACATGTATATAAGTGAGCCCAGAATCAACTCAATAAGTCCACAATTCATGATTATTAACTCTAATTAGGCACCATCGAAATAAATATGCATGTACGATATCATTAATATCATATTAACCCCTAACTCGAGTTTTTCTATCATGATCAAGCCAATCAATGCTCAATAAGGCTTATAATAACAATTTAAGCCCCTGCACGGGCATTATATCTAGTATAAGGCATATAAATGTACAAATAAGGCCAATAGTGTCAAATAAACTTGGGCAACACGCAATATCAGATATCATAAATTAACAATCACCGAATATAAGCCCCCATACGGACACACAATAGTAATAAAAATCTCAAAATATAAAACCCATAGTTATTTTCCCCAACCCATAGCATGTTTTACTTATTTATTTACTATCCAGCTCAATTTGAAAGAAGCCTCGAAATGATGAAATTCGGGCCTAAATTCCCTCAATACAGATCTTTCCCCTTTCGAATGTCCTTGGAATTAACTAAAAAATTCAAATATAGCATCTACGCGTTAAAAGAAAGCCAACAATATACATATTGCCCATATTTAAATTGAGTCCAAAACGGACTTGAAAAAATGAGTTTGAAAATAAGGGGATTAAAAACAAAAATTTTCTTCTCCAAGGTTAAAGTAGTCTATAGAAGAAAACCCAAGAGAAAACGAGCTTAAAACGAGGTCCAAATCAAAGAAAAACCATTTTATAAGCTTTACAGGTAAAAATCCCAAAAATTCATTTCAAAATCATGATTAAAAGGTGTTTTAGTAGGATAAAATTAATGGAAAAATAGTGGTATTATGAGTTTAGAAGTTACCCACACGAAACTCGATGAAGAAACCCTCAAAAATCATCTTTTCTGAAGCTTGGAGGTCCAAAAATGGAGTAAAATCTCAAAAATGAGGTTTATATATTGTTCAGTGAACAGTACCTCATAATCGCGAATCCCACCTTGCGATTACGAGGGTCAACAGTTAACCGTCCATAAATTGGCCTTTGCATTTGCGAAGGCTGATAAATCAGGCCTTTGCGTTCGTGGCAGACTTGTCGCGTTCACGAAGAAGAACCTTGATTAACCTTCGCAATCACGGCCACCACCACGCGATCGCAATGAAGGGTGATTTTCTTCTACGTATTTGTGTCCAGGGCGGGCCCGCATTCGTAAAGAAGGATCCATCACCAGATATCAGTTGTGCACCAGCTGATTTGCATGGTTTCGAATTCTCTGAACGAACCTTCAGAATTTGTTCGGGATCCAACAGAAACAAACCATATAGGCTACTAGGCTAATTTCTACATTCCGAACTTAATGGAGACGTTGGATTTTTGAAACAAAGATTGTTTGCTTAATGGAGACGTCGGAGTTTTGAAACAAAGATTGTTTGCAATAACTCAACCCTGGGAACCCTTTTTCACTATTTTCCAAACGAAGGGTCGAAATAAGATATAAAGGCTCTAAAACCAAACCAACCTCGCTACTAACACAAATTTGATATTCTGGATCTGCTGGCATAGTCCAAACCATCGTCTGAGACTCAAAATATGAAATGTTGACCATAGTCAGCTATTGACTCATAAAACCTCAAAACAACCTCAAACTCGCTCAAATCACTCCCTATCGCATCAGGAATTACGCCAACCATCCCCATACCCCAAGGACAACATGTAGAAATTATGGAGAAGGGAAAAATGGTCAAAACATGAAAAAGGCAAGTTTTCACAAAATAGTTCTTTACAGAATCGAGGTAAGTATTAGTTTAATAGTAGTAAAGACTTGCTTGACTATGTGCTTATATGTGAGTTGGATGTTTGTGATTAGATTTTGGGCATTACTTATGATTATTGATTGTATCATGCATTGAACATATGGTTTTGAGATGATATATGGATCGAGTGTCATGTTGATACTATTATATGGATCGGGTGCCATGCTGAAACTATTGTTGGATCAGATACCACACTGGTACTGGTACATAGACTGAGCTTGTCCCCCGTAGGCCATATCTTAGAGTCCCCGCTGACTCGAGTTTGTATGTACATCTTGCATGCATGCAATCATCATTTCATTTGTACTTGTATTTGCGATGACTATTGTTGAAGGAACATGCCTAAGTGTACTTGATGTACTTTTATACCTATAATCTAATGAGATGAAGTGTTATGGCTGTACCTACTTGTTAACTAATTGTGCGTTGTGTTTTGATTATTGTTACTTGCATTTTACTTGTTATTTGTATGGTGTAGGGTTGAGTTGGCCGATGATGCCTACTAGTACTTAGTTGTTGTACTGATACTACATGTACTCTTCTTTTTATTGAGTGTAAAGAATGTTCCATCATTTGAGACAAGACCTCGACACTAGTCTATGATTCAAACATCGATTCAAGGGTGAGCACTATGTCCGACAGCCATTGGATCATCTTTATGTTGGTTATGTCCTTTATTTCAGGACAGATACATTCCTTTTACTAAGTATTCTAGATATTGTTTAGACTTAGTTTTGGACACTATTTTAGATGTTCTTGTATGGTGTCTTTCGGGTCTTGGGGTTGTAATAAGTAGAGATACGTTCCGCACTCTCTCTATTTTCGAGTATTCAGTTAGTTAATAAAGAACTCATTTTGCTTTCTATTATGTTTATTGAGTTAAATAGTAGTGAATTGATGAAGTTGGTTTAGGTGAATTCTTGTTAATTGGTTAAGAGTTGGGTTAGATGGTTCTCCCACTGTAGTGTTAGGGTGGGTCCACTCATGACCGATTGGGTCTGACAATTTTGTTTAATCGGGAACATTAACAGTTTTTGGAGTTTCAAGAATCGAAGGACGAAGGGTTTTGTAATTAAATAATTAAATTTGTTAATTTAAAATGGAAAAAAAATTGGAAAAGGATAAATAGTCATCTTGGTCTTGGGGAGCGCCACATCACCGGGTCTAAGTCTCTTAATTATATGTGTCTATCTATCTATCTATCTATATATATATATATATATAGATAGATAGATAGATAGATAGATAGATAGAGAGAGAGAGAGAGAGAGAGAGAGAGAGAAGATTGTTATTGTTCTACATTAAAACTCAAACACTCTTTAAGTACTTGTCACCTCCTGAATAGTTAATGTAAGAATTCAACCTAGAACTTCAATTCATCAAATCCATGTGGGTATGATATCTGGACTAAGTCTTGTATGGCCGATACGACCACGTGCACTTGCATGTGCAACAGGACACAACAAAATTCATCTTAACAAAATGTTGACCATATTCAGCACTTTACCAAATTAGTTAAAAACCTAACAGAGTACTTGAAATGAGTCCAAAACCCTTGGGACCCAAATCAAAAGGTCCCCTAACCCAAAATCCATCTTCCGGAGCTAACAGAACTGTCAGAATTTCCATCCAAATACTTTAACCAAGAATATTGACTAAAGTCAAACTTTTTCATGTTAAAAGCTCCACAAATGAAGCCTCTAGTATGTGGCATCTAAATAGAAATGTTAGGATAAGGACTTGACGTACCTAACAGATCCAAAATACATCAAAAACATAAACTGGACCCAGATTAGAAGTTGGGCTCAACAACTCTAGTTGAATACGAATTGATATGCCTTTCAAGGGAACCTACTTTCCTGAACACCAGGTAACATAATAAAAAGGGATGTAAGTACATTTGGAATGATTTTCATATGTAATATATACTAAATAATATAGGGGATAATAACATCATGAAAGTATCTGAAGCAAGTCATATAGGAGAAGTTAACTATAATGACCCTCTTGGTCATTTTTGTATTGTTGCACGTATTTCCCATTTCAAACCTTCCCATAGCTTCTATAGGATGTTTTAGTCTGTGGGAATGGGTGACACAGTCTCAGAGTGTTTAGTTGGGAATTATGTCAATTTTTTAATTTCTAAGTCTTGGAAGTTGAAATGGTTGACTTGAGTCAATATTCTTAAAGGATGGGATGGGATTTCTTCAGTTCTGTTAAGTGTAGTAGGTAGTTTTTAGGCTAGGAGAAACTTTGGTTTGGCTCCCGAGGCATTCAAATTCATTTCAGGTACTTGGTGGGGATTTTTGGAATTTAAGCCAAGTGTTGACTTTGGTCAAACATTCGGGCAAGACGACCTTGGTTGGTTGTTTCAGTGATTCTATTGAGTCCAGATCAGTATTTTCTATTGGGAAGCATATTTAGTTTGTGTTAACGGACTTCCAAATGAATCTTAAGGGTCTATTTGGGACTTCTTTTTATGTTTAGAATTTCTGGTTTATCTGTTGCTGGTGCAGGGGTATTTTACCCTTCACATTAATAATGGGTACATTATCTTTGTGAAGGGTTAGGTCGTTGTGCTTAACGTTCGCAAGGGGGTGATTGCGATCGCGAAAAAGGCTCTGAAGGTTTGGTCTATTTTTGGTCTTCACGATTGTGAAGGGTTCATCGTAATTGCAATGGTTCAGGTCCGAGTATCCTCACGATCACAATAGGGTCCCCGTTCACAAAGAAGGGACCCCTGGCAGTTTATATTAATTGCAACTTCAAAATTAGCTCATTATTTCTAACCTTGTGGTCTTGAAGGGCTTAGAAGGAGTATTATTTGAATTTTTCATAAATATCTTGTTCGGGTAAGTTCTTTACATACCCCTCGTGTTTTCCCATTAATATTACGCTAATTCCTCCTTTATTACGTCGATTTCAAAGTGTATTGTTAAAATTCCTTCTTCAATTAAGAGACTTTCCAGACTAATTTGAGGTCTGAATTGAATTTTGTCTTTGCACAACTTTTGGGCATGTGTTTCTTACTTTATGGGTAAAACAATTATGGAGGAAAATTTCAGATTCATCGGCGGGCCTTGAGGGTCGATTTTTCAACTGGTTTTTGGCCCGATTTGTACATTCTCGATATGGATATTGTTAGTCTTGTATTTATGCATAGATTATGATATTGATAGATTGTGAGCATTCTGAGGCTCAATATAAGGGAAAGACTTCCACGTGATGGTTCGAGATGTCTGGTTCAGCCTTAAGGTACATTACAACTTTCCTTTTTTTAGACTTGATTCGGGTAGATAGTATATTATATAAATTGCTTGATGTGTAGGTGAATCATGGGTAAGATTAGGTATGACTTGAATCATGACTTTATGGGCTATATTGGGGTATTTTAATAGAGAAGTTGGGAGACTTGTAAATTGGGTTACTTGCCTAGTATTATGTTAGATTAGAGCTTTTTGGGTTAGATTTTGAGGTAGAATTTCATGGTAGAGTCGTGTTTTGGTTGATATCTCGCGTTATGCTATGATCCTACTCACTTTCTCCTCCATTGGTGTTAAGACCGATTTTTGTTATCCACATTTCAAATTAATTTTGAGCTGCTAATATTCTAAATAATTTTGAAATAATTATTCTTTAAAAGTTAAGGTGTTTTCAAACCAATTACTGGCTGATTTGGTCATTTTGAGTAAAACGTATACTTCTATATTTAATAATAGGGGATTATATAAAATTTTATTGAATAAATTAGTTTTGAACATTATTTTGTGTAAAAACCACGTTTAAATCAATGAATGCTTTTATTTTTCTCAAATTTGAGTTGAAATTAAAGATTATTGAATAATTAGTGTTTTAACTTTAAACAATATAAATATGTTTTTTATATGCATGGAGATTATAATAATTGCTAAAATTAGAAGTTCATTAATTAATTTAGAAATTAGTTTGTCTTAAACTCAAACCCAATGTTTGCCGATAATTGTCATACAAAAATGGAGGGAAAATTATCTTAGGTTTATTTTTAAGAATGTTTATTGCAGGTTGTAAGTGTACTTTTTCATAATTATAAAATTCAGTTTTTAATTGCAAATTGTAGGCTTGTAGCAATTTTGATAAAATATTATTAGAAATATTTTTTTTAAATCCTATAATATATATATATATATATATATATATCCCTCCTAAATAATTCTGTTTGTCTTTTCCTTAAATAACTATTTGTTGATATTAATTCCCCAAATTTCTCCCTAAATACATAATTTTTTTATACTCTTCATCTTCTTTCCTTTGTTTTCTCCTTGTTTGTTATACAAATTCTAGATTCTCTCTCTCTCATCTCTCCATTTTCTTTCATAATTATTCCATTATTTAAGACAGATTTTATACATAGTCCACGTGATTTTTACACTTTCAGCTATGATTTTTTAAATTTTTTTATACATAAATTTTGAAAAGCAACAAGATTTAACTTTTTTGGATATGAAATTAAGATGGTAGCATCATTCAAGCTTGATTCAATGCCGGAGACAAATGAGATGAGAAAAGTAAGCACGTGGTGTATGAAATGTGCAGACGAAATGGTATCATGTAAATTGGAGTATCATAATTCATAGTTATCAACTTGTATACATATTTCATACACAGTTAAAATTACTTTTCTTTCAACAAACTGATTATGATTTCACCACAACCAAAAAAGCAATAAACATATTGAATTCATACAAAAAAAATATAGTTGAATTTTTTTAAAAAGAACTATTTAAGATTAAAAAAAAACATGCTCAACAAACATATAAAAAAAAGCATACATAAAATACACAGTTCAACAATTCTTTCAACATTTTTTTTATAAATTCACCATAACCAGAAAATAAAACATAAGATGAAGAATATGTAGAATTCAATAAACATATATACCAAATTTATACACAAAATATACATTTCAAAATGTTTTCCAAAAATTGTTTTACTATTTCACCGTAATAGTTGATTTTATTGTTTTTAAAATGCGTAAATTTGTATATTCATAGAATTTTTTCGGAAGATTATGATCAAATAATCTGGGTAATATTGAATTTTTCTCAGAATTTAATTTTTGAATTTTTGGAGAAAGAAGAAAAAGTACACACTAGAGGGAGAAGAAGAAGAAGATGAAAGGAATGTCTACACGTTTCTATGAAAGAGAAAAATTAGGAACAAACTATTTGTAGAGAGATATTAGGGGGTTATTGATATCCTATTATTAACCGACTCCTTTTTTTAAGGGATGCTTTTTACATACAATAAAAAAACAATTTTTCTTTTTAATTATTTTGTTAGGCTTTGTTAAAAAACTGTTGTTATGTAATGTAATCTAAAAAAATATTTTTATGAGTTACAGTAATCAATCTAATATTATATATATATATAGATTTTTTTTCCAGAAATGGACCCTTCCTGTCTTCTCTCCGGTCCACTCCCACCAAGCCTAACCTCACTTATTGTGCCCACTCCCTTCAATCTAATTAATCTTGGGATAATTTCAAAAAAGTACAATTTCCTAACTTACATTGCAAAATTATAACCCAACACTTACATTGTAAATTTTTAGCCAAAAATAATAGGAAAATTTTCATTTATATACGAAAAAGTAAATAGTTTATAATAAAATAGCCAACGTTTTATTTATTACTCCATCCATTTCAAAAAGAATGATCTGTTTTGACTTGTCACAGGTTTAAGAAAATAAAGAAGATTTTTAAATCTTGTGGTCTTAAATTAAAGTCAAGTCAAATGAACCAAAATGTCCTTTAATCTTGTGGTTTTAAATATGTCATGTGAAAAGTTGAAATTGAAGTATTGTCAAAAGAGGAAAAGTTCATTCTTTTTTTAAACAGACTAAAAAGAAAAGTAAGTCATTCTTTTTTAAACGGAGGGAGTACTTAAAATGGCCATTGTTACTTAATTTTTCCTTTTTTTTTTTCAATGGTAATCTTTAAAAAAAAAACTTTTGTTGTTTTTTTGCTGCGTTTTTTTATTTAAAAAAAAAAACTTAATTTTTTCGTGTAGCTTTTTTCATGTATCAATATTGTATAAATGGTGTATAAATATGTATATATAATGTACAAATAGTTATATAGTGTATATGTAATGTATCTATATTGTATAAATAGTTATAAAATGTATATGTAATGCATTGATATTATATAAATAGTGCACAAACGTGTATTGATATTGTATAAATAATGTATAAATGTTTATCGATATTATATAAATAGTGTATAAACATGTATCGATATGGTATAAAAGTTATGTAAAGTATCGATATTGTATAAATGATGTATAAACATGTATAGATATTGTATAAATGGTATATAAACTTGTATCGATATATATCGATATTATATAAATAATTATGTAATGTGTGTATCGATATCAACATTTATTTGACTATCATGCATTCCAACCTAATAAATAAAAATATAAACAAGAAAATAATAAAATGACTTAAGTGTTTCTTTTTTTTTTTCCATAAAAGAAATGAAATAATTAAACAGTAAAAAAAATTTAAAAAAAAGAGCAACAAATTTTTCTTTAAAAAAAAGGGGAAAATATAGTGAGAAATAGCAATAATTTGTTTTTTCTTAAAAAAGTTGCAGCCAAAAAAGTTTTTTAAAAAAATAACAAGAAAGTTTTTTTTTATAAATAGTGCATAAAACAGATAAAACGAAGTTTTTTTTTTTTTTAATCATGGACCAAACAAAAACAACAAAAAGCCAAAAATAAAACATTGAAATGGAAGCAAATCAGTAAAATCAGCAAATGGCCGACTGGCCAAATTTGCTGTAATATATTTGGCCGAGTGGCCATTTGTGAAATGAAACATGGTCGCTTGGCCATTTTATGTAAAAAAAAAAAAAGTGAGTTATTTTTTGTATAAAAAATTTAACCCAATGAATATCTTGCATAATTTTCCCAAAATAATAGGCCTGGGTCTGTAAAAAGAGCTTTTGTTTTAAAAAAAAAATTCTACAAATGCAAAAGTAAGAGATTGGAGGTTTGTATATATATCTCTATTTTCAGCTACAACACATGCATATTCATACTTACGTAATGCAACTGAAAAATCACGGTTTCTTCTTCCCCAAATTTTAAATAGCAAAAATAAAAATTGAAAATTGAAAAAAAAAAAATTGCTACAGATTCATGATTTGGTAGAAAAATCAACAAGGAATGTCTTTTTATACATAGATGTTAGACAAAATTAAGAGAACTCATAAAAGTTTCAATTTTAGTTTTATTACACGTGTAGTACGTGTATAATGATGTATAGTTTTGTATCAACTTGTCTATGAAATGTGTAATATAGACAAGAAAAATAAGAAGAAGGAGAACAATAAGAACAAGAAAAAAGTGTCAAACTTTCATGGATGCTTCTTAAACACTGATAACGTAGATACACTTTTATACACTGAAAAAATAAAATTATACAATATTATACATAAATATATATACATTTATACATTCGTATACATTGGTATAGAAAATTATATGAAAACGAAATTTTGTCTCTTTCACACTTCAACTCATGAAATTTCATTTGAAGCGGATTAAAACATCAAATAATGAATCTCAAACTTTAGTATAAGTTTCATCCAAACTATTTCACAAATTGAAGAAACTGGAGAAAATTTAGATGAAATCGAAGTGGAAGAAGCAGAGAAATCTGTAAGTGAAAAGGGAGAAATTGGAAATGCATGCTAATAACTTCTAGACATTACGTTACAAAGACAAAATCTCAAATCTTATTGCATTTTTTGCTGGTGTTGTTATAGAAATTGAAATTCTTGTTGCTGCTGAAACTCATCAAGTGATCGTTTGCCATTGAAAGTGGGTCTTTGGTAGAAGTTTTGATAAGCACCATTGGGAAGTAACCCGAAGAGCAGAGAGCGGCAAATGGTGGGGAAAATTAAATTTGAGGTAGATCTGAAATTAAATTAGAGATAGAAGATAGATTTGAAAGTAAGGTTGGAGAAAATATGCTAATGATAGATAAATCTAAAAGTTAGAGAAGAAAAGAATATGAAAGTGGAAGACAAAATCATAAAATTAGAGAGAAAAAAAGATGAAGAAGAAAGTTAAAGATGGCCAGGAGAGGGAAAGGGAGAGAAAGCAAGAAAGAAAAATATTAGTTTAGCTAAAGACTGAAAAGTAATTTTTTGGGTAGCTATTTTTAATAGCAATTAAAAAGTGGACTACATTTTGTGATGTAAATTTGTTGAGTGCATTATTATGTAATTTCTCATTAATCTCTTCCTCTCTACACATCTCCACTATCACGCGCTAAATACGCCTCTTCACCTCATTCTCCTCCATTCTTATCCATCACTGCAAAAGAGCGACTTCAACAACAACAACACTAAAATGCAAAAATAACAACAAATTATGCCTCAAAACTCAAGAATCTATCGATTTCTCTCCAAATTCCCTCTTTCGTACGATGGTCATGTGACCCTCACGGTATATGTACCAACAAATGTTATGTGCCAATTGTCCCACATTGGATAAATAGATAAATGCTAATGGGTTTATAGGCTAAGTGACTTCTTCCACCTATCAGGCTAGTCGTTTCGATTGGGCTCTTCCATTTGGTCTATAATATTGATGCTCTTGTTAAGTGAGGATCAATCCATGTGTTGGGCCGCAACTCGAAGTGGTGGCCTGAATCCAAGAGGGGTGCCAGTAGTGATCAACTAGGCCCAGTCGTGACCAACAAGGTCGTTGGTTCTCAAGCAGATTGATCCGCGCATGGTGCTGCGACTCTGAGTGGTGGTGTATGTGCCAGGAGTGGTGGCCTTGACCCAAGAAGGGTGTCAGTTGTGACCAATTAGGCCCATCTGTAACCAATGAGGTCATTGGTTCTCAAGTAGAGGCGATTGTTATGTGTCAATTGTCCCACATTGGATAAATAGAGAAATACTAATGGGTTTATAGGCTAAATGAGTTCTCCCACCTATCAGACTAATCTTTTGGGTTGGACTCTCCCATTTGGTCTATAACATTATTGTTGTGAATACGGATAGTCCAGAGGCTAAACCATGAAGAGGCCCAAGAATTAGACAACAAGTTTATGCGTATGCTTCTCATCTCCAATTTGTATCCTTATTTTCTCATCTCTTTCTAGTTATGCTTTCCTTGTTCCTCTAATTTTTCGTTAATGGTTGATTTAGTATTTGTATTCCAGTGTAGTTCCATTCAGTGATCATAATATACATCAGTGTTTGTGTGTTGAAAATTGGGTTTATTACACTGGTGCTTTCATTGCTCGTACTCCATGGATGAGGAATTTCTCAAGTTTTCTGGTCATAAGTATACTCCAATCGAGTTGGGTCGTTTCAACTGTGATTTCCACCCAAACATATGGGTTTTTCAGGCAGAGCGGTATTTTACCTTTTATGGCTTTTCTAAAGATATCTGGTTCTCTCTTCCTTACCTTTACTTAAATGGAGAAGCACCTGGTTGGTTTAATTGGTTGTATCGCAATGACCAGTTCTATGATTGGAAACATTTTACTGAAAAATTGGCTTACCATTACAAGAAACAAATTGGATTGTCTTCCATTACTGATCAACAATTGAAAATGGAAGAGATTTGCTCTCGTATGCACCACCACTTGGACAATATCCAGAATGCCTTATCCCCTTATTCCCAAAAAGTTTACTGATGCTTAAGAACATTTGGATGTGACTGGATCTTTGGTCGATAAATGTGAAAAAGAAGAGGTCCCAACAATGAAGACTGCGTCTGACTTGGACGATGGGATCTCAAACCCTACAGACAATTCTGAGGTCTCTCCTGAGACGTTAGAACCTCTAATCAATATGGAGCAGAAAAATTTAGAGGAGGTGGATAACTATATTTCACTTGATCGTTTGGAACCTCTGCTCATCCCTATTGAAACTGATGTTGTAGATGCTTTTGCAACTTATAACAAAGAGGGAGCGATGACAGGTTCAGAAGGCGGTGAACATCACCTGTTCGATGAAATTCCTTAAAGAAATAAACTCGTTTATATTCACTCGACACTCCTACTGTCACGACCCGAATTCCAACGGGGAGGACTAGCACCCGAAGACGATAAGGCCTGAGAGAACCAATCTTTACTCATGTCCATTCATATGCATGCCATAAGAAACATCACCATCACGTAATTACATAAAATGCTAATAGCGGGAATCATGAAAGATGTGATACATACATACGTGAAACTTGGCCGTTAGGGCCATCAAGTCAAAATGGACATACGTCTCTTACATTCATGTACCCACATATGTCTACAAAAGCCTCTAACAGATTCACATACATAACCATCCTAAAGTCGGGATAAGTCCCCGCTTTATACAACATGTACAATACCAAAACCAATGTACAACTATGACTCGAAAAGCCCCGAACCAACTGGAGCTCACCAAAGATCAGTGGATGACCCGCAGCTTACTGTGGAGGTCTACTAGTACCTGCAGCTGTAGAAAGTAAGGTAAGTCCTACAAGGGACGTCAGTACGAAGAATGTACTGAGTATGTATGGCCATAAGAAACTATATGATACATAAATACCTTAATGGAATCAAATATAAGTGCATAACCAATATGGATAAGTCACCATTCTATATATATGGAAATATGCACATTACGAGGATGACGTTCTTTACTTTTATGCTCATTCATTCGTTCATGACTCACTTTTTCATTCACTACTCATCCTTCCATTCTTACAATTCCCGGGACCCAAGCTGATCAGTGGGTAATCAATAGTTTTCGGGATCGACCCATGCTAGGCTTTTCTTTTGCCCCTGGGATACCGCCTGTAGTAGTGGGATTGACCCATGCTAGGTGTTCTTTTCACCCCTGGGATACAACCCGAGATATTGGGATCGACCCATGCTAGGTATTTTGATACAATATCAAGTCCACAACACACAAGTTCCCAACAAACAACCACAAAGAGAACAAACTAACACAAGATCAACAAGTTTCAGCAAGTGCTAGTGAATCGAAAGAGCCCCACACGGCTTCACTAGACTTCAAGATTACAAATACAACATTAACAAGATCACAAAAATATAGTAACTTGACATAAAAGATTCAAGAGTCTAAGAACCCTAACAATAAGAGAGGACCCTAAGACTATTGAATATTAACACCAAGTTCTTACTTGGACCAAGAGGAACTCGATGACCTCAAGATCCTTGTTTCTAGCCAAGATACAACACAAGAATCCCTATACTTGTGGGCTGGAATAGAGAGAGAGAGAACCAAAATATTACAAGTCTTATGTCTCAAAATAATAATGGAAGAACTACCCAAATAACCCTAATATGTTCTATTTATATTACAAGGCAAAATGACCAGCTTGTCCTTGTCAAGGGGGCCGGCCTTGGAGTGTAAGTTTATTACACTTCAAGGTTCCTCTTCACACTTAAAAACATTTAGATCCTTAGGTGGATCAATCACCAACTCACACACGGCCATTTGCATGACCAAGGCTTGGAGTTTTTGTAATTCCCGAGCTTGGCTTCGTGTGAAAGGTCATGTACTTGTTGGACAGCTTGTCCCACCCGTATCATCCTCTCCATATTGAGAGGAATTTGACCTCAAATTCAGCATTTTGTCATCTTCAACTGCATCCACGAGAGAGAGATCACAAACGTTGAAAGTGTTGTGCACTTGATATTTCGGTGGAAGGTCACTCTTGTAGGCGTTGTCATTGATTTTCTCAAGTACTTGGATTGGACCATCACCCCTAGGCATCAATTTGGACTTTCTTTGAGATGGAAACCGATCCTTCTTAAGATGCACCCACACCCAATCTCTCGATTCAAGAATGAATTTCTTTCTCCCCTTGTTGGCCCTCCTTGCCATTTTTTTGGTTTTTCTTCTCAAGTTGAAGCCGCACCTTCTAATGTAACTTCTTCATAGAATCTTCCCGCTTGCTTCCATCTAAGCTAATCATGAGATCACTTGGCAAAGGCGTTAAATCCAAAGGGGTAAGGGGGTTGAGGCCGTACACACTCAAAGGGAGTCATTCCCGTACTTGAGTGTATGACACGGTTATAGGAAAATTCAATCAATGGTAAGTGCTATTCCCAAGAAGTCATTTTTCCATTAACCATGGAACGTAGCATAGCACCCAAAGTCCTATTTACTACTTTCGTTTGGCCATCGGTTTGTGGGTGGCAGGACGTAGAGAACAACAACTTGGTACCAAGCCTACCCCACATGGACTTCCAAAAGTGGCTTAGGAACTTAGAGTCCCTATCACTCATAATGGTCCTTGGAACACTATGCAATTTAACAACATTATCAACAAATAAAGAGGCCACGCTAGGTGCGTCATCACATTTAGAGCAAGGAATAAAGTGCGCCATTTTTGAAAATCGGTCGACTACAACAAAAATACTATCCCGGCCTCGTCGAGTCCTTGGCAGCCCCAACACAAAATCCATAGATATATCAAGACAAGGACGTAGAGGGGTGGGCAGCGGGGTGTACAACCCGTGAGGTAGGAGTTGAGATTTGGCTCTCTTGCATTCTACACATTGGCCGCAAATCCTAGCCACATCCTTGTGCATTCTAGGCCAATAGAATTGCTCCTCCAATATTCCGAAGGTTTTTTCGACCCCAAAATGACCCATTAGACAGCCATCATGTGCTTTCCTCACAAACAATTTTCTCCAAGAGCTAGAGGGTACACACAATTGTCTACCTTTAAATAAGTAACCATCAAACTTGGCATAGGGATTTGAACCCCTAGCCAAATCCCACTTGTCCCTACCCAATTCTTCGCATTTCCTAAAGATAGGAGCAAAGTGAGGGTCCTTGGGATGCAACTCACTTAAACTCTCAAAACCCATCAATTTTGATGACAAAGTGGACACAAGAGCATGTTTTCTCGACAAAGCATCGGCTACTACATTGTCCTTACCCTTTTTGTATTGGATAACATAAGGGAAGGTCTCAAGAAACTCAATCCATTTGGCATTCCGTTTGTTAAGCTTGTCTTGGGCCCGAAGATGCTTTAAGGATTCATGGTCCGTTCGGATCACGAACTCCTTAGGTCATAAGTAGTGTTGCCAAGTGGCCAAGGCTCTAATCAAGGCATACAACTCTAAATCATACGTGGAGTAGTTTAAAGTTGCTCCTTTGAGCTTTTCGCTAAAATAATCGATAGGTTTTGAATCTTGCATCAAAACAGCCCCTATGCCTACTTTACTCGCATCACACTTGACTTCGAATGTCTTATCAAAGTTGGGCAATTGTAACAAGGGTGCGGAGATGAGCATAGCATTCAAGGCTTCAAAAACCTTAGCTTTCTCATCACCCCACTTGAAGGGTTGTTCTTTTCGAATGACCTCTGTCAAGGGGGCAGCTATGGTGCTAAATCCTTTGACAAACCTTCTATAAAAACTATCCAACCCGTGGAAGCTTCTTACTTCTCCAACGGTTTGTGGGGTTGGCCAATTTTTGATAGCATTTATCTTGGATTCATCCACTTTGACCCCTATTGAACTAACAACAAAACCTAAGAAAACAACTTCATTAACACCAAAGGAGCACTTTCCCAGATTTGCATACAATTTTTCCTTTCTAAGGACATCAAGCACACATTGTAAATGCATCACATGCTCTTCTAAAGACTTGCTATACACCAAGACATCATCAAAGTAGACAACAATAAACTTTCCAATAAATGGCCTCATCACATGATTCATTAGCCTCATAAAAGTACTTGGAGCGTTTGTTAGGCCGAAGGGCATAACCATCCATTCATTGAGACCAAACTTGGTCTTGAAGGCGGTTTTACATTTATCACCGGGTTGCATTCTTATTTGGTGATAGCCACTTCTTAAATCAATCTTGGAAAACAAACATGAACCATTCAATTCATCTAGCATGTCATCTAACTGAGGAATAGGGTGGCGATATTTTACCGTAATCTTGTTGATGGCTCGGCAGTCCACACACATGCGCCACATTCCATCCTTTTTAGGCACTATTAGCACCGGAACCGTGCACGGACTCATGCTCTCCTTGATATACCCTTTGTTGAGGAGCTTCTCAACTTGACGTTGCAATTCTTTGGTGTCTTTAGGTTTGCTCCTATAAGTCAGCTTGTTTGGCAATTGTGATCCCGACACAAATTCAATTTGGTGCTGAATTCCCCGAAGCGGGGGCAATCCTTGCCGAAGTTCCTTAGGAAATACATCTTCATAATCCTGCAACACATAAGAAATCAAAGGGGAAATGGAAGAATTAGTGGGGTTAGTATTTAAACAATGAGCCAAAGTAACATAGGCGTGTCCTCATCATGGTCCACGAAGAGTTCCTTCTTTCTAACCAACATCACCATGTTTTCTTTCCCTTTTGAGGTTGGGGCAGCCTCGGATACCCCTACTGCCCCACCTTCGGGTTCCCCTCTTTTTTCTTCCTTTTCAAATTTCTGTCCCTTTTCTTTCAATTCTCTCATCTTTTAATGCCACTCATTTACTTGGGAAGGCGAAAGAGGATGAAGTGTAACCTTTCGGCCATCCTTCTCAAGTGTATATCGATTGGACCTCCCATCATGTTTGGCAGACCTATAATATTTCCAAGGTCTATCTAGCAACAAGTGACATGCTTGAATTGGTATCACGTCACAAAGCACTTCATCGTGGTAGTTTCCCACCTTAAACCGTATCACACATTGCCTTGTGACCTTTAATTCACCACATTCATTCAACCATTGTAACTTGTAAGGACTAGTGTGCGGTGTCGTTGGTAACTTTAAGAAGTTTACCATAGAATTACTAGCAACATTTGTACAACTACCACTATCGATCACCAAGGTGCACACACTCCCCTTTACAAGACATTTAGTATGGAATAGATTTTCCCTTTGGCTTGGGTCATCGATTGCCTTACTAATCATGATGCGCCTAACTACAAAGTTTGGAACCACACACTCCCCTTCTTGTGGATAAACATCTTCACCATCATCATCATGTGGTCCATTATCGGGTTCCTCTCCATCTTGAGGCTCGGCCTCATCCTTTCCCTTTTCAAGGTCCACCTCCTCACAAAGGTAATACAATCTCCCTTCCCGTAGGATCACATTGCGTCGGTTTGGACATTCATTGGCCTTATGTCCCCATCCTTGGCACTTGAAACATTGGAATCCCTTCGGGTTAGGATACTTGTGATCTTCCGATTTTGGAGGAATTTTGTGGACTGTTTTGGGCTCGGCAGCCTTGTAGTGGCGGGTTGGTCCTTGTTTTTGGGCCAGCCCGAGGTGGCTTGTCCCTTTTGCTTGAACGATGACCTCTCTTTAAGTTCCCTTTCAATCTCAAGAGCCGTCTGGAAAATACCTTCAACGGTATCAAACTAGTGAAGTGTTAAATGAGTGGAGATCTCTTTGTTCAACCCACACTTGAACCGGATGATGTCATGACTGATTTGTTCCCCACGATGATCACGTTTCAACATGAGTTGCTGAAACTCATCAAAATACGCCATCACACTCTTGTTTCCTTGACGCAAGTTGTACAATCTAGAAAGCAACTCATGGCGATATCTCTCGGGAAGGTACCGTTGTCTCATTAAGTACCTTAACTGAAACTAAGGTGGTGGCTGCCCATCAACTAATTCATTACCAAACCGCTTGACATACTCCCACCAAGTATTAGCATAACCCTCAAAATGAGCTATAGCATAGCAACCCTTCTTTTTTTCCGAGATATCATTAACTTGGAAAAATTTGTCACAAGCCGATTACCAAGCTAAGTAGGCCTCGGGGTCACTTTCACCTTTAAAGATGGGTAGGCTCAACTTGATGGTGTTGATGCCTACATCTCTCTCTTGCTGTCGGTTTCCCCTTTCTCCATACCCTCGGTATCTCCTTGGATCTCCTCGAACCCCTCTCATCTCCTCCTCCCTCATGTAAGCATCATCAAATGTTTATTATCCTTCATATTCCTCTCTACCATATTCCTCAAAGTGGGCTGGACGGTTTTGGGCATTTTTGACTTGATTTGGAGGAATTGGATTTTGTGAAGATGGTGGTATTTGGTTTAATGGAGCTTGGAATGGAGGATTCGGATTTGGCGGAGGTACTTGACGTCCAAATCCCTTTTGTGGGACTTGAGGCATTTGGAATTGTATTGGTCTAGTGGGGTCAGGGTTTGGAGGGAAAGGAGTGGTTTGGCTTGCGGTAGTTAGTGGAGCTTGAGATGTATTTGGCATTTTGTGCAATGTTTCGGGAGTGATGGTTGCGGAGGAAGTTCTATCATGACCATTGGTAGAAACATGTAGAGGAGTAGAAGGGTGAGAATTCCTTTGACTCTCTACTTGTTCTAATCTCCCACTAATAGTCGATAGTTCTCCCTTTATTGCTGCCAAATCCCCTCTCACAGCCCCAAATTTCGTATTCAGCCTTTCAAGTGTTTGGGTAACGGCCTCAAGAGTGACCCTCATGGAGTCAAGAGCATTAGTATCCATATTTTGGGACGTGGTCCCTTCCATTGCCAAGGTATTACACTCTTTGGATCACCTCACAATTGAGTTCCACAAGTGTTGTAGATTGTCTAGTAACCCGTGAATCCTTTAAGGTATGAGTAATCTCTTATCTGGAGTGGATTTTTGTTTGAAGACTCAAAGAATTCTCGTCAGACTAGAACCAAGATATAACAACGTATTCAAAAGATAAAAAGCACCCAAGTAATCGCTGACACGAACAACGGATTCAAAGGACTAATTGACAACCTAGTAGGAATGTACTAGTTTGTTAATTAGTTCTAGAACCAAAACTAGGAAAAGAGTATCCAAATTTGAGCTTATTAGTGACGTGGCAGCATGTAATTAGTCTTGGGCCCACACAAATTTTTTTTTGGTCACAAATCTGAAATTTCAAGATTCACACAACTTGTAATGGATGACAATGGTTTTGGAGGGAAGGTAAAGTCTTGTACTCTTTTTCAAATTTTCAAACTCAAAAGGTAAGATTTGACTATACTAATCCCACAAAACAAAGTTCCGTGATTTAAGGAAAAGTGGGTGTCAAGTCTAGGAAGTGATGTGTGCAAGTCTTCTCACCAACAACTTTATAACTTTTGTCTTACAACCTTTTGGATCTATTTTATACTTTTGTTGTCTTAAGTTGTAATAATAGATGAAGAACAAGATGAAAACCACAACAACCTTCAAGAACACAACATCAACTTCTTCAAGAACATAACACAAAAGCCACCAATGGTCATCAACAAGGTACAACCTACGGCCCACTTCAAGTCACCACAACAATGGTTAATATTATAAGCTCAACTTTAGATCTAGACACTTTTAGTGTTGGTGAGAAAGAAACCAACACTAGAAACACACTAGACAAGTAAAATAACACCTAGATCTAAACACACAAACACCAATCTCGGTCAAGGCAACAAGATGGACAGATTTCTCTTTTTTTTTTTTTTTGACCAAGTGAGAGCCCAAGATTGGTAGTGTAGGAACACAACCAGCCTTGCTTTGATACCAAATGATACAATATCAAGTCAACAACACACAAGTTCCCAACAAACAGCCACAAAGAGAACAAACTAACACAAGATCAACAAGTTTCAACAAGTGCTAGTGAATCGAAACAGCCACACACGACTTCACTAGACTTCAAGATTACAAATACAACATTAACAAGATCACAAAAAGATACTAACTTGACATAAAAGATTCAAGAGTCTAAGAACCCTAACAACAAGAGAGGACCCTAAGACTATTGAATATTAACACCAAGTTCTTACTTGGACCAAGAGGAACTCGATGACCTCAAGATCCTTGTTTCTAGCAAGATACAACACAAGTATCCTTCTACTTGTGGGCTGGAATAGAGAGAGAGAGAACCAAAATATAACAAGTCTTATGTCTCAAAATAATAATGGAAGAACTACCCAAATAACCCTAATATGTTCTATTTATATTTCAAGGCAAAATGACCAGGTTGCCCTTGTCATGGGAGCCGGCCTTGGAGTGTAAGTTTATTACACTTCAAGGTCCCTCTTCACAGTTAAAAACATTTAGATCCTTAGGTGGATCAATCACCAACTCACACACGGCCATTTGCATGAACAAGGCTTGGAGTCTTTGTAATTCCCGAGCTTGGCTTTGAGTGAAAGGTCATGTACTTTTTGGATAGCTTGTCCCACCCGTATCATCCTCTCTATCCTGAGAGGAATTTGACCTCAAATTCAGCATTTTGTCATCTTCAACCGCATCCACGAGAGAGAGATCACAAACGTTGAAAGTGTTGTGCACTTGATATTCCGGTGGAAGGTCAATCTTATAGGCGTTGTCATTGATTTTCTCAAGTACTTGAAATGGACCATCACCCCTAGGCATCAATTTGGACTTTCTTTAAGATGGAAACCGATCCTTCCAAATATGCACCCACACCCAATCTCCCGGTTCAAGAATGAATTTCTTTCTCCCCTTGTTGGCCCTCCTTGCCATTTCTTGGTTTTTCTTCTCAAGTTGAAGCCGCACCTTCTCATGTAACTTATTCATAGAATCTTCCCGCTTGCTTCCATCTAAGCTAATCATGAGATCACTTGGCAAAGGCGTTAAATCCAAAGGGGTAAGGGGGTTGAGGCCGTATACACACTCAAAGGGAGTCATTCCCGTACTTGAGTGTATGACACGGTTATAGGAAAATTCAATCAATGGTAAGTGCTATTACCAAGAAGTCATTTTTCCATTAACCATGGAACGTAGCATAGCACCCAAAGTCCTATTTACTACTTCCGTTTGGCCATCGGTTTGTGGGTGGCAGGACGTAGAGAACAACAACTTGGTACCAAGCCTACCCCACATGGACTTCCAAAAGTGGCTTAGGAACTTAGAGTCCCTATCACTCATAATGGTCCTTGGAACACCATGCAATTTAACAACATTATCAACAAATAAAGAGGCCACGCTAGGTGCGTCATCACATTTAGAGCAAGGAATAAAGTGCGCCATTTTTGAAAATCGATCGACTACAACAAAAATACTATCCCGGCCTCGTCGAGTCCTTGGCAGCCCCAACACAAAATCCATAGATATATCAAGATAAGGACGTAGAGGGGTGGGCAGCGGGGTGTACAACCCGTGAGGTAGGAGTTGAGATTTGGCTCTCTTGCATTCTACACATTGGCCGCAAATCCTAGCCACATCCTTGTGCATTCTAGGCCAATAGAATTGCTCCTCCAATATTCCAAAGGTTTTTTCGACCCCAAAATGACCCATTAGACAGCCATCATGTGCTTTCCTCACAAACAATTCTCTCCAAGAGCTAGAGGGTACACACAATTGTCTACCTTTAAATAAGTAACCATCAAACTTGGCATAGGGATTTGAACCCCTAGCTAAATCCCACTTGTCCCTACCCAATTCTTCGCATTTCCTAAAGATAGGAGCAAAGTGAGGGTCCTTGGGATACAACTCACTTAAACTCTCAAAAACCATCAATTTTGATGACAAAGTGGA
Organism: Capsicum rhomboideum; assembly: GCA_031232105.1. Lineage (NCBI taxonomy): Eukaryota > Viridiplantae > Streptophyta > Magnoliopsida > Solanales > Solanaceae > Capsicum > Capsicum rhomboideum. The sequence goes on from CP124718.1 coordinate 47,745,105, forward strand.
CACAAGAGCATGTTTTCTAGACAAAGCATCGGCTACTACATTGTCCTTACCCTTTTTGTATTGGATAACATAAGGGAAGGTCTTAAGAAACTCAATCCATTTGGCATGCTGTTTGTTAAGCTTGTCTTGGGCCCGAAGATGCTTTAAGGATTCATGGTCCATTCGAATCGTGAACTCCTTAGGCCATAAGTAGTGTTGCCAAGTGGCCAAGGCTCTAATCAAGGCATACAACTCTAAATCATACGTGGAGTAGTTTAAAGTTGCTCTCCTTTGAGCTTTTCGCTAAAATAAGCGATAGGTTTTGAATCTTGCATCAAAATAGCCTTTATGCCTACTTTACTCGCATCGCACTCGACTTCAAATGTCTTATCAAAGTTGGGCAATTGTAACAAGGGTGTGGAGATGAGCATAACTTTCAAGGCTTCAAAAACCTTAGCTTTCTCGTCACCCCACTTGAAGGGTTGTTCTTTCCGAATGACCTCGGTCAAGGGGGCGGCTATGGTGCTAAATCCTTTGACAAACCTTCTATAAAAACTATCCAACCCGTGGAAGCTTCTTACTTCTCCAACGGTTTGTGGGGTTGGCCAATTTTTGATAGCATTTATCTTGGATTCATCCACTTTGACCCCTATTGAACTAACAACAAAACCTAAGAAAACAACTTCATTAACACCAAAAGAGCAGTTTCCCAGATTTGCATACAATTTTTCCTTTCTAAGGACATCAAGCACACATTGTAAATGCATCACATGCTCTTCTAAAGACTTGCTATACACCAAGACATCATCAAAGTAGACAACAACAAACTTTCCAATAAATGGCCTCATCACATGATTCATTAGCCTCATAAAAGTACTTGGAGCGTTTGTTAGGCCGAAGGGCATAACCATCTATTCATAGAGACCAAACTTGGTCTTGAAGGCGGTTTTCGATTCATCATCGGGTTGCATTCTTATTTGGTGATAGCCGCTTCTTAAATCAATCTTGGAAAACAAACATGAACCATTCAATTCATCTAGCATGTCATCTAACCGAGGAATAGGGTGGCAATATTTTACCGTAATCTTGTTGATGGCTCGACAGTCCACACACATGCGCCACATTCCATCCTTTTTGGGCACTATTAGCACCGGAACCGTGCACGGACTCATGCTCTCCTTGATATACCCTTTGTTGAGGAGCTTCTCAACTTGACGTTGCAATTCTTTGGTGTCTTTAGGTTTGCTCCTATAAGTCAGCTTGTTTGGCAATTGTGATCCCGACACAAATTCAATTTGGTGCTGAATTCCCCGAAGCGGGGGCAATCCTTGCCGAAGTTCCTTAGGAAATACATCTTCATAATCCTGCAACACATAAGAAATCAAAGGGGAAATGGAAGAATTAGTGGGGTTAATATTAAAACAATGAGCCAAAGTAACATAGGCGTGTCCTCATCATGATCCACAAAGAGTTCCTTCTTTCTAACCAACATCACCATGTTTTCTTTCCCTTTTGAGGTTGGGGCAGCCTCAGATACCCCTACTGCCCCACCTTCGGGTTCCCCTCTTTTTTCTTCCTTTTCAAATTTCTGTCCCTTTTCTTTCAATTCTCTCATCTTTTGATGCCACTCATTTACTTGGGAAGGCGAAGGAGGATGAAGTGTAACCTTTCGGCCATCCTTCTCAAGTGTATATCGATTGGACCTCCCATCGTGTTTGGTAGACCTATCATATTTCCAAGGTCTATCTAGCAACAAGTGACATGCTTGAATTGGTATCACGTCATAAAGCACTTCATTGTGGTAATTTCCCACCTTAAACCGTATCACACATTGCCTTGTGACCTTTAATTCACCACATTCATTCAACCATTGTAACTTGTAAGGACTAGTGTGCGGTGTAGTTGGTAACTTTAAGAAGTTTACCATAGCATTACTAACAACATTTGTACAACTACCACTATCGATCACCAAGGTGCACACACTCCCCTTTACAAGACATTTAGTATGGAACAGATTTTCTCTTTGGCTTGGGTCATCGATTGCCTTACTAATCATGACGCGCCTAACTACAAAGTTTGGAACCACACACTCCCCTTTCTTGCGGATAAACATCTTCACCATCATCATCATGTGGTCCATTATCGGGTTCCTCTCCATCTTGAAACTCGGCCTCATCCTTTCCCTTTTCAAGGTCCACCTCCTCACCAAGGTAATACAATCTCCCTTCCCGTAGGATCACATTGCGTCGGTTTGGACATTCATTGGCCTTATGTCCCCATCCTTGGAACTTGAAACATTGGAATCCCTTCGGGTTAGGATACTTGTGAGCTTCTGATTTTGAAGGAATTTTGTGGACTGTTTTGGGCTCGGGCAGCCTTGTAGTGGCGGGTTGGTCCTTATTTTTAGGCCAGCCCGAGGTGGCTTGTCCCTTTGCCTTGAACGATGACCTCTCTTTAAGTTCCCATTCAATCTCAAGAGCTGCCTGGAAAATACCTTCAACGATATCAAACTATTGAAGTGTTAAATGAGTGGAGATCTCTTTGTTCAACCCACACTTGAACCGGATGATGTCATGACTGATTTATTCCCCACGATGATCACGTTTTAACATGAGTTGCTGAAACTCATCAATATACGCCATCACACTCTTGTTTCCTGGACGCAGGTTGTACAATCTAGAAAACATCTCATGGCGATATCTCTCGGGAAGGTACCATTGTCTCATTAAGTACCTTAACCAAAACCAAGGTGGTGGCTGCCCATCAACTAATTCATTACCAAACCGCTTGACATACTCCCACCAAGTATTAGCATAACCCTCAAAATGAGCTATAGCATATCATCCCTTCTTTTCTTCTGAGATATCATTAACTTGGAAAAATTTGTCACAAGCCGATTACCAAGCTAAGTAGGCCTCGGGGTCACTTTCACCTTTAAAGATGGGTAGGCTCAACTTGATGGTGTTGATGCCTACATCTCTCTCTTGGTGTCGGTTTCCCCTTTCTCCATACCCTCGGTATCTCTTTGGATCTCCTCGACCCCCTCTCATCTCCTCTTCCCTCATGTAAGCATCATCAAATGCTCAATATCCTTCATATTCCTCTCTACCATATTCCTCAAAGTGGGCTGGACGGTTTTGGGCATTTTTGACTTGATTTGGAGGAATTGGATTTTGTGAAGATGGTGGTATTTGGTTTAATGGAGCTTGGAATGGAGGATTTGGATTTGGCGGAGGTACTTGACGTCCAAATCCCTTTTGTGGGACTTGAGGAGTTTGGAATTGTATTGGTCTAGTGGGATCACGGTTTGGAGGGAAAGGAGTGGTTTGGCTTGCTGCATTTAGTGGAGCTTGAGATGTATTTGGCATTTTGTGCAATGTTTCGGGAGTGATGGTTGTGGAGGAAGTTCTATCATACCCATTGGTAGAAACATGTAGAGGAGTAGAAGGGTGAGAATTCCTTTGACTCTCCACTTATTCTAATCTCCCACTAATAGTCGACACTTCTCCCTTTATTGCTGCCAAATCCCCTCTCACAGCCCCAAATTCCGTATTCAACCTTTCAAGTGTTTGGGTAATGGCCTCAAGAGTGACCCTCATGGAGTCAAGAGCATTAGTATCCATATTTTGGGACGTGGTTCCTTCCATTTCCAAGGTATTACACTCTTTGGATCACCTCACAATTGAGTTCCACAAGTGTTGTAGATTGGCTAGTAACCCGTGAATCCTTTAAGGTATGAGTAAGCTCTTATCCGGAGTGGATTTTTGTTTGAACAATCAAAGAATTCTCGTCAGACTAGAACCAAGAGGTAACAACGTATTAAAAAGATAAAAAGCACCCAAGTAATCGTTGACACGAACAACGGATTCAAAGGACTAATTGACAACCTAGTAGGAATGTACTAGTTTGTTAATTAGTTCTAGAACCAAGTAAGAAACCAAGAATCAACCATTAGAAACTAGGAAAAGAGTATCCAAATTTGAGCTTATTAGTGATGTGGCAGCATGTAATTGGTCTTGGGCCCACATAATTTTTTATTTATTTATTTATTTTTGTTCACCAATCTGAAATTTTAAAATTCACACAACTTGTAATGGATGAAAATGGTTTTGGAGGGAAGGTAAAGTCTTGTACTCTTTTTCAACTTTTCAAAATCAAAAGGTAAGATTTGACTATACTAATCCCACAAAACAAGGTTCCGTGATTTAAGGAAAAGTGGTTGTCAAGTCTAGGAAGTGATGTGTGCAAGTCTTCTCACCAACAACTTTATAACTTTTGTCTTACAACCTTTTGGATCTATTTTATACTTTTGTTGTCTTAAGTTGTAAGCATAGATGAAGAACAAGATGAACACCACAACAACCTTCAAGAACACAACATAAACTTCTTCAAGAACATAACATAAAAGCCACCAATGGTCATCAACGAGGTATAACCTACGGCCCACTTCAAGTCACCACAACAATGGCCAATATTATAAGCTCAAATTTAGATCTAGACACTTTTAGTGTTGGTGAAAAAGAAACCAACACTAGAAACACACTAAACAAGTAAAATAACACCTAGATCTAAACACACAAACACCAATCTCGGTCAAGAAAACAAGATGGACAGATTTCTCTTTTTTTTTTTTTTTGACCGAGTGAGAGCCCAAGATTGGTAGTGTAGGAACACAACCAGCCTTGCTTTCATACCAAATGATACAATATCAAGTCCACAACACACAAGTTCCCAACAAACAGCCACAAAGAGAACAAACTAACACAAGATCAACAAGTTTCAACAAGTGCTAGTGAATCGAAAGAGCCCCACACGGCTTCACTAGACTTCAAGATTACAAATACAACATTAACAAGATCACAAAAAGATAGTAGCTTGACATAAAAGATTCAAGAGTCTAAGAACCCTAACAACAAGAGAGGACCCTAAGACTATTGAATATTAACACCAAGTTCTTACTTGGACCAAGAGGAACTCGATGACCTCAAGATCCTTGTTTCTAGCCAAGATACAACACAAGTATCACTCTACTTGTGGGATGGAATAGAGAGAGAGAGAACCAAAATATTACAAGTCTTATGTCTAAAAATAATAATGGAAGAACTACCAAAATAACCCTAATATGTTCTATTTATATTAAAAGGCAAAATGACCAGCTTGTCCTTGTCATGGGGGCCGGCCTTAGAGTGTAAGTTTATTAGACTTCAAGGTCCCTCTTCACACTTAAAAACATTTAGATCCTTAGGTGGATCAATCACCAACTCACACACGGCCATTTGCATGAACAAGGCTTAGAGTTTTTGTAATTCCCGAGCTTGGCTTCGTGTGAAAGGTCGTGTACTTGTTGGACAGCTTGTCCCACCCATATCATATTTTAACCCCTGGGATACCACCCAAGAATAGAGACTTTATTACCTCACTTCTTAGTCTTTGAAATAGTTTAGTCGATGATCAAGTTGTTATTGGAACTTTTGAATATAACATTATTGGAACTTTGGAACCATGTCCACAATTAGGTGACACATGAATAACAATAGATCAAGAATAAGTTATATATGATTAACAATAGATGATAACCTGAAATGAAATGCCTTAGGACATTTCGAAAATGAGTACATACAATAACAAGGTGAATACTACATGCTGCAGAAGGATACAGAAAGAGTAACCTTACATACCTTCACTTCCAAGTATGAATACACAAGCCTATATATGAACACAATAGTCCAGCCCCTTCCTTACATTTTAGTATACAATACAAGTACATAACGGTGCTTACGTCAACAACTAGTTACTGTACAAGCGTACAAGACGACAATGAGCTATATGACTGCGATATAACGTCATTTTACCCTTTATAATACAATCTACTACATTATCATACCAACAACACCATAACATTTCACACATTGACCAAGACATCGTATACCAATAGCCTTTCACACCACGTTTACCCTTTTTGGATGTAATTATCAACTTATGATACCTTTTTAATGACTTTAAGGGGGTCGTATGGAAGCATGTTGGATTATATTAATTATGCATTCTTGTTCATATGTTGTTATGGTGTGAAATGCTATTGATGTATGATATCTTGGTCAATGTGTGGAATGTTATGGTGTTGTTGATATGATAACACAGTGGGTCATATTGTAAAGGGTGAAATGACATTATACGACAGTCATATAGCTCGTTGTCATCTTGTACACTTGTACGATAATTAGTGGTTAACGTAAGCTCCATTATGTACTTGTATTGTAGAGTGAAACGTAAGGAAGGAGCTGGACTATTGTGTTCATATATAGGCTTGTGTATTCATACTTGGAAGTGAAGGTATGTAAGGTTACTCTTTCCGTATCCTTCTGCAGCATGTAGTATTCATAGACATTGGGCTTGTTCTATTCCGAGGGGTTTTGAAGTATATCAATTCAGGTTGACATATATTGTTATTTCACATGTGTCCTATTCTTAGATGAATTATGATTCACTTATCTCCTATTCATTGACTGAAGTTCCAAAGTTGTCATAACGTTGTAATTTCTAAAATAACTATCTCAAAGAGAGTAAGATGTAAAGAGAATCTATTTATTCTTGAATAGCATTTTCCAATCATGTCATGTTCCAAAGTCCAATAATATTATGATTATCTTAGTACCAATCTCAAAAGAGTAATGGATGAGGTGATGTGCGAGCTAATATATCTATCCCTCACAAGAAAAGGTGTCAATCTCATGAAGTAAAGGAGTGAAGTAATATACATATATGTGTGTTTCAAATAATGTCATGATCCTCAATGTATCACTCTTAGAATGGAAGTAAGAATAATAAGAGGTATAATTGATGAGTATTCATGGGTGGTATCCCAGGGGTTAAAATACCTAGCATGGGTTGATCTCGATATATCCCAGGGGCGATATAAAAGCCTAGCATGGGTTACTATAACGTACCTAGCATGGGTTAATAACATCCCAGTGCTGACACGAAAGCCTAGCATAGGTTACTATAACATCCCAGGGGTCACAGTACCTAGCATGGGTTAATAACATCCCAGGGGTGACACGAAAGCCTAGCATGGTTTAATCTCATCCCAGGGGCGACAGAACAACCTAGCATGGGTAGAACGATAAAGATGAACATATGTGAAGACAAGTGAAGTAAAGAACGTAATATACATGGTTCCTCACATACAGAAAGAGAGTTTATTCACATTCACTATTTCTCTTATATTGACTCCATTGTTGTTATTATGTATGATGCAGTTCTTATGGCCTTGCATACTCAGTACATTCTTCGTACTGACCCCTCTTGGGGGACTTACTTTAATTGCTGCAGGTGCAGGTGCTAGTAGACCTCCTCTGTAGGCTGTGGATTATTTGCAGATTTTTGGTGAGCTCCAATTTGTTCGGGGCTTTCCGAGTCACAGTTATACATTTGTTTTGATATTGTAAATGTTGTATAAAGCGGGGGCTTGTCCTGACTTTAAGTTGGTCTTGTAGATGCATCTGTTAGAGGTTTTTGTAGACATATGTGGGTATATGAATTTCCGTTTTGACTTGATGGACCCAACGACCAAGTTTTATATATATATATGTATATGGCATATGTTTTCATGTCTATGACTTTCGCATTGTTGCATGAGGTATAATTAGATTCATACGAGGATATGCATACGAATGTACATGAGCAAAGATTAGTTCTCTCGGGCCATATCGGCTTCGGGTGCCAGTCCGCCTCAATGGGATTTGGGGCGTGACAAAAGTGGTATTAGAGCAGGTCGTTCTAAGGGTGTCTACAAAGCCGTGTCTGAGTAGAGTCTTGCTTATGGATGTGTTGTGCACCACATTTATAAGTAGGAGGCTACGGGACATTTAGGAGTTGTTTCTTTCTTCATTTCTAGATTGTGCAATAGAGCCAATGTTGTAAGTGAAATCGTATCTAACCATTGCAATTGATTTTCTTGTGTATAGTAAAAATATCGATGACGAGAAGGGGAAAAGGGAAAGGTAAGCAGGTAGATATGCCTGCCAATGAAGGAATGAGTAAATCACCACCTGACCAAGCTAGTCAAGGTAGAGCTGACGCTGAAATTGGATTGCGGTCTTCTTCTACTTTACCAGCTCCGGAAGAGCCAAGGGGTAGAGAAGTACCTGCAGAACCTCCTATGAATGCCACTGATCAGGATTTAAGAAATATAGTACATATGTTGACTCAGCTAGTAGCTGCACAAAGTCAAGGACGAGCTGGTCCAACGACAAATGAGGATGATGCGGTTAGAGCGGCGAGTCGCAGAACACAGGACTTCCTAAAATTAGACCCTCCTATATTCACTGGGTCAGACCTGAAAGCAGATCCACAGGACTTCATGGATCAAATTCAGAGGGCTCTAGACGTGATGCATATGACTGGGGTAGAAATAGTTGAACTTTCGGCCTATAGATTGAAAGGTGAAGCGATATTGTGGTATGAAGACTGGAAGAGATCGAGGGGTATTGATGCACCTCCAGCAGGTTGGGAGGAATTTAAAATGGCCTTCCTTGATCATTACCTCCCATACGAGATCCGAGAGGCACGTGCTGATAAATTCCTAAATCTTCGTCAAGGAAGTATGAGTGTTAGAGAGTACAACCTTCAGTTTAATTCTTTGGCTCGATATGCTTCGAATGTGGTGGCCACAATGGAAGATAGAGTCCATCGATATGTGGATAGACTGGATCTGGAGCCATACTTGGTAAGGGACTGCACTATTGCTGCTTTAAACAGAGATATGAACATTGCCAGAATTCAGGCTTTCGCACAGAAAATGGAGGACCAAAGGCAAAGAAGAAGGACACAGGAATCTGGGCCATCAAAAAGGGCGATACCTATGGGGAAGTCTATGGTGTCCCCAGGAGAATCTAGACCTCGGATGTTACCGCCTAGACCCTCATTTTCTTATTCCACAGCTGGGATTCAACCCCAATTTCGAGGGTTTAGGGGTAGTCAATCTGGACAGAGTAGTGGAGTGCAAGGTTCACAGACAGTAGAATTTTCTCGTCCTCTGTGTCAGCATTGCGGGAGGTACCATTTAGGTGAATGCCAGTTGGGGACAAATGCTTGTTTTTGGTGTGGCACAGTGGGGCATATAATGAGAGAATGCCCACAAAGGGGTGCAAGTGGTATAGCACGACCTACGGGATCAACTGTTTCATCATCAGCATCGGTTCCTTCCCCAGGTAGAGGCGTTCAACCTATAGGTCGTGGTAGAGATATTAGAGGAGCAGCTAGTTCCAGTGGAGCCTAAAATCGTACCTATGCTCTAGTGGACCGGAAGGATGCTGAGGTATCTCCTGATGAAGGTACAGGTATTTAGGTATATTACCATATTTTCACATGATGTATATGTATTTATTGATCCGGGCTCTACCCTATCGTATGTTACTCCATCGACTACTGTGAATTTAATGGGACACTGGGGTTATTAGTTAAGTTAATGGTATAGTAGATGGTTGTGATCATAGATGATTAAGTAATCTTAAAAGCATTACTAATGAAAGGGGTAATGGGATTTGGAAAGAAGGGAAAATTGGCCCTATACAACATGCCAGGTGAAATTTCTGGAAGTGCATAAGAGTTCCATTTCGTATTGCTCCCATGGTAAAGATGTAAATTATGGAGGATCTCACTAGGAAGAGCTACCTATTGCTATTCTAGATCGATAAGTGAAGAGGGTAAGAAATAAGGACGTAACATCTGTAAAAGTTCTTTGGAGAAATCAACAAGTCGAAGAGATTACCTGGAAAACTTAAGAAATGATGAAATCAAAGTACCCATATCTGTTTCAAATGGAAGAAAAAGTTCAAAGTGCGGGAGTGGAGAAAGAATAAGTAAGTATCTATGAGAGTATATGTATAGAGATGCTAATATAGAGATTCATTTGTTGTACATGAGACGATGTTGTTAACATTCGAGGACAAATGTTCCTAAGGGGGGGAGAATGTAACACCCCGTATGTTTCCGAACCTATACGATTACGTTCACATTTATGGAATTAGTTAAACATGAGAGATTTGATGAATTATACATTAAATTGTTGGACATTAATGAGTCTTGTACTATTGGGCCCAAATGAGGCCCAAAAATCATAAGAAGACATGGCCCAAAATGGAAATTTGACCCATTCTTTCATTTCTCTTTCATTGACCAAGTAAACCATGGAATGTGTGGATAAGGATCATTAGTGAGGGACTATATAAGTCAAGGAAATCAGATTTTTATTCATAAAAAGCCCACATGCCTTTCTAACATTTTTCTCAAACATTATCTCTCATACAAAACCCTAAGGCAACTACTTGTTGGTCCAAGATCACTCTTTGGTAAGCTTTGGTAAGTATTTATTCTCATGATTTAGTATATTATATTTTTAAAATAGTGTGCAAATCATGTTGGTTGTGTTGGCAAAGTGTTGGACAGTGTGCTATGTATAAAACTGTCTATTTTTGCAATCGGAGAAGGGTTTTGTCTTGCAAACTTGAACATGGAATTATGGTATTGAAAGAAGTGAACTTGGGGGATTCAATATTCACATGTGAGATGTGATTATATCCTTAACTTTTTTTGTTCTTGTACATGACATTTTGGAATGGTTATTGTAAATTTGATTATAGATTTGATGACGTATTGAAAGAAAAGTGTGATTTTGGTGTTATTTATGTACGTTATGGAACCATGAGTGTTTTTTGGCATCCAAGTGACCAAATATATGTAAATAAAGTCTTACTTATGGCCTTGGACCATTTATTACACAAAAAGACCCAAAAAGGACCCATTTTGGCCGAATTGGGCATCCGCCCCCGCAGATGAGGGCACCTGCGGGCACAGATGCCAACGCAGGTGACTATGGCATCTACCAAAGGCCACCTGCGGGTGCAGGTGTCTTCTCAGGTCATCCAAAGATTCAGTTTCAGATGTTTTCGTCTCTCATTGATCCCCGAAGGCCCCTATACCCTTTTTGGATGTAATTATCAACTTGTAATGCCCTTTTAATGACTTTAAAGGGTCGTATGGAGGTATTTTGGACTATATTCAGTAGGTATTGTTGTTCATAAGTTGTTATGAGTCAAGTTGATAGGGTAATTTGTGACGGAATGATAATAAGAAAGCATAAAGGGTAAGTGTGGTGTGAAATGCTATTGATGTATGATATCTTGGTCAATGTGTGGAATGTTATGATGTTGTTGATATGATAACGCAGTGGGTTGTATTGTAAAGGGTGAAATGATGTTATATGGCAGTCATATAGCTCGTTGTCATCTTGTACACTTGTACAATAATTAGTGGTTAACGTAAGCTCCGTTATGTACTTGTATTGTAGAATGAAACGTAAGGAAGGAGCTGGACTATTGTGTTCATAAATAGGATTGTGTATTCATACTTGGAAGTGAAGGTATGTAAGGTTACTCTTTCCGTATCCTTCTGCAACACATTGTTCACATTGACATTAGGCTTGTTCTATTCCGAGGGGTTTTGAAGTATATCAATTCAGGTTGACATATATTGTTATTTCACATGTGTCCTATTCTTAGATGAATTATGATTCACTTATCTCCTATTCATTGACTGAAGTTCCAAAGCTTTCATAACGTTGTAATTTCTAAAAGAACTATCTCAAAGAGAGTAAGATGTAAAGAGAATCTATTTATTCTTGAATAGCATTTTCCAATCATGTCATGTTCCAAAGTCCAATAATATTATGATTATCTTAGTACCAATCTCATAAGAGTAATGAAGGAGGTGATATGTGAGCTAATATATCTATCCCTCACAAGTAAAGGTGTCAATCTCATGAAGTAAAGGAGTGAAGTAATATACATATGTGTGTGTTTCAAATAATGTCATGATCCTCAATATATCACTCTTAGAACGGAAGTAAGAATAATAAGAGATATAATTGATGAGTATTCATGGGTGGTATCCCAGGGGTTAAAATACCTAGCATGGGTTGATCCCGATACATCCCAGGGGTGATATAAAAGCCTAGCATGGGTTACTATAACATCCCAGGGGTCACAGTACCTAGCATGGGTTAATAACATCCCAGGGGCGACACGAAAGCCTAGCATTGGTTACTATAACATCCCAGGGGTCACAGTACCTAGCATGGGTTAATAACATCCCAGGGGCGACACGAAAGCCTAGCATGGGTTACTATAACATCCCAGGGGTCACAGTACCTAGCATGGGTTAATAACATCCCAGGGGCGATACGAAAACCTAACATGGATTAATCTCATCCTAGGGGAGACAGAAAAGCCTAGCATGGGTAGAATAATAAAGATGAACATATGTGAAGACAAGAGAAGTAAAGAACGTAATATACATGGTTCCTTACATACAGAAAGAGAGTTTATTCACATTCACTATTTCTCTTATATTGACTCCATTGTTGTTATTATGTATGATGCAGTTCTTATGGCCTTGCATACTCAGTACATTCTTCGTACTGACCCCTCTTGGGGGACTTACTTTAATTGTTGCAGGCGCAGGTGCTAGTAGACCTCCTTTGTAGGCTGTGGATCGATTGCAGATTTTTGGTAAGCTCCAGTTGTTTCGGGGCTTTTTGAGTCATAGTTTTACATTTTTTTTGATGTTGTAAATGTTGTATAAAGCAGGGACTTATCCCGACTTTAGGTTTGTCTTGTAGATGCATCTGTTAGAGGCTTTTGTAGACATATGTGGGTATATGAATGTAAGAGATGAATGTTCGTTTTGACTTGATGGCCCCAACGACCAATTTTTATATATATATGTATATGGCATATGTTTCCATTTCCATGACTTCCGCATAGTTTCATGAGGTATAATAATATTCATACGAGGATATGCATACGAATGTACGTGAGCAAATATTGGTTCTCCCAGGCCATATCGGCTTCGGGTGCCAGTACGCCTCAATGGGATTTGGGGCGTGACAATATTCACATCTCACATGTCAATATTGAATCCATCAAGTTCACTTCCTTCAAGACCACAAGTCCATTTTCAAGTTTACAAGGCAAAACCCTTTACCGATTAAGCAAAAGTACACTGTTTCACACATAGTGACTGTCCAACACTGTGCCAACATAACCAACATAATTTATACATCATATTAAGTGTATCATATATCAAACCATGAGAATAAATACTTACCAAAGCTTGCAAGATGATGATCTTGGCCAAAGAGACTAGTTGCTTAGGGTTTGTGTGAGAGAGAAATGTTGGAGAAAATTCTAGAAAATGGCATGTGTATTGTGTTGAATAAAAATATGATTTTTATATTGCTTTATATGGTACCCTTAAGTCATCCTTAGCTACATACACCACATTAAATGAGGGCCTTACTTGGTCAATTGAAAGAATGGGTCAAATACCCTTTGGGCCATGTCTTTTGCTCCATCTTAGGGCTTCAATTGGGCCCAATGGCACAAGACTTATTTAAGCCCAACCAATTAATGTATAATTCATCAACCCTCTCATGTTGAAATAATTTCATGAATGTTACGGGAATTAACTAGGTTCGGAAACATATGGGGTGTTACATTCTTCCCCCCTTAGAAACATTCGTCCTCGAATGTTAGTGACATCATTCAATTTAAACAAATGCAAGTCTAGGAGCATTCTTCATGTTATTATACATATATACTTAATGCTTGTAAATACTTACTTGTCATTGTTCCGATCTCGTATCTTGAACTTTTCTTCCCTTTGAAACAAATGAGGGTACTTGGATTTCATCATTTCTTCAGCTTCCCATGTTATCTCTTCTACTTGGTGATTTATCCAGAGTACCTATACGGACGCTACGTCTTTATTCCTCAACCTCTTCACTTGTCTATCCAGAATGGCAATAGGTATCTCTTCATAGGTAAGATCCTCTGTGACTTGTACATCGTCAATGGGAGCAAAACGAGATGGATCTCCTATGCACTTTTGTAGCATCGAAACATGAAATACCAGATGAACCGTGGAGAGTTCTTGGGGTAGTGCCAACTCATACGTAACTTACCTAAATCTTCTAATAATTTCATATGGGCCTATATTACATGGACTCAATTTTCCTTTCTTTCTGAATCGCATTACCCCTTTCATTGGTGACACCTTCAAAAATACCTAATTACCTATGGCGAATTCAAGCCCTCTTCTTATAACATCAACATATGACTTGTGTTGACTTTGGGCCATTTTTAGCCGCTGTTGGATCACTTTAACTTTCTCCATAGCCTAATGAACAAGATTTGGCCCAAGTAAAGCAGTTTAACCCGCTTCAAACCATCCAATTGGTGATCTACATTTCCTTCCATACAAAGCTTCATAAGGTGCCATTTTAATACTTGAATGATAGCTATTGTTGTAAGAAAATTCAATAAGAGGCAAATGTTCATCCCAATGCCTTGAAAATCTAATGTGCACGCTCGTAGCATATCTTCAAGTGTTTGGATAGTACGTTCTGCTTGTCCATCTGTATGAGGATGGAAAGTCGTACTCAGATTCACCTGTGTACCCAAACTCTGCTGAAAAGATCTCCAAAAATGCACAGTAAACTGAGCCCCCCTGTCTGATATAATGGAGATCGAAATCCCATGTACCGTACTATTTCTTTAACATACAACCTTGCATAATCTTCTGTTGTATAGGTGGTCTTGACTGGTAAGAAATGCACTGACTTGGTAAGCCTGTCAACTATAACCCATATAGAATCAAATTTCTGCAGTGTACGAGGGAAACTTGTGATGAAGTCCATATTAATCATATCCCATTTCCAGACTGGAAGATTGATACATTGCATGTAACCTCCTGGTTTTTGATGCTCTACTTTCACTTGTTAACAGTTCGGGCATTGAGCGACAAACTCTGCAATGTGCCTCTTCATATTTCCCCACCAATACACTTCTTTTAAATCATGGTACATTTTAGTAGCACCCGGATGAATAGAATAGCACGAATGATGCGCCTCTGTCATTATTCGTGTCCTCAGCTCATCTACATCCGGTACACATAATCTTCTTTGATATTGAAGTACCCCTTCTTGTGTTAGATCAAATGCCTTTGTCAAATTCTGTTGTACATTTTCCTTTAGCTGCAATAACATAGAATCCGCAAACTACTTCTCTTTCACTTCAGCTATTAAGGAGGATTCTGCTGCATTTTGTACAATAACCCCTTCACTTGGAGATTCTATAAGGAGAACTCCCAAGATGGATAATTGATGTAAATCTTTGACTAAATCTTGCTTTTCTGTAAAGTGGCCACTAGTGCCTCCTAATGCCTTGCAGCTCAATGCATCAGCTACCACATTTGCTTTCCCTGGATGATATAGAATATCAATATCATAATCTTTCAATAGTTCAAGCCACCTTCGTTGCCTCAAATTGAGTTCCTTCTGCTTAAAGATATACTGTAAACTTTTGTGATCAGTATAGATGTCAACATGAACTCCATACAAATAATGACGCCATATCTTTAAAGCAAATACCACCGCTGCTAATTCAAGATTGTGTGTGGGATAGTTTCTCTCGTGTGGTCGTAACTGTCATAAGGCATATGCTATTACATTATCGTGCTGCATCAATACACACCCAAGGCTAATTTCGGAAGCATCACAATATACTACGTAACCTTCGGTGCCTTCCGGAAGTACTAACACCGGTGTAGAAGTCAATTTATCTTTCAGTTCTTGAAAACTTTTCTCACATGCATCATTCCACTAAAATTTGACTGCCTTGTGTGTAAGCTTCGTTAAAGGTGCAGCAATGGAATAAAACCCTTCAACAAATCTTCGATAATAACCTGCTAACCCCAGGAAGCTATGAATTTCTGTTGGCGTCATAGGCCTTGGACAATTTTTCACCGCCTCAATCTTTTGTGGATCAACTCGAATCCCTTCATCTGACACAATGTGACCCAAGAATGCTACAGATTTCAACCAAAATTCACACTTAGAGAACTTCGCATACAACTTACGCTCTCGAAGAGTCTGCAACACTTGTCGTAAGTGCTTAGCATGGTCCTCTTATGACTTTGAATAAACCAGGATGTCATATATAAATACCGTCACGAACACATCTAGAAATGGCTTAAGCACCCTATTCATCAAATCCATGAACACAGCTGGTGCATTTGTTAGTCCAAATGACATAAATAAAAATTCATAATGGCCATACCGTGTTCGTAAAGCTGTCTTGGGTACATCTTTTTCTCTAACTGTGACTTGATGGTAACCCGACCTCAAGTCAATCTATGAAAAACACTTGGCGCCCTGTAACTGATCAAACAAATCATCAATTCGAGGGAGGGGATATTTTTTCTTGATCGTTACCTTATTCAATTGACGATAGTCAGTGCACATTCTCAATGTGCCATCTTTCTTCCGTACAAATAATATCGGTGCACCCCACGGGGACATACTAGGCCTGATGAAGCCCTTGTCCAGCAAATCCTTCAATTGCTCCTTCAATTCACTCAATTCTGCTGGAGCCATTCTATATGGGGGAATAGAGATAGATTGAGTGCCTGGAATCACATCAATACCAAATTCTATTTCCCGTTTTGGGGGCAAACCTATAAGATCTTCTGGAAATACATCAAGATACTCATTAACCACTGGAACTGATTGAGGATTTGGTGGTTTCGCATCAATAGCATGCACTCTCACTAGGTGGCATATATACCCCTTGGATATCATTTTCCTAGCCTTAAGATAGGAAATAAATTTTCATCTTGGTGCCCCTATATCACCCTTCCATTCAAGAACATTCGTTTGTGGAAAATGAAAATATACTTTCTTAGCTCGGCAATCTATCGTGGCATAACAAGAAGCCAACCAATCCATGCCTATTATGACATCAAAATCCACCATGTCCAGTTCAATAAGATCGGCCAGTGTATCATAATCACACACAGTTACCACACAATTACTATATACTCTTCTTTCAACAATGTAGTCACCAACTGGTGTAGATACTTCAATTGACTTAGTTACTAGTTCCGGTGTTCTTTTAAATTTCACAGTAATCAATGGAGTAACATATGACAATGTAGAACCCGGATCAATCAATGCATATACATTATAAGAAAATATGGATAATGTACCTGTGACGACATCAGGAGAAGCCTCCGAATTCTGCCGGTCCACTAGAGCATAAGTACGATTCTAAGTTCCACTGGAACTGGCTGCTCCTCTGGCACCTCTGCCATGACCCGCAGGCTGTACACCTCTGCCTAGGGGAGGAACCAATAATAATGATGCAACGGTTGATCCTGCAGGTCGCACCACATTATCCAAGCCTCTTCGTGGGCAGTCTCTAATTATATGCCCCGTCATACCGCACCAAAAGCAAACATTTGTCCTAAGTCGACATTCACCTATATGAAATCATCCACAGTGCTGACATGGCTGATGAGATAATCCATAGGTCTGCGAACCTAGAATACCACTACTCTGCCCAACATTGCAACCTCTAAACCCTCGGAATTGAGCTTGAGTGCCTGTTGTGGAATAAGAGAACGACATTCTAGGCGATCTAGGAAACATCCAAGATCTAGATTCTCCTTGGGACACCACTGACTTTCCCATAGGTCTAGCTCTTTTGGACTATCCTCGTTCAGATTCATGTACCGGTCTCCTTTTCCTTTGGTCCTCCATCTTTTGGGCGAAGGCCTGAATTCTAGCTATATCCATATATCGATTTAAAGCAGCAATAGTGCAGTCTCGTACCAAATATGGCTCCAATATGTCCACATATCGATGTACTCTGTCTGTCATTGTGGCCATTACATTCGGAGCATATCGAGCCAAAGAATTAAGTTGCAGACTGTATTCTCTGACACTCATATTCCCTTGATGAAGATTCAAGAATTGATCCGCACGAGCCTGTCAGATCTCATAAGGAAGGTAGTGATCAAGGAAAGCTGCTTTAAATTCTTCCCAATTAGGTGGATTTGTACCGACACCACGAGATTTCTTCCAATCTTCATACCACAATATCGCCTCTCCTTTCAATCTGTATACAACAAGTTCAACTGTTTCTACCCCAGTCACATGTATAACATCTAAAGCCCTTTGAATTTGATCTATAAAGTCTTGCGGATCTTCATTCAGATCTGACCCAGTTAATGTGGGAGGGTATAATTTTAGAAAATCCTGTGTCCGCCGACTAGCTGCCCTAGCCACACCATCATCACTTGTTGTTGGACCAGCTCGTCCTTGACTTTGTACAGCAACTATCTGAGTCAACATTTGCACTGCATTTCTGAGATCTTGCTCAGTAGCATTAACATGTGCTTCTGCAGGTTCTTTTCTCCTTCTCGGCTCCTTTGGAGCTAGAAATATAGAAGAAGCCCGCGATGCAAACTCAGCGTCAGCCCCACCTTCACTAGCTTGGTTAGGTGGTGATCTACTGGTTCCTTCTCCGACAAGTATATCTACTTTCTTACCTTTAACTCTACCTCGTCTTGTAATCGACATTTTACTATATACAATGGTTAGATATGATTCCACTACAATATTGGCTCTAATGCACGATCTAAGAATTGAAGAACAAAAACAACTCCTAAATGTCCCGTAGCCTCCTACTTATAAATGTGGTGCACAACACATCGATAAGTAAGACTCTAGTCAGACACGGCTTGGTAGACACCCTTAGAACGACATGCTCTGATACCACTTTTGTCACGACCCAAATTCTAATGGGGCGGACTGGCACCTGAAGCCGATAAGGCCCGAGAGAACCAATCTTTACTCATGTCCATTCATATGCATTCCATAAGAAACATCACCATCATGTAAAGACATAAAATGCTAATAGCGGGAATCATGGAATATGTGATACATACATACATGAAGCTTGGCCGTTAGGGCCATCAAGTCAAAATGGACATACGTCTCTTACATTCATGTACCCACATATGTCTACAAAAGCCTCTAATAGATGCACATACATAACCATCCTAAAGTTGGGACAAGTCCCCATTTTATACAACATGTACAATACCAATACCAATGTACAACTATGACTAGAAAAGCCCCAAACCAACTGGAGCTCACCAAAGATCAGTGGATGACCCTCAACTTACTGTGGAGGTCTACTAGTACCTGCACCTGCAGCAAGTAAGGTAAGTCCCACAAGGGACATCAGTACTGTAACACCCCGTACGTTCCCAACCCTACTTGACGATATTAAATAATATGTACTTAGGTATCGAGAAGTAGAAGTATGCATTTGGTAATGCTATTGGTGAGATAATTGAATTTGGCTCTTGTTATGTGATTAAACCTTCATAGGAGGTGTTTTATGATCTTCGTGGAACATTTGTGGGGTTGAAAACGAGTCTAAGAAGACCTCTAAACAAAGTATATTAAGGTTAAGAAGTGAGTTAAAGAATAGGACTTGAAGTATCTAACCAAACCCGCGAAGAGAAGTCGAAAAATGGAATTTTCGAAAAAAATAAGTAAGGGGCGCATTTGGGACTGTGCCACACTGCTCTGGGCTAAAATTTTTAGCCCATAGGCAGTAGGTTGGTTCCCCCAGGGGCGTGCCACCTTGGCTTTTCCACTTTTTCGAAAATTGGAAATTTCTAAGTCCCAAGGGTATCCGGGGTCGTACCGAGCCGATTTTTGCCACGTTTATTCTACAATCATGAGTAAATACATGAAATGAATGAAATATTATATTGGTATGATAAAATTACTCGAGAATGAATTTGGAGCCAAAATAACGATTTTACCCTTATAGTCAAAATAAGCCAAACGTGGCTAGAATCACTTGGTTTTTGGATTGAGGCTACGGATATGCATAGCCTGAGTGGGAATATTATTGTAATACATATGAGATGACTTAAATACGAGAAATTATTGATTTTATCGGGTTAAGTGAATTGGACCCAAAAAGGGCCCAAAAATGAAAAGAAAACATGGCCCAAAAATGGGTCAAAAGACCCATTCTTGCTTGGACCTTCTAGAACCCAACATTAAATGCTAAAGAGTGACTAAGGAGGGCACTTAAGGTCCTATATAAAGGGGCAAAATTCTGATTTTTATTGAAAAGAAACACACATGCTTTTTCTATCTTTTTCTAGAAAAATCTCAAGAAGGCTTCTTTGACTCCCAAAAACCCTAAGGCATATTTGGACAAGATCTTCATCTTCCAAGCTTGGGTAAGTGAATATTATTGTACTTTAACATATTATAAGCATGATAGAATATATATATCATGTTGTTTATGGTTGGAAATGTTGGACATGGTACTTTGTGCTTTTGTATAAGATTTGTGATCCATAGGATTTGAACTTGAATAAGGAATTGTGCCTTTGATGAAAGATCATGATGTGGATAAAATATGAACATATATGATGTTATTTTATTATTTACTTTGTTATTTTTCTATAAGTGCAAATTGTGGGATGTTGGCCGATTTGTGCTATGAAGTGTATTAAGGTGAATTGATGGATTGTTTGTGATGTGGTGTGGATAAGAAAGTGTAAAGGGGTAGTGTTGTGGTGGAATGTATTGATTATCATGTATTGGTCAATGTTGGGAATATTGGAGGATTTTTGGAATAATGATTTTATCAATGGTTTTGTTAAGGGGGAAATGACATGTTAAAGCTAAACATGTGACTTATTATTGTTGTATGCCATTATAAGGTAATTGGTGGTTAATGTTGGTTTCGTTATAAACTTGTGTTGTAGAGCGAAACATAAGGAAGGAGCAGGAATATTGTATGCACGTCTAAGATTGTGTATTCGTATTAATAATACAAGGTATGTAAGGTTCCTTTTTCCATATCCCTCTGCAACATGTTGTTCACATTGACATTGGACTTGTTTCAATTCCGAGAGGTTTGAAGTATCTCAAATTCAGGTTGACGTATATTGTTATTCATATGTGTCCTATTCTCAAATGCATGATCATTCTTTTGTCTCTTGTTCATTGAGTGAAGTTCCAAAAATGTCATAACGTTATCATTCCTAAATGAACGATCTCAAGAGAGGAATAACATAAGAAAACCTATTTATTCTTAAATAGCATTTTCCAATCATGTCATGTTTCAAGCCCTCAATTATGATGTTTATCTTTGTAGCAATCTTTCACAAGTAGAAGTACAATCTCATAAGAGGAATAAGAGAGGTGATGTGCAAGATAATATATCTATCCTTCATAAGTGAAGATGTCAATCATATGTGTGATTCCTATTATGTCATGATCCTCATTGTATCACTCTTAAGAATGGAAGTAAGAATAACAAGAGAAATAAGAGGTGTATAATTAAGAAGTAATCATGGGTGGTATCCCAGGGGTTAAATACCTAGCATGGGTCGATCCCGATACATCCCAGGGGCGATATAAAAGCCTAGCATGGGTTATGATGATACATCCCAGGGGCGATATAAAAGCCTAGCATGGGTTATGATGATACATCCTAGGGGCGATATAAAAGCCTAGCATGGGTTATGATGGTACATCCCAGGGGCGACACGAAATCCTAGCATGGGTTAATATAACATCCCAGGGGAGATAAGCCTAACATGGGTTAATGATATCCCAGGGGCGACACGAAAGCCTAGCATGGGTTCACATAACATCCCAGGGGTCAAAGTACCTAGCATGGGTTAATCTCATCCCAGGGGCGACAGAATAGCCTAGCATGGGTAGAACAATAAAGATGAATAAAAGATGAAGACAAGAGGAGTAAAGAACGTAATATACAGGTTTACCCGCATACAGAAAGAGAGTTTATCCACATTTCTGTTTCCTTATATTGATTCCATTATTGTTGTTCTTATGTATGATGAATTTCTTATGAGCCTTCATATTCAGTACATTCTTCGTACTGACCCCCTCGGGGGAATTACCTTACATGTTGCAGGTGCAGGCACTTATAGACCTTCATCGTAGGTTGACATTGCGGATCTTTGGTGAGCCCCAGTTGCTTCGGGACTTTCCAAGTCATAGGTGTACAGCTATATTGATGTTGTAAATATTGTTTAAAGCGGGGACTTGTCCCGACTGTTAGTTGGTCTGGTAAATGCATCTGTTAGAGGCTTTTGTAGACATGTGTGGGTTATGAATGTGAAAGTTAAATGTTCGTTTTGACTTGATGGCTCCAGCGGCCAAGTTTCTAAATATGTATATAGCATATGTTTCCATGATTCATGTTTTTCGCATAGTTCCATAAGGTTTAATAAGGTTCACACGAGGACACGCATACGAACGTACATGAGCAAAGGTTGGTTCTCTTGGGCCATATCGACTTCGGGTGCCAATCATGTCTCGATGGGATTCGAGGCATGACAAAAGTGGTATCAGAGCAGTTCATTCTAAGGGTGTCTACAAAGCCATGTCCGAGTAGAGTCTTATTCATGGATGTGTTGTGCACCACATTTATGAGCAGGAGGCTACGGGGCATTTAGGATGTTGTTTCTTTTCTTCATGCTAGATCGTGCAATAGAGCCGGTGTTGTAAGTTGAATTGGACCTGATCATTTTGATTGTTTTTCTTTGGTATAGTTAAAATGCCAATCACGAGAGGAGGTAGAGGTAAAGGGAAGCAGGTGGATGTGCCTGCTGAAGAAGGAATGAGTAGATTACCACCTAACCAAGCGAGTCAAGGTGGAGCTGATGCCGAGATTACATCGCAGTCTTCCTCTACTTTTCCAGCTCCAGAAGAGCCAAGAGGTAGAGAAGTACCTACAAAACCGCCAATGAATACCACTGACCAGGATCTTAGAAATGCTGTACATATGTTGACACAGTTAATGGCAGCACAAATCCAGGGACGAGCTGGTACAATGACACATGATGATGATGCGGCTAGAATGGCAAGTCGCCGGACACAGGATTTCTTGAAACTGGACCCTCCTATATTCAATGGGTCAGACTTGAAAGCAGATCTACAGGACTTCGTGGATCAAATTCAGAGAGCTTTAGAGGTTATGCATGTGTCCGGGGTGGAAATGGTTGAGTTGGCAGCTTATAGACTGAAGGGCGAGGCGATATTGTGGTATGAAGATTGGAAGAAGTTTCATGGTATTGGTGCAATGCCACTAAATTGGGAAGAATTTAAAACAGCAATCCTTGATCATTATCTTCCCAATGAGATCCGTGAGGCTCGTACAGATCAGTTTTTAAATTTACGTCAAGGAAATATGAGTGTTAGAGAGTACAGTTTACAGTTTAATTCCTTGGCACGATATACTCCAAATGTGGTGGCCACGATGGAAGATAGAGTACATAGATATGTGGACAGATTGGAGCCTTATTTGGTACGGGACTGTACTATCGCTGCCCTAAATCGAGATATGGATATAGCGAGGATTCAGGCCTTCGCACAAAAGATGGAAGACCAAAGGCAAAGAAAGAGGATACAGAAATCTGAGGAAGGGCCAACAAAAAGGGCGAGATCTATGGGGCAGTCTATGGTGTCCCCAGGAGAATCGGGATCTCGAATGTTACCGCCTAGACCCTCATTCTCTTATTCCACAGCGGGTGCCCACTCCCAATTTCGAGGGTCTAGAGGTGGTCCATCTGGACAGAATAGTGGAGTGCAGGGTTCACAAACAGTAGGATTTTCTCGTCCTCCGTGTCAGCGTTGCGGAAGGTACCATTTAGGTGAATGTCGGTTGGGGACAAATGCTTGTTTTTGGTGTGGCACAGAGGGGCACATAATGAGATAATGCCCACAAAAGGGTGCGAGTGGTATAACACGACCTGCAGGATCAACCGCTGTATAATCAGCATCGGTTCCTTCCCCAGGCAGAGGCATTCAGTCTATGGGTCGTGGTAGAGATATGAGAGGAGCAGCTAGTTCTAGTGGGGCCCAAAATTGTACCTATGCTCTAGTAGACTGGCAGAACGAAGAGGCAACTCCTGATGACGGTATCGGTAGTTAGGGATATTACTATAGTTTCATGATGTATATATAACTACTCTATCGTATGTTACTCCATCAGTTACTATGAACCTAATGGAACACCGGAGTTATTAGTTAAGTCAATGGAATATTTCTATCAGAAAAGTTAGTCTATATCGAAATGGTATGGTAGATATTTTCACTCATAGATGATTAAGTACTCTTCAAAGCGTTATTCATGAAAGGTATAATAGAATTCAGAAAGAAGGAAAAATTGACCCTATACTACATGTCATATGAAATTGTTGAAAGTGTATCAGAATTTCTTTTCATATTGTTCCTATTGGAAATATACAAAGTTTTGAGGACCTCACTAGGGAAAGATAGAGATGGCTACTCTAAACCGACAAGTGTGAAGGTTAATAAAGAGAGGTGTACTTTCTGTAAAAGTCCTTTGAAGAAATCAACAAGTAGAGGAGATCATATGGTAAGCTAGAAAAAGGATGAAATCGACGAACCCTTATTTGTTTCAAATGGAAGAAAAAGTACAAAGTGTGGAAGTAGACCAATAACAAGTAAGTATCCATGAGCCTTACGTGTATGTATGCTAATGTAGAGATGTATTTGTTGTAATTGAAACGATATTGTTAACATTCGAGGACGAATGTTCCTAAGGGGGGAAGAATGTAACACCCCATACGTTCCCAACCCTACTTGATGACATTAAATAATATGTACTTAGGTATCGAGAATTAGAAGTATGCATTTGGTAATGCTATTGGTGAGATAATTGAATTTGGCTATTGTTATGTGATTAAACCTTCATAGGAGGTGTTTTATGATCTTCATGGAACATTTGTGGGGTTCAAAACAAGGCTAAGAAGACCTCTAAACAAAGTATATTAAGGTTAAGAAGTGAGTTAAAGAATAGGACTTGAAGTATCTAACCAAACCCGCGAAGAAAAGTCGAAAAATGGAATTTTCGAAAAAAATAAGTAAGGGGCGCATTTAGGACCGTGCCACGCCACTCTAGGATAAAATTTTATCCCATAGGCAGTAGGTTGGTTCCCCCAGGGGCGTGCCACCTTGGCTTTTCCACTTTTTCGAAAATTGGAAATTTCTAAGTCCCAAGGGTATCCGGGGTCGTACCGAGCCGATTTTTGCCACGTTTATTCTACAATCATGAGTAAATACATGAAATGAATGAAATATTATATTGGTATGATAAAATTACTCGAGAACGAATTTGGATCCAAAATGACAATTTTACCCTTATAGTCAAAATAAGCCAAACGTGGCTAGAATCACTTGGTTTTTGGATTGAGGCTACGGATATGCATAGCATGAGTGGGAATATTATTGTAATACATATGAGAGGACTTAAACACGAGAAATTATTGATTTTATCGGGTTAAGTGAATTGGGGCCAAAAGGGCCCAAAAATGAAAAGAAAACATGGCCCAAAAATGGGTCAAAAGACCCATTCTTGCTTGGACCTTCTAGAACCCAACATTTAATTCTAAAGTGTGACTAAGGAGATCACTTAAGGTCCTATATAAAGGGGCAAAATTCTGATTTTTATTGAAGAGAAACACACATGCTTTTTCTATCTTTTTCTAGAAAAATCTCAAGAAGGCTTCTTTGACTCCCCAAAACCCTAAGGCATATTTGGACAAGATCATCATCTTCCAAGCTTGTGTAAGTGAATATTATTGTACTTTAACATATTATAAGCATGATAGAATATATATATCATGTTGTTTATGGTTGGAAATGTTGGACATGATACTTTGTGCTTTTGTATAAGATTTGTGATCCATGGGATTTGAACTTGAATAAGGAATTGTGCCTTTGATGAAAGATCATGATGTGGATAAAATATGAACATGTATGGTGTTATTTTATTATTTACTTTGTTATTTTTCTATAAGTGCAAATTGTGGGATGTTGGCCGATTTGTGCTATGAAGTGTATTAAGGTGAATTGATGGATTGTTTGTGATGTGGTGTGGATAAGAAAGTGTAAAGGGGTAGTGTTGTGGTGGAATGTATTTATTATCATGTATTGGTCAATGTTGGGAATATTGGAGGATTTTTGGAATAATGATTTTATCAATGGTTTTGTTAAGGGGGAAATGACATGTTAAAGCTAAACATGTGACTTATTATTGTTGTATGCCATTATAAGGTAATTGGTGGTTAATGTTGGTTTCGTTATAAACTTGTGTTGTAGAGCGAAACATAAGGAAGGAGCTGGAATATTGTATGCACGTCTAAGATTGTGTATTCGTATTAATAATACAAGGTATGTAAGGTTCCTTTTTCCATATCCCTCTGCAACATGTTGTTCACATTGACATTGGACTTGTTTCAATTCCGAGAGGTTTGAAGTATCTCAAATTCAGGTTGACGTATATTGTTATTCATATGTGTCCTATTCTCAAATGCATGATCATTCTTTTGTCTCTTGTTCATTGAGTGAAGTTCCAAAAATGTCATAACGTTATCATTCCTAAATGAACGATCTCAAGAGAGGAATAACATAAGAAAACCTATTTATTCTTAAATAGCATTTTCCAATCATGTCATGTTTCAAACCCTCAATTATGATGATTATCTTTGTAGCAATCTTTCACAAGTAGAAGTACAATCTCATAAGAGGAATAAGAGAGGTGATGTGCAAGATAATATATCTATCCTTCATAAGTGAAGATGTCAATCATATGTGTGATTCCTATTATGTCATGATCCTCATTGTATCACTCTTAAGAATGGAAGTAAGAATAACAAGAGAAATAAGAGGTGTATAATTAAGAAGTAATCATGGGTGGTATCCCAGGGGTTAAATACCTAGCATGGGTCGATCCCGATACATCCCAGGGGCGATATAAAAGCCTAGCATGGGTTATGATGATACATCCCAGGGGCGATATAAAAGCCTAGCATGGGTTATGATGATACATCCTAGGGGCGATATAAAAGCCTAGCATGGGTTATGATGGTACATCCCAGGGGCGACACGAAATCCTAGCATGGGTTAATATAACATCCCAGGGGAGATAAGCCTAACATGGGTTAATGATATCCCAGG
The DNA here is from genome assembly GCA_031232105.1 of Capsicum rhomboideum. Classification (NCBI taxonomy): domain Eukaryota; kingdom Viridiplantae; phylum Streptophyta; class Magnoliopsida; order Solanales; family Solanaceae; genus Capsicum; species Capsicum rhomboideum. Next base: position 47,772,037 of record CP124718.1, read on the forward strand.
GGCGACACGAAAGCCTAGCATGGGTTCACATAACATCCCAGGGGTCAAAGTACCTAGCATGGGTTAATCTCATCCCAGGGGCGACAGAATAGCCTAGCATGGGTAGAACAATAAAGATGAATAAAAGATGAAGACAAGAGGAGTAAAGAACGTAATATACAGGTTTACCCGCATACAGAAAGAGAGTTTATCCACATTTCTGTTTCCTTATATTGATTCCATTATTGTTGTTCTTATGTATGATGAATTTCTTATGAGCCTTCATATTCAGTACATTCTTCGTACTGACCCCCTCGGGGGAATTACCTTACATGTTGCAGGTGCAGGCACTTGTAGACCTTCATCGTAGGTTGACATTGCGGATCTTTGGTGAGCCCCAGTTGCTTCGGGACTTTCCAAGTCATAGGTGTACAGCTATATTGATGTTGTAAATATTGTTTAAAGCGGGGACTTGTCCCGACTGTTAGTTGGTCTGGTAAATGCATCTGTTAGAGGCTTTTGTAGACATGTATGGGCTATGAATGTGAAAGTTAAATGTCCGTTTTGACTTGATGGCTCCAGCGGCCAAGTTTCTAAATATGTATATAGCACATGTTTCCATGATTCATGTTTTCCGCATAGTTGCATAAGGTTTAATAAGGTTCACATGAGGACATGCAAAAAAACGTACATGAGCAAAGGTTGGTTCTCTCGGGCCATATCGGTTTCGGGTGCCAATTATGTCTCAATGGGATTCGAGGCGTGACACGTACGAAGAATGTACTGAGTATGTAAGGCCATAAGAAACTATATGATACATAAATACCTCAATGGAATCAAATATAAGTGCATAACCAATACGAATAAGTCACTATTCTATATGTATGGAAATATGCACATTACGTGGATTACGTTCTTTACTTTTATGCTCATTCATTCGTTGTATATATTCTATATATTGATTCATAGGGTGACAGCTCTAGGGGTATAAGCCTAGCTCGAGCCGATCCCAACATAACGTTATGTTATGTAAACCCACTGATCAGTCGGGGCTTGGGAATCACAGGTCACATGCAGAGATGACTAATCATAGAAGCAAAGATACAAAGAAAGTAATGAAAGCAATATACATGGTTTCCAAAGTTCAGTATAGTGCCTTATCCATATTGCTCATTTCATTTGTGTTTGAGTTCATTGACATATTTACATATCATACAAGTTTCATATGGCCTTACATACTCAGCACATTCTTCGTACTGACCCCTCTTGGGGTATTTACCTTACTTGTTGCAGGCGCAGGTACTAGTAGGCCTTCACAGTAGTTTGCCAGTTGTTGTGAATCAGTGGTGAGCTCCAGTTAGTTCGGGGGTTTTCTGAGTCATAGTTGTACATATGTTTTGGTGTTGTACGTGTTGTATAAAGCGGGGACTTGTCCCGAATTTTAGTTCATTTTGGTAAATTCACTTGTTCGAGGCTTTTGTAGACATATGTGGGTAAGGGAATGTAAGATGTATGTTCAGTTTGAAGTGATGGCCCTAACGGCCAAGTTTTATATTTATATATATGGCATATGTTTCCATGTTCATGACTCCCGCATAGCTGCATGAGATATAATAAAATTCATACAAGGATATGCATACGAATGTTTATGAGCAAAGATTGGTTCTCTCAGGCCATATCGGCTTCGAGTGCCAATCACGTCTCGATAGGATGGGGCGTGACAAAAGTGGTATCAAAGCAGGTCTTTCTAAGGGTGTCTACAAAGACGTGTCTGAGTAGAGTCTTACTTATCGATGTATTGTGCACCAAATTTATAAGTAGGAGGCTACGGGACATTTAGGATGTTGTTTCTTTTCTTTATTTCTAGATCGTGCAATAGAGCCAATGTTGTTAGTGGAAATTCTGTCTGACCATTGTAATTGGTTTTCTTTGATCTAGTAAAATGTCAATAATAAGAAGAGATAGAGGCAAAGGTAAGCAGTTAGATATGCCTGCCGGTGAAGGAATGAAGGTTGATACACCAAAGATAGCAATGGTGAAAAAAAAAAAAATTGGCTAAGGCCTACGATGCTTACAGAGATCCATCATTTTCTTGGGCTGGTTGGTTATTATAGGAGAATTGTTGAAGGATATTCTTCAATCCCTACACCCTTAACGATACTTACACATAAGGTAATGAATTCTCAGTGAAATGATGCATGTGAGAAAGTTTCCCAGAGTTGAAAGATAAAGTAACCTCCATACCAGTTTTAAGTATTGCCCGAAGGCACAGAAGGTTATGCAGTATACTGTGATGCTTTCGGGGTTGGCCTCGAATGCGTATTGATGTAGCAGGGTAAGATAATAGCGTATGCCTCACGACAGTTGCAACCACGTGAGAGAAATTACCCAACACATGAACCCAAATTAGTAGTTGTTATATTGCTTTGAAGAAATAGTGTCACTATGTGTAAGGGATTCATGTTGACATATATACTGAGCATAAGAGTTTGCAAGATATCCTTAAGTCGAAGGAATTAAATCTAAGGTAACGAAGGTGGTTTAAACCATTAAAATATTATGATGTTGGTATCTTGTAATATCCGGGAAGAGCAAACGTGGTAGCTGATTCATCAAGCTGCAAAGCAGTAGAAAGTACTAATGGCCAGCTCGCAGAAAAGAAAGATGTAGTCAAGAAATCTCCATCAATTAACCAGTATGGGTTTCATCTTATTGAGACTCCAGATGAAAGAATTATCGTGAAAAGTGTGGTAGAATATTCATTTGTAGCTGAGAGAAGGAAAAGCAGTATGTAAATCCTATTTCCTGTCAGTGGAAAAAAAGAAGAAGGGGAGAACGTATAATGAAGTTCGTATAAAGGTACTTGAGCTTACATAAGGGAGGAATACTTCAATATCAAGGTAGATTAGGTATACCAAATATAAATGAGCTAAGGAAATGAATTATGACAGAAGCACATCATTCACGGTATTCTATTTCATTCGGGAGAAGTAAAATGCACTATAGTTTGGCAAAGTCTGTATTGATGAGGCAATATAAAGAAGAAGAACATTACAGAATTTGTAGCTTATTGACCAAACTGTCAATAGATAATAGTAGAGCATCAGAAATCTGGAGATTATATGTCGATATTAGGAGAAGAGAATTAGAATTTCCCATAGATGATTGAGTATTCACGGAAGTGTCACCAATGAAAGGGATAATGAAATTTGGAAAGAAAGGATGTGAAAATTGCTGGAAGCGCATAAGAGCTTCATATCATATTGTTCCTATTCAAAATATACAAAGTTTGGGGGATCTCACTAGGAAAATATATCTATGGTTATTCTAGAACGACAAGTTAAAAGGGTTAGACTTAACTTCCATAAAAGTTCTTGGGAGGAATCAACAAATCGAAGAGATCGCATGAGAAGTTGAAAAAAATTTAGATGACATCGACGTACCCATATGTGTTTCAAAAGGAAGAAAAAGTTCAAAGTGTGGAAGTATACCAATAACAAGTAAGTATCCATGAGCCTTAAGTGTTTATGTATATGTATACTAATAGAGAGATGCATTTGTTGTAATTGAAGCAGCATCGTTAACATTCAAGGATGAATGTTTCTAAGGGGGGAAGAATGTAACACCCCGTACCTTCTCAACCCTACTTGACGACAGTGAATAATGTTTCCTTAGGTGGCGAGAGCTATAAGTATGTATTTGGTAATGTTAATGACGAGAAAATGGAAATTGGGCCTCGTACATGTGGTTAGCCTTTCATAGGAGGTGTTTTGTGATTTTTGTGAAGCATTTGTGGGGTTCAAAATGAGGCTAAGAGGACCTCCAAACAAAGGATATGAAGGGTAAGAATAAAGTGAAAGAATAGGACTTGAAGTATCTAACCGAACCCGCGAAGAAAAGTCGAAAAATGAATTTTAAAAAAAATTTAAGGTTGGGGAGCCCTAGAGGGCGTGCCACGCTGCTCTGGGACAACATTTTTAGCCCATAGGCAGCAACCTGGCGCGCCCAAGGGCATGCCAGGCTGGTTTTGCCTTTTTCAAAAATTGGAAAATTCTTAAGTCCCAAGGGTGCCCGGGGACGTACCGAGCCGATTTTTGCCACGTTTCTTATACATCCACGAGTATATACATGGAATGAATGAAATATTATATTGGTATGATAAAATTACTCGAGAATGAATTTGGCATAAAAATGATAGTTTTGCCCTTATGGTCAAAATGGGCCATACGTGGCTAGAATCGCTTGTTTTTGGGATTGAGGCTACGGATATGAATAGCGTGAGTGGGAATATTGTTGTAACGCGTATGAAATGATTTAAACATGAGAAATTATTGATTTAGTAGGTTAAGTGAATTGGGCTCAAAGAGGGCCCAAAATGAAGAAGAAAACATAGGCCAAGAATGGGTCAAATGACCCATTCTTCCATTGACCAAAGTCTAAGATAGCATTAAATGCCAAGAGTGGATAAGGATGGAATTGAGGGAATATATAAAGTGGCCAAAATCTAATTTTTATTCATGAAAAACACACATGCTTTTCTATCTTTTTCTAGACAATTCCAAGAACACCTCTTTTGCTCTCAAACCCTAAGGCACTTTTTGGAGCAAGATCATCATCTTCCAAGCTTAGGTAAGTGATTATTGTTATGGATTAATATATTATATTCATGGGAGAGTATGTAAATTATGTTGGTTATTCTTGGAAGTGTTGAACATGGTGCTTTGTGTTTGTGGGAAAAGATTTGTGATCCATGAGATTTAAGTTGAAATATGACTTGTGACTTTGATGAAAGGGCATGGTATGGATAAATTATGAACATGTATAGTGTGATTTTGTTATTAAACTTTTTATTTTTCTATAAGTTCAAATTATGGGATTTCGGCCGATATGTGCTATGAGGTGTATTAAGGTAACTTGATGGATTATTTGTGATGTGGTGTGGATGAGAAAGTGTAAAGGAGAAGTTTTGTGGTAAAATGTTATTGATTATCATGTATTGGTCAATGTATGGAATATTGGGAAATTATTGGTATGATAATTTCATCAATGGTTTTGTCAAGGGGGAAATGACATTTTAAAGGCAAAAATGTAACTCATTGACGTTATATGCATTTGTAAGGTAGTTGGTGGTTAATGTCAATTCCGTTATGTATTTGTGTTGTAGAGTGAAACATAAAGAAGGAGTGGGACCATTGTATGCACATATAAGGTTGTATATTCGTATTGAGAATACAAGGTATGTAAGGTTACTCTATCCGTATCTTTTTGCGGCAAATAGTATCCACATTGACATTACGCTTGTCCTATTCCGAAATGTGCTAAGGTATCCAATATCCGGTTATCAATGGTCATTATCACATAGTTCCTATTCATTGATCAATTGTGAACCACATGTTTCATATTCTTGGTTAATGTTCCAAAAGCTCAATACGGTTATGTTCCAGTGTTCCGATAGTGATTATACTCATGTCTCTTGTTCATGGATTCTTGTCCAATGGTTCCAATGGTGTTATGCTTCCAATAAGGCTATGTTTCCAACAATGTTTGTTCACATGTCTCTCACTCATTGGTTAATGATCCAAAGCTTCAAGTAAAGTATAACTATCATTGTATCAATCTCAAAGTAAAGAATAAAGTAATGCATATGTGATTAATGAGTGAGTACGGGTGGCAGCTTTGGGGGCATACGCCTAGCTCAAGCCGATCCCAAGATTATTGGATCAGGGAGCAGTCTTGGAGGCATAATCCTAGCTCAGACCGAACCTGATAGGGGTCAGCTCTGGGGGTAATAACCTAGCTCGAGCCGAACCTGACACATTGATTTATGGGTGGCAACTCTAGGGGTAAAAACCTAGCTCGGGCCGATCCCGATATATTGATTCATAGGGTGGAAGCTCTAGGGGCATAAGCCTAGCTCGAGCCGATCCCAACATAACATTATGTTATGTAAACCCACTGATCAGTCGGGGCCCGGGTATCACAGGTCACAGGCAAAGATGACTAATCATAGAAGCAAAGATACAAAAAAGTAATGAAAGCAATATACATGGTTTCCAAAGTTCAGTATAGTGCCTTATCCATATTGCTCATTTCATTTGTATTTGAATTCATTGACATATTTACATATCATACAAGTTTCATATGGCCTTATATACTCAGTACATTCTTCGTACTGACCCCTCTTGGGGTATTTACCTTACTTCCTGCAGGCGCAGGTACTAGTAGGCCTTCACAGTAGCTTGCCAGTTGTTGCGGATCATTAGTGAGCTCCAGTTAGTTCGGGGCTTTTTCGAGTCACAGTTGTACATATGTTTTGGTGTTGTACATGTTGTATAAAGCGGGGACTTGTCCCGACTTTTAGTTCATTTTGGTCAATGCACTTGTTAGAGGCTTTTGTAGACATATGTGGGTATGGGAATGTAAGATGTATGTTCAGTTTGAAGTGATGGCCCCAACGGCCAAGTTTTATATTTATATATATGGCATATGTTTCCATGTTCATGACTCCCGCATAGCTGTATGAGATAAAATAAGATTCATACGAGGATATGCATACAAATGTTTATGAGCAAAGATTGGTTCTCTCTGTCCATATCGGCTTCGGTACCAATCACGTCTCGATAGGATGGGGCGTGACAAATTGATCCAGGTTCTACACTATCGTATGTCACTCCATTGATTGCTGAAAAATTTGAAAGAACACCAGAATTATTAGTTAAGCCATTTGAAGTACTTACACCAGTTGGTGAATTTATTATAGCTAAGAGAGTATATTGTAATTGCATAGTAACTGTTTGTGATCATGATACGTTGGCTGATCTTGTTGAGATAGAGATGGTAGATTTTGATGTTATAATGGTTATGGGTTGGCTGGCTTCTTGTTATGCCACAGTAGATTGCCGAACGAAGAAGGTACATTTTCATTTTCCAAAAGAGACAGTTCTTAAAAGGAGGGGTAATGTTGGAGCGCCAAAAGGTAAGTTTATTTCTTATCTTAAGGCGAAGAAAATGATATCCAAGGGATACATATGTCACCTAGTAAGGGTGAAAGATACCGATGTAGAGCCACCGACTCTTCAATCTGTTCCAGTGGTAAATAAATTTCTTGATGTATTTCCTGAAGATCTTTTGGGTTTGCCCCCAGAACAAGAAGTAGAGTTTGGTATTGATGTGATTCCAGGTACTCAACCTATCTCTATCCCTCCATATAGAATGGCCCCGGCAGAGTTACAGGAATTGAAGGAGCAATTAAAAAACTTGCTAGAAAAGGGATTCATAAGGCCTAGTATGTCCCCGTGGGGTGCACCAGTGTTATTTGTACGCAAGAAAGATGGCATGTTGAGGATGTGTATTGATTACCGACAATTGAATAAGGTGAAAATTAAGAATACATACCCCCTCCCTAGAATTGATGATTTGTTTGATCAATTACAAGGTGCTACATTTTTCTCAAAGATTGACTTGAGGCTGGGCTACCATTAAGTAAAGGTCAGAGAGAGATATATACCCAAGATAGCTTTCCGAACACGATACAGTCATTATGAGTTTTTAGTTATGTCCTTCGGGCTAACAAATGCACCAACAACTTTTATAGATTTGATGAATAGGGTGTTCAAGCCATTTTTAGTGATAGTGTTTATAGATGATATTCTTGTTTATTCAAGATCAAAAGAGGACTATGCTAGTCAATTACGACAAGTGTTGCAGATTCTTCGTGATCGTAAGTTATTTGCAAAGTTCTCTAAATGTGAGTTTTGGTTAAAATCTGTAGCATTCTTGGGTCATATTATATCTGATGAAGGAATAACGATTGATACTCAAAAGATAGAAGCTGTGAAGAACTGGCCAAGGCCTACAATGCCTACAGAGATTCATAGTTTTCTCGGATTGACAGGTTATTATAGAAGGTTTGTTGAAGGATTTTCTTCTATTGTTGTACCTTTAACAAAGCTAACACACAAGGCAACCAAGTTTCAATGGAATGATGCATGTGAAAGAGTTTCCAAGATCTGAAGAGTAAGTTGACTTCTACACCTGTATTGGTACTTCCAGAAGGCACAGAAGGGTATGTGGTGTATTGTGATGCTTTAAGAATTGGCTTGGGATGTGTATTGATGCAGCATGGTAAAGTTATAGCTTATGCCTCAAAACAACTGTGGCCACATGAGAAAAATTATCTGACATATGATCTTGAGCTAGCAGTAGTAGTATTTGCTTTAAAGATAGGCGCCACTACTTGTATGGGGTTCATGTTGACATATATACCGACCATAAGAGTTTGCAATATATCTTTAAGCAGAAGGACCTAAATCTGAGGCATTGGAGGCGGCTTGAACTATTAAAAAATTATGACATTAATATTTTATATCATCCGAGGAAAGCAAATGTGGTAGCTGATGCATTAATTCATAAGGCAATGGGGAGCACTTATGGCCATCTCACAAAAAGACAAGGGATAATCAAAGATCTACATCAACTTGCTAGCCTAGGGGTTCTCCTTCATGAAACTCCAAATGAAGGATTTATTGTGCAAAATACGGCAGAATCCTCGTTAGTAACTGAAGTAAAAGAAAAGCAGTATGCAAATCCTTTTCTATTATAGCTTAAGGAGAATGTACAACAAGGTATAACGAAAGCATTTGAGCTTACACAAGAAGGAATACTTCAGTGCCAAAACAGACTATGTGTACCTAATGTAGATGAGTTAAGAAGAAGGATTCTGACAGAGGCACATCATTCTAGGTATTCTATCCATTCGGGATCAACTAAAATGTACCATGATCTGAAAGGAATATATTGATAGGGTGACATAAAGAAGAATATTGCAGAATTTGTAGCCCAATGTCCAAATTGTCAACAAATAAAAGTAGAGCATCAAAAGCCTGGAGATTATACGCAACGTATGGATCTTTCAATTTGTAAGTGGGACACGATCAATATGGATTTCATCACTGGTTTACCTTGCACAATTCAGAAGTTCGATTCCATATGGGTAATAGTTGACAGAGTTACCAAGTCAGCACATTTCTTACCTGTTAAGAATACTTATACAGCTGAAGAGTATGCTAAATTGTATACTAAAGATATAGTTCGACTACACAGAGTTCCAATCTCTATTATATCTGATAGGGGAGCTCAATTTACTGTAAACTTTTGGAAGTCTTTTTATAGGAGTTTGGGTACACAAGTGAATTTAAGTGCATCTTTTCACCCTCAGACAGATGGACAGGCAGAACGTACCATACAAACACTTGAAGATACGCTGTGAGCTTGTGTATTAGACATTAAAGATATTTGGGATGATAATTTACCTCTTATTGAGTTTACCTATAATAATAGATATCATTCAAGTATCAAGATGGCTCCTTATGAAGCCTTATACGGGAGACAATGTAGGTCACCAATTGGGTGGTTTGAAGTAGGTGAGACTGTTTTATTTGGACCAGATCTTGTACATCAAGCCATGGAAAAGGTTAAGGTGATACAACAACGTCTAGGAACATCCCAAAGTCGACACAAATCATATGTCGATGTTAGAAGAAGGGGGCTAGAGTTTGCTATAGGTGATTGGGTATTCTTGAAAGTGTCGCCAATGAAAGGGGTGATGCGATTTGGGAAAAAGGAAAAGCTAAGTCCACGTTATATAGGACCATATAAGGTTATCCAAAGATTTGTCCAAGTCAAATATGAGTTGGAACTACCCCAAGAACTCTCCACAGTTCATCTAGTGTTTCACGTCTCAATGCTTCGAAAGTGTATAGGAGATCCATCTCATATTACTCCTACTGAAGATGTACAAGTTACGGAAGATCTCACTTATGAAGAAGTACCTATTGCTATTCTGGAACGACAATTTAAGAAGTTAAGAAATAAAGAAGTAGCTTTCGTAAAAGTACTTTGGACGAATCAACAGGTAAAAGAGATCATATGGGAAGCTGAGAAAATGGTGAAATCTAAGTATCCTCAATTATTTGAAACCGAAGAGGAAGCCTTAGATGCTGAATTGGAGCAATAACAAGTAAGTATATATATATAAGTATTATATGGTAGCATAAAGATTAAACTTAGGCTTGAACTTGTTTAGGCTGAGTAGTGATGATACTAACATTCGAGCATGAATGTTTCTAAGGGGGGAAGGCTGTAACACCCCGTATTCTATATACACTACTCTTACTTATATGGAACTTGGTACGGAATGGTGGTTTTAGGTACTGGACTAGATTTTTTTTTATGCAAAGTTATAACACCCCGTACATTTCCAAAACTTATACGATCAACCTAGCATAGATAAAAGTATTTAAACTTGAGATGATAAGGACATATTTAAGCGTAGAGTTAAAGTTAAGTGATGGATTAAGGTAGAAGTATTAAGACGTTGGAAAAAGGGGAGAACATAAGCAAGGTGCTTCCGCAACTTAATTAAGATAGTAGGTGTATCACTTACTTAAACTATTGGGCTGCATTTGGATATAAGTTAATGGACTCAATTGAGGCTCAAACTAAGTACATAAAAATGGAAAGATGACCAGCCCAACACCTAAGATTACTTTAGGCCCAACAAGATATGATCCAAGTAGAAATAAAGTAAGTAAATGGACTGTTTTGGACAGCTTGAATAGCCAAGTAGGTGCATCACCTACTTGGACTATTTTTGACCAAAAATTGGCTAAGAATGATCTAAAAGAGGCGGTTCAAGAGGGAGTATATAAATCTCATTTCATCTTATTTTCCATTCATTTCTCTGCTGAAAAAGAGTCTTTAAAATTAACACTCTCCTCTATCTCTCTCAACCCTATCCAGCCGCCCCATTTTTCCTTAGGGTTCTTGGACAAATTCTCCACTTTGCAAGCCTTGGTAAGTGTTTAAACTTATAGCTTAATGTAATATATGTATAAGAGGTTGTGGAAATCAAGTTGGTTATGTTTAAAAGGTATAAGGCAGTCCCTTATGTTGGTGGCAGTCCACTTGTGTTTAGTTTTAAAGGATTTGTCTTCCTTGTGGTTTAAACTTGTAAAGAAGCTTAAGTTCTTGAAGAAATTAAGTTGGAGGGATGAAATTTCAGTATGTTAAAGCATGGTTCTACCCCTAATTCGTTTTTTATGCCTGGCTTGGCGAAAATGTTTATACGTGTTTGTATATGGAACATTTGGCGTAGTGAAAAGAGACTACTTTCTTATTATGTTAAAGTGAATTCTGAAACTGTGTGGACTGTTTTTGGTATATTTTTGTGTAAGGTATTTATATGACTTGATGGAATAAATATGTGGAGTTGCATTGAGGTAAAAATGTGAAGTATGAACTTGGTGGGAAATCTTATCGGTTTGTAATATTTATGTTGGTTTGTGGACTGTTTTGGTGGTGTTGTCTTGGTAAGGCAGTAAGTTATAGTGTAATAGGGTGGAATAAGGTTGTATGGTAGTATAAAGAAGTTCGGAGTGATACACCATGTGTTTACGAAGTTGGACGGTTTTTACTTCCCGTTAAGTAACTAATTACCGTCTTGCAAACTTGTAATGTAATTAGCCTTTAATGTTAGCTCTGTTACATACTTATGTTGTAGAGTAACACATAAGGAAGGAGCTGAATTGTTGTAGTCACGTGGTGGGAAGATAAGGTATTTAAGGTTACTCTTTTTCGTATCCTTTGGCAGCATATAATATCCATATAGTTAACGACCTTGTTTCCACTCCGTAATGTCTTAACGTACCTCAATATATGTTTATTGTCAAGTTGGCATGTCTACCTTCACTAGCCAATTTTTGGTATTCCCATATTAGTCAACTAAGATCTATCTATTAGTTTGGCTCCTAAGCATTTCAATTGTGTACAAGTATTCTTTACTTTATGGCAATTACATCAAATGCTTATTCACATGTTCTTTTTTTTTTTTAATCGAGCAATGTTATTCCAAAAATTCCATAATGTTATAACCACCAATATAACAATCTCAAAGACTAAATAAAGTAAGCAACTTAAGGCTGGTTATGTGCCGGTGGAAGCTCAGGGGCGTAAGCCTAGCAAGGGTTGATCCCGAGTGATTTGTGTGGGTGGCAGCTCAGGGGCGTAAGCCTAGCATGGGACGATCCCGATTTGTATACCACTGATCAGTTGTTCATCTCACGACCCAATATGTGAGTCATGATGGCGCCTACCGTAACCCACCAATAGGCAAGCCAAACCCTAGCCCAGAGCGACAAGCGACGGGCTAACGGGCGGAATCTCAGAAAATAGAGATGAGATGGAAGTAACCATACTAATAAGCATGCTAGAAATATAAAAGCAAACAGAGCCAAAATATACCCATACCTAGACTGAGAAGGAAGAGGACAATATGTATAAAGTCAAGACCCTTTCCAAGATCTGGTGGGGTCGGTACAAGAGTCACTACTAGACATGTCAAGAATCAAGACAGAAACAAAATATATATAACAAGTACAACAGTCTCGAGAGAAAAAGACTATACAGTAGAAGATGGAGTAGGATCTTCCTAGGACGTCAGTAAGCCCACCCTGCTCCGGAATCAGTGCTGAGAAGAGCGTCACATCAAAACCGTCGGCTAGTGCCCGGATCTGCATCGGGGTAAAAGATGCAGAAGTGCAGTATAAGTACCGGGGCAATGGTTACTCAGTAGGCATCATCGTCCGACTGAGCTCAAAGTAATATAAGTAAGCTAAAATGCGAGGGTGCATGCTAAGTCCGAGGTATAAGTAATAAATACATAAGTAATTGTCGGGGCGTATAGATATGCTCAGGAGATAAATAAATGTGATACCGAATAAGTAGTAAATAAATACGTAAGTAAACACACAAGTCAAACATAACCTATCTAGGCCCCCATAAACCCGATAGGCACACGAAAGAAAACAATAACCCAGCCTGGCCCCCATAACCCCGTGGGACACATAAGAATAGTATATGCATAGTCACCAGTGTCTCAAAGTTGTATCAGTATCCAGTAACCACAATAACCAACAAGGGTGCACCGGGCTTGAACCGGCACCAATGGGTAATAACAAAAGGCCAGACGCCGGAGTCAAACCGGGAACAGTGGGTAATAACAATAGGCCATATATATATCATATCTGCCGGACTCGAACCAAAACTCAGAGAACAACAGTATCATAATCACGGTACCCAGTACCAGAACTCTCCAATCATATCATAACCAGATGCCGGACTCGAACCGGAACTCATAATAATCAGTGGCCGGACTCAAATCGGAACTCATAATAATCAGTACCCATCATATCTGAACCAGTGGCCAGACTCGAATCAGAACTCATAATAATCAGTAACTAAGTGATAGAGTAGTGCCAGAATCCACACAAACACAAGTAAACGGGGACATACCGGCCCCAGAACCAACCCGAAACATAAATAAAGGAGCTAACCCACCACGTACTACAAGTTAATCTCAGGATCCTTCCTGGTCAACTATATCCTATAAACAATACAAGTCTGGGTATACGTTATAAGTCATGGCAAGGCTGGTCCGCATTCTAAGTCAAACTAGCCGACCCCGATCAAATACGGTGCTATCAGGAACTAACAAGACTAAACAGGCCAATCGGGTATAATCGAGGTGACTCAATACCGTCACAACTCTAAAAGGTCATACTAGGTCTTAACTAAGCCCAAAGATGTCAAAGTTCTGCCAGGTCGATAAGAAGGGTAACGGGGCCCGCTATTGGGTCCCGAAAACCAGGTCTAGTTATACATGTCTAAGTCTGGGCTAAGTCTGTCTAAGCCTGGACTAAGGTCCAACAATAACATTCCCAGACTAGCAACAACAACAACAATACTATCCGACTCCAAATAGGTCATCTGTGGTGTACCACGAGGATAACGGGCCTGGAATATATCTGAATAGCCCTATCCGACCCAGAAGGCCTAAATCACAGCAAACCGGCACCACTAAGTCCATAATACCAGCCCAAAACACCAGTACAATAGCATACATATATCAAACATAAGCCCAATCTAAGTGCAAAGGAAGGTAAACCTAGCCTACCTAGACGCCGCCTCAAGCCTGCCAAAAGAACCAGCTATACAGGACCCTTCCCCTTTTGAGAGGCCTCTGACTGCTGCCAAGCTACTAAAATAATAAAATACATGTCAAATCATGACTATTGATACCTATATTGCATTAGTTCGGAAAATGTTCGAACAGTCCACGTGGGTCCCGCTTGCGGAATCGCAAAATCAAAACTGTCACAACGTCCTAAATTACCCCGTGACCAATAGTCACAACTAGTACTGCTCAATTTGAGCCCAAAATATATCTCAAACATCAATACCACCCAATAACAATTTAAATACACGACTTTAAGCTAAAATTGGCCGAAAAACTTACAATATAAGGACGCTATACTATCAACCACGTGATTCCCGAGCTTGAAAAACTTGACTTAGATAATTAATAGATGATCAAATATAATATCAAAGAATATTTTTTTTTAAAGAGACAAAGAATGAAAAGTGCTGTAATTTATAAACATTTCTTTAAGAAAATGTTATATACAACAAGTACATACTATATATATATATATATATATATATATATCAAAAGTGTTAAAGTAACAAAAGGTCACTTAGATGACAAATGGAAGTCCACCCATACATGTACAACATGCTGTACACCTTCTTCCCTTTACACGTGGAAATGGAGGTGACACCCACCTCTAAATTTTTATCCATTATGTATATATTCGGGTATTGCATAGGTTCGTGGTAAAATAAATATCAGATTTTGAATATACCATAGTTAATAGAAAATTATTTCGAATAAAACCTCTATAAAATAAAAATATTATGTTAACATATTTAAATTCACTATCTCCGCTTAACTTATTAATAAATTATAAAACTATTATAAAATAGTATAGATATATCATAACTAAAGAATTTAATAAATGTCAAAAACATTTTCGAAAGGTAATTAACTATGTCATTTTACCAAATTCAAATTTAATTTAATATTTTACAACGTGCTCGGTCTAAATAATATTCTCAAACGAATTGCCCGGGAACCGAACTGTCAGTCCCAGCAAGTCATAAATAACTTGGGGCAGTTATAGAAAAGCTCTAAACGCTGAGAACACACGAAAATGAGGGAAATAACCGGGAAGGTCATTACAGTTCATTTGTACTACATGGCTTATTAAATATTATAAAGGAAAGAAGGAGAAAGAAAAGTAAAGAATGTAATGTACGTGGTTCCCCAGATACCAGCTAAGGTGGGTTATTAACATTATCTATACACTTGTACTTGATGTCACTTAAACTTTTGGTTTATGTACAGTTGCTTTGAGCCTTATATTCTCAGTACATTCTTTCGTACTGACGTCCCTCTTGGGGGACCTACCTTTCATGCTGCAGGCACAGGAGCTAATAGATCTCTCCAGTAGGAGTACAGAACATCTAAAAGCTATTGGTGAGCTCCAGGTTGATTTGGGGCTTTCCAAGCAAGTTGTATATATTTTTGGTATTGTGTAGTAGTTATGTGAAAGGTGGGGACCTGTCCCGACCTTAACTAAGTTTATGTATCTTTTAGAGGCTTTGTAGACATTGTAAAGTTAAGCATGGTAATGTCTTGTATGGTGGAAGTTGTGGCCCCAATGGCCAAGTCCTGTATATCTATTTTGTATTTACCTACTTGGTTCACTTTATTGATACATCATGTCCATACACTGCAGAACATTTGTTTACATGCATAAGAAGTATATGATCATAGGTTGGGCTCTTACGGCTACGGGTGCTTGTCCTCCCCAATGGGATTTGAGGCGTGACACTAGGCAACATGTATCTAAGCCCATTTCTTTCGTGTTCGGGAATAAGAAATATGGTGATCATTTATCTGCAATGGAATTTGCTAAGAATGGTTATCATCTTATTATTGGGGTTGAAGGTGGTTGCGTCCTACCAATGAGGTATTTTGTTGTCAACTCTCTTTATTATGGTTTGTTTGGATGGAAAATTGATTTGGTGGCATCTAAAGACATGCCTATAGACAAATATTTTATGAAGCCCACGATAATCAAGGATCTATATCTTAATAAACTATTTTGTGTGAATAAAGATGTGTTTCAGACTGAAATAAAATTTAACGATTCTTGCTTATTTCCTTTTAAAGTCATTTTTCTTCTTCTATAAGTGAATGTTCTTAGAAAAATGACTTTTCTTACTTAATAATGAATTCCTCTTTCTTCAAAGTTAGTAAAAAAAATGATGTCTTGGAAATAACCAGATAATCGCTTGTTAGCGGGTACTTTTGGTACCTTAAAAACCTTTCAAAGGTGTTAATGTGAATTCTTACTCAGTATTTCTAAAACTTAAAGTATTTTATTTGTTTTAAGACAAAGTAATTTTTAAAAGTTTTTTTTATTTTTTCTTAATAAGTTAAGTGGCGATTCCATTTTGATCGAGTTTGGAAATTTTATTGTGTTTTTAAGTTTAATCAAGTCTTAACCATTTTTCCACAAAAACAGAAATGGTGACTCTACTGGAGATTGTTAACTAAGTTCTAACCAACTTTTTTCTAAGTTTATTTGATTTTTTTGACTAACTATTCGATTTTGTAATAATTAGTTTTAATTAGTTTATTAGATTACTTGTTTAATATCTGCAAGTTATAACTGTTGCATTTCATGGAAGTGTGAATCAGTTATGTGAGTCAAAGAAGTGGATTGAAATTGGAAGAAACAAAACAAGAACTTAATGACCTGATGTTCGTCAGAGTAGATGAAGTAGTATTGAGTGTGCTATCTAAATTTGCAGCATCAAACTCCTAATGATTTGCAAGATTTCTATCTTGAATTTTCTACCCCTTTTTGTGGTAGCAAACTGGGTTTGTGACCACACAAACTTGACGCAGGCAGCTTTCTGTTATAATTTTGGACTCCAATATTTGTACAAATATTGACTTTTGAACTTTGTTCCCTTCTAAAATTTACCTTTCGAGAAATATTTCATTTATAATAACGCATGCACTCTCTTTCTTCAATTATTTTTTGGATCTATCACCACTTTTTTATCCTCCTTCTTCTTTAAGATATAAAGATCTTCAAGAACACTATAAGCTTCAATTTTTAGAACTTCTTCAAATTAACTTCAATTGACTCCAAATTTTAGATCTATCCTCTCCTCAAGTTAGAGAACAAACCCAGTGCAAATTGAAATCGATCAATCAACAAATTTGGAAAATCCAATTTCTGATTCTTCAAATTCTTCAAACTTTCAAACTCAATAATGGTACGTTTTTCAAAATCAAGTCTAAATGACTTGAAAGTTTGGAACCAAACAAATATTAGGCAATACAAATCTAGTATACAAATCAACAAACAAAGAAGGAATTGAAGAATTTTTGTGGATTTTCGTATTTTCACTTTTTTGTAATTTTCAAATTGAAACAAGCAAAAGATTAAAAATTATGAAAATAATCCCTTAGCCTAGGTTCTGATATCAAATGATAGGATACTAGTTGGGAAACTAAGGACTCAAATGCGAAATTTAACACAAAATAAAGGATAGGGAAATCAATAGATGAGACAGAAGAAATAAGAGACGATATAGAAGAAAGAAAGGATTCAATTTAATAATTATTGTGATTAAACAATATTGGGCATGATACCCTAAACCTATTATTTAACAATCAACACATGAAATTAATTCAAGGAAAAAGAGAAACTTGAACTCATACATGAAAATCTAATCCTACATTATCCTAGAGAGGTTCTAAGCTAAGAGCCAAGGTAATCCACCCACTAACCCAACCTGATCTCCATAAAAGAGGAACTACACTCTTAAAAGAGTTCTTCAATACTCAATTCATCAATACTAAGAAATTAAAGTAACTAACGCATCTATTTATACACTACAAAAAAAGGCTTTTAGAGAGAGGAAATTCTACCATTGAAAGTCCTAGTTTGATCCTTATTAGCCAATAATGACCAATAAAAATTTGGTCGTCATCAGTCTCTAAAAACTCCGACATTAAAAGTCAATGACCAAATTAGAAATTCGATAGTTAAAAAACCATTAGCGACAACACGAATTCTATTTGTTATACCTCTTTTTAGCAACCAAAATATCCCTTCACTAATAATTATTCCACTCTTTAAAACCACTAATTAGGACAATAAAGCTAATCTGTAAAAGTGTTGTTAGCTGCCAACGTTTACCTATGCTAATTTCTGTCATTTTCCAACGTCAACTATATACTAATTCTTTCTTATACATTCACATATATTAATATACTAGATATCAAGGAGCCTGTTATATTACTTTGTTGTCTCAATTTATGT
Source organism: Capsicum rhomboideum (assembly GCA_031232105.1). Classification (NCBI taxonomy): domain Eukaryota; kingdom Viridiplantae; phylum Streptophyta; class Magnoliopsida; order Solanales; family Solanaceae; genus Capsicum; species Capsicum rhomboideum. The sequence goes on from CP124718.1 coordinate 47,790,318, forward strand.
GAAACGGATAGAATTTAGATAGTCAATCATATTTTTATATGTTTTTAGGTATTTTAAGTTGTTAACTATTGTAATTTATAATACTGTTTACGGAATTTTCAAATAATAAATGTTATTTCTCTTGTATCAATTTTTGTGGCGTTGATACAATTTCGAGAGTCAATTAAATTTTTTAAATATTTTAAATTATTAATTATTGTGATTTATTATAGTTTTTCTTCTGTCCAAATTTATGTGGCACTGATATAGTTTTGAGAGTAAACTAAATTTTTTTATGTCTTTTAAATATTTTAAGTTGCTAATTATTGTGATTTCTAGTACGTTTTACGTAAATTTTATTTAAATATATAGCAGATTAAAAAAAAGTAAGATAAATAAATTAAAACGAAGAAAAAATAAAAAAGGAGGCAAAGGAATAACCAATTTTTATTGTGCCAAAGCAGGCATGTTGACCTGCTGCCTGCTTTGGTACAATTTTACTGGCCCATTCCCTTTTATAAGTAAATAGAAACATAAGAAAACTATTGGGTTCTAGTGATGCAATGTAAATGGAAAATGGAGGGAACAAATGGAGGGAAAATTGAATTGTATTTTCACTTTAAAGAAGCGTGTTTCTCTCACATTGGTGGGAGAAAGGAACTTTCTTGTGCATATATTGAGATGAATTCCTTCATGTGGATAGTGAGGCAAGAACAAGTTAAGCCTCGCGCCGTCGTTATAGTCGCTCACTCTGCTTTGGCTTTGGCTTCGGATTTGGAAAATGATCAATCGAGAGACTATCTTTTTGGACAAAATTCATTTGGAACTTGAAAAATAGTGATGTTTTAATCCAAAAATCCGATACAAAAATTTTCTCCATTTGCAGACACACATGGCATGTGCGGACGCATGTCACGACACACCTCGAAGAGACATGACCCTTCAAGGCACTGTTTGAAGACGGAAAAGCTGACCTGCCAGCGCAGGTGGTCACCTACGGGCGCAGATGGCCAACGCAGATGCTTCTTCTTTGGGCCATATATCACCTGCGGATGCACGTCGACCACCTACGGGCATAGGTGGTCGCGTCTGTTCAAAATAGTGCACCCATTTGAGAACCATTGCTTGTCTTCTGAAGCACCACCTTTTGGCTATAAGTACCTGAATTTTTCCTCAGGTATAGTGACGAATTTAGTGAAATAAAAACACTCTCTTCTTCTTGAAAAACTCAAGTATGATCATCAAATCGTTGAGTGAGTTCGTTGTTCGATAGAATTTGAGGTACCACTATTCTACTAAAGTGAATCATTTTATCCTGGGAGGAAAGATTTCATAACCTCGGGTACTTGAGGGGAATAAATTCCTTAAGGACATACCGTGTATTTGGTGTACTTGATTCTCTATTTCTGTCTTCATTTTTTTCTTACGGTTTTGCTATTTTCCAGAAAATAGTTTGAACTTCATTTCGTTGATATTCATAAGTTGGGTTGAACCTATTTTGAGTTTCAAAGTTGCGAAATACAAAGTTACAACTTCATGTGATTGTTCTTACTTAGTTTGAACATGTGATTGAAGTTATTGTTGGAAAATACAGATTTTACCATACCCAGAATACAACAATCTTAAGGAATTTATTAAGTACTTGTTAATCTGTATAGTGTCTGATTTTGTGGAGACTAAATCTTTCGATTTCTACTCCCTCGGTTTGAAGAATATAAAAACTTCACTGATTCATTGAACTCTTTGTATTAGTTTCTGGAGTTTAAAATCTATGGATTTTTACTCTGTTTGATTTGAAGAATATAAAAAATTCGTCAGATATCAAAGTTCATTAGGTTGATAATTTGAATACATAAAAACTTCATTGTTGACTAGAAACAAGTGTTTAAAGATTAAAGTATTTATAGTTTAGTATTCTGAAATACTAAAGTGTTTGTCAAAGCTTGACAAGGAAATGGCGAATGAAACTGAACAACGAATTGATTCGGTGGTGATTGGTGTTTTCCCAACGGCAACCAATGTTGCGTCATTAAGTCGTTCAGATATTGCTGAAGCAATGGAAACGATAAAGAAATAGGAAAAATATTCTGGTGTGAACTTCAAAGAATGGCAGCAAATGATGTTCTTTTGGCTGACCAAACTTGAAATGCAAATGTTCACAAGTAGATATCCTCATGTTCCAGAAAAAGGAATGTTTAAAAATCAAGTGATTAGTTTAGAAGATCTTATGATTTGTCTCAAGATAGAATAGGACATTAGATTACATGAGAAATTAGCAATGATGTGTGTAAATCTTGCTAAAGATAATGTTGCACATAATATGAAGAGGAATAATTCTTCTAGACAAGAGAAAGAGCAGAACAAGAAAAAGTTCAAAGGCAAGTGCTACAATTGTAGTAAAGTTGGCCACAAAGCTCTAAGCTTCCAAGTTCTGAAAAGGAACAAGAAAAGAAATAAGATAAATATGTTGGAAGCAACTGGAAAGATTGAAAATATGTGTGCAATGATCATAGAATATAATCTAGTTGGAAATCCAAATGAATGGTAGTTAGATTCAAGAGCCACTAGACATGTTTGTGCAGACAAAGAAACTTTTGCTACTTATGATACTGTTGGTTCCAAAGAAGTGATCTTCATGGGAAATAATTCAACAACCAAGGTTGAAGGAAGTGGGAAGATATTCCTAAAAATGACTTCCGGCAAGGTGTTGACTCTCAACAATGTTCTCCATGTTCCTACTATTAGGAAGAACTTAGTGTCGACAACACTAATCGTTAAAAATGGGTTTAAATATATGTTTTTTTCGGAGAAAGTTGAAATAAGCAAGAACGAAATGTATGTAGGAAAGGGATACCTCAATGAGGGCCTTTTCAAAATTCATGTAATGGCTGTTGAAATGAAAATTTGAGGCTTCTTCTCACGTGTTTGAGCCAAATAAATTATGTCATGAACGTTTGGGACATGTCAATTATAAAATCCTTCGAAAACTGATTAACTTAGAAGTTTTACCTAACTTTGAGTGCAGTAAATCAAAGTGTCAAACATGTGTTGAATCGAAGTATGCTAGGAATCCATATAAGTCTATTGAAAGGAATTCCAATCCCTTAGACTTAATTCATACAGACATTTGTGATATGAAGTCGACACCATCTTGTGGTGGGAAAAAGTATTTCATAGCTTTTATTAACGACTGCACTAGATACTATTATGTCTATTTGTTGAATAGTAAGGATGAGACAATAGATGCATTTAGGAAATATAAAACTGAAGTTGAAAATTAGTTGTATAAAAGAATCAAAATGATAAGAAGTGATAAAGGTGGAGAATATGAATCCCCTTTTGTAGAGATATGTTTGGAAAATGGAATTGTCCATCAAACTATGTCCCCGTATTCAACTTAATCAAATGGGATTATAGAAAAGAAAAATCAAACCTTGAAGGAAATGATGAATGCCTTGCTTATAAGTTTAGGTCTACCACAAAATTTGTGGGGGGAAGCTAATCTTACGGCTAATCGAATACTCAATAGAGTGCCCCATAGAAAGACACAATCTATTCCATATGAGAAATGAAAAGGAAGGAAACCCAACTTGAAATATTTCAAAGTGTAGGGGTGTCTAGCGAAAGTCCAAGTTCCTATACCCAAAAGGATAAAAATAGGACCAAAGACTATGGAATGTGTTTTCATCGCATATGCTACAAATAGTAAACCATGTAAATTTTTGGTTCATAAATTCGAACATTCGGATATCCATGATAATACAGTAATTGAATCAGATAATGCTGAGTTCTTTGAACACATTTATCCATATAAGACTAGACATGAGTTGTCTAGCGACGGGTCTAAACGACCTAGGGATGAACCAAGGGCGAATGTACTTAATAAAGAGAATCCAAGGTGTATTAAGCGACAAAGAACGTTGACTTTCTTCGAATTAAATTTTGTAACATTTCTTCTTGAAAATGAACATCTAACGTTTAAAGAAGCGATGTCATCTACGGACTCATCCTTTTGAAAAGAGGCTGTCAATAGTGAGATTGATTCAATCTTGAGCAACCATACTTGGGAGTTGGTTGATCTTCCTCCAGGCAATAAACCTTTAGGTTCTAAATGGATCTTCAAGAGGAAAATGAAATTTGATGGTACTATTGAAAATATAAGGAAAGACTTGTAGTGAAAGGTTTTAGACAAAAAGAAGGCCTTGATTATTTTGACATATACTCGCCAGTAACAAGGATAACATCCATTCGGACGTTGGTTGCATTAGCTGCGGTATATGGTCTTGAAATCCATCAAATGGATGTGAAAACTGCATTCTTAAATGGAGAATTGGAGGAAGAAATTTACATGGAACAACCCGAGGGTTTTGTGGTTCCGAGTAAAGAAAAGAAAGTGTGCAAACTTGTTAAGTCACTTTATGGACTAAAACAAGTACCCAAACAATGGCATGCAAAGTTTGACCAAACCATGTTGGCAAACGGATTCATGATAATTGAATGTGATAAATGGGGTTACATTAAATACACTCCAAATCACAAAGTCATTGCTTGTTTATATGTGGATGACATGTTGATCATCAGTAGAGATATTTCTGACATAAATGCTATGAAACGAATGCTTGAGAACAAGTTTGATATGAAAGACTTTGGAGTTGCGGATGTAATCTTAGGGATAAGAATTCATAGAACTCCACAAGGGATGGCATTGTCACAGTTTCATTACATTGAAAAGGTACTTGACAAGTTCAAGTATTTGGATTTCAATATTGCCAAGACTCCATTGGATGTGAGCTATGCAATTCGAAACAATGAAGGTGAAAGTGACTCACAATTGGAGTATGCAAGAGTGTTGGGAAGTTTTATGTACATCATGAATTGTACACGACCAGATATAGCATGGGCTATTAGTAAATTGAGTCGGTACATGAGTAATCCCAATCAGACTCATTGGATGGCAATGAAAAGAGTTTTGGGGTATCTAAAACATACTTAAGACTATTCTTTGCATTATAACGAATATCCTACGTTAATTGAAGGATATAGTGGTGTAAATTGGATCACTGGATCGAATGAAGTAAAATCCACGAGTGGATATGTATTTACTTTAGGTGGAGGAGCAGTCTCTTGGAAATCATCCAAACAGACATGTATTGCCCGCTCTACAATGGAATCTAAATTTAATACATTAGATAAAGCCAGTGAAGAATTTGAATGACTCCGAAATTTCTTGGAAGATATTCCTTATTGTCCAAACCTTTGGCACCAGTATGCATACATTATGATAGTCAAGTTGCGATAGGTAGGGCAGGGAGCATGATCTATAACGGTAAATCTTGTCATATAGGCAGGAGACATAATACCATTAGAGAACTTCTCTCTAGTGGAATTATCACGATTGACTATGTAAAGCCAAAGGATAATGTGTCAGATCCACTTACAAAAGGCCTATCTAGAGAGGGAGTTGAGAGATCATTGAAGGGAATGGGTTTACGGACTAAGACATGACATCACAACGGTAAATCTACCTAGCGGAATGGAGATCCCAATAGCTAGGTTCAAAGAGATCAAACAAAGTTATGACTGATGGTTCAACATTGTAAATAAACTCAACCCATTCTCTTGATGAAGACAATGTTCAAGAAATAAGGATAAGACTTATGGTTGGTAGTCTTTTAATGGTTTCTAAGTTTGGAAGATTTGACCAAATTATTTGATCTATAGGATTAAATATTTAGGAATCATCTATGAGAGAATGAAGTGGAAGCCGCTTCAATGAGAATGATAGTAAAGGCCTATTCTCTGCGCTCTCATGAAACCAGGTTGTGTTCATGGCCGAAACGATCAAAACCTTGAGAACTATAAATGGTAAAAAGATGGATGTGTGACTTGTGTTGTCTAGGTGTACCCTAACGTTTGATGGTTCAAAGATATCACATCTACCGATTGACCGAGTGCATCCGATGCAAGTTCACGACGAAAAGTTCAAAGGAAAACCTACTTATCCTGATGCAATTAGTTTTTGCTTGTAGATCACACACTTGTCTGAATATTTTTAAATGAAATAGTCATTCCGTATTTATCTGGGAGATTGTTGGGTTCTAGTGATGAAATGTGAATGGAAAATAGTGGGAACAAATGGAGGGAAAAAGTGAATTGTTTTTTCACTTTAAAGAAGAGTTTCTCCCACATTGGTAGGAGAAAGGAACTTTCTTGTGCATATATTGAGATGCATTCCTTCAAGTGGATAGTGAGGCAAGAACAAGTTAAGCCTCGCGCCGTCATCATCGTCGCTCGCTCGGCTCAGTTTTGACTTCGACTTTGATTTTGGATTTGTCAAATGATCAATCGAGAAACTATCTTTTTCGAAAAAATTCATTTGGAACTTTAAAAATAGTGATGTTTTAATCCAAAAATCCGATACAAAAATTTTCTCCATTTGCAAAAGCACATGGCATGTGCGAACGCATGTCACAATGCACCTCGAAGAGACGTGACCCTGCGAGGCACTATTTGAAGACGAAAAAGCTGACCTGACCGCAAAGGGGGTCGCCTGCAGGTGTAGGTGGCCAATGCAGATGCTTCTGCTTCGGGCCATATATCACCTGCAAATGCAGGTTGACCACCTGCGGATGCAGATTGTTGTGTCTGTTCAAAACAGTGAATCCATTTGAGAACCATTGCTTCTCTTCTGAAGCACCACCTTTGTCACGCCTCGAATTCCAACGGGGCGGACTAGCACCCAAAGCCGATAAGGCCCGAGAGAACCAATCTTCATCCATTTCCATTCATATGCATGTCATTCAAGAAATATTACCATCATGTATAGAGATATAAGATACCAATAGCGGAAGTCATGGAAACATATGATATATAAATATAAGAAACTTGGCCGTTAGGGACACCAAGTCAAAATGGACATACATCCCTTACAGTCATATTCCCACATACGTCTACAAAGCCTCTAACAGATGCATATACATAACCAACCTAAAGTCGGGACAAGTCCCCACTTTATACAACATTACAGTACCAAAACAAATATACACATGTGACTCGAAAAGCTCCGAACCAACTAGAGCTCACCAAAGATCGACAAATGATCTGCAACCTACTGTGGAGGTCTACTAGCACCTGTGCCTGCAGCAAGTAAGGTAATTCCCCCAAGGGACGTCAGTACGAAGAATATACTGAGTATGTAAGGCTCATATGGAACTGTATGATATATAAGTACTTCCATGAAATTAAATATAAGAGAATAGTCAGTGCAGATAAACCACCAGTTTACATATGTGGAACCATGTACATTACGTCCCTTTACTTTTTTTGCCTTTACATTTATTCATCTTTATCGTTCTACCCATGCTAGGCTTTTCTGTTGCCCCTGGGATGAGATTAACCCATGCTAGGTATTTTAACCCGGGATGTGATTAACCCATGCTAGGCTTTTCTGTCTCCCCTGGTATGTTACTGTGATAACCCATGCAAGGCTTTTATATCGCCCCTGGGATGTTATGGCTATAACCCATGCTAGGCTTTTATATCGCCCCTGGGATGTGACTGTGATAACCCGTGCTAGGCTTTTATGTCGCCCCTGGGATGTTACTCAAGTATATACAAACAATTATACATTAATTCATGTCTTTACTTCTATGAGATTGATACATTGGTGATTGTACATTATTGAAACTTTGGAACATAACATTATTGGAACTTTGGAACATTAGTCAATGAACACGAGACATGTGAATCACAATAGATCAATGAGTAAGGAACATGTGATTAACAATAATTGATAACCGGAAATGGGATACCTTAGGACATTTAGGAATGGAACAAGTACAATATCAATGTGAACACTATGTGCTGTAAAAGGATACAGAAAGAGTAACCTTACATACCTTATCTTCCCAATATGAATACATAATCCTATATGTGAATACAATAATCCATATCCTTCCTTACATTTCACTCTACAACACAAGTACATAACGGAGCTCACGTTAATAACTAACTACCTTACAAGTGCATAAGACGATAATGAGTTAAATGATTGCCCTATAACGTCATTTCACCCCTTAACAATACCATTCATGGCATTGTCACACCAAAAATACCACAACATTCTATACATTGACCAAGGCATCATAAACCAATAGCATTGGACACCAAGTTTATACTTTACACTTCCCCTTCAATACAACATCACAATTACTCCATCAAGTCACCTCAATATGTTTCATAACAACAATTCCACAACAATCCCACAAGTTATACATATAGAAAAAAAACAAGTTAAGAACATAACCACACCATACATGTTGATATTTCATCCACACCATTTACTTCCATCAAAACCTCAAGTCTCCTTTCAAGTTCAAATCCCATAGATGACACATCTTTTAGCAAAAAGCAAAGGTGTACTATTCACACTTTTAGACATAACCATCATGACTACACCATCTCTGATGCACATAATATATTAAAGCACAAGAATAAACACTTACCCAAGCTTGAAAAATGATGATCTTGTCCAAAGAGATGACTTAGGGTTTTGAGAGCTTAAAGAAATATCTTGTGGAAATGTCTAGATTGGCATGTGTGTTTACGTGAATAAAAATCTGATTTTTCCACTTTATAGAGTCCCTCAAGTCTTCCTTAGCCAATTCTTGGCATTAAATGCGATGTTTACTTGGTCAACATGGAAGAATGGGTCATTTCCCCTTTTGGGCCATGCCTTTTAATCCATTTTGGGCCTTAAATTAAGCCCATTAATACATGTTAACTTATCCCACCAAATTTTATGTGTAATACCCCAACAATCTCGTGTTTAAATAATTCCATAAATGTTATGACAATATTCAACTCACGAGATTCATGTTCGTAGCCTCAATCCCAAGAATAAGCAATTTCTGCTACTCATGGCTTAATTTAACATAATTTGATAAAATAATTATGATGACGAATTAACCCCAACTTGGATGCCAAACTCGCTCAATATTATTCCTACTACTATGGAATAATGATACCATAACCCAAGAGTCCTCTTTATAGACTAATAATCGGAGAAGAAATTTGGCAAAAAGCACCCCGGCACGCCCCTGGGCGCCCCTGAGACTTAGCTGAATTTCAGCTCTGAAAAAGGGGAGCCTGAGCGGTCTAGAACGGCCCTAGGCGTTCCCCTTTGCTGCCTGTGCCATAAAAATGTTGGCAGAAAGCGTCCTGGCATGCCCCTGGGCGCGCCTGACCTTAAAAATTTGATTTTTTTCCTTTCTTCGACTTTCTTTGCAGACGTTAGTAAAATATCAATAGTTCATCAAAACCAATACAAAATATGCACTTATTTCTCTCAAAACTAAGGTAAACATGGTTCAAATACGACATATAAATGTGCCCTAGATCACCAAGCAAGTAGGGTCGAAAAGGTACGGGGTGTTACATCCTTGCCCCCTTAGAAACATTCGTCCTCAAATGTTCATAACATATTCTCAAGTACAACAAATGCATCTTTGTGTTAGCATATATACATATACACATAATGCTTATAGATACTTACTTGTTATTGCTCTCCTTCCGCGCTTTGAACTTTTTCTTCTGTGTGAAACAAATACGGGTACTTTGACTTCATCATTTCTTCGGCTTCCCATGTGATTTCTTTTACTTATTGATTTCTCCAAAGTACCTTTACGAAAGCTACGTCTTTATTTCTTAACCTCTTCACTTGCCTATCCAGAATAGCAATAGGTATCTCTTCATAGGTGAGATCCTTCGTAACTTGTACATTTTCAATGGGAGTGATACGAGATGGATATCCTATGCACTTTCGAAGCATCGAAACATGAAATACTGGATGAACTGTGGAGAGTTCTTGGGGTAGTTCCAATTCATACGCAACTTGCCTAAATCATCGGACAATTTTGTATGGCCCTATATATCGGGGACTCAACTTCCCTTTCTTTCCAAATCGCATCACCCCTTTCATCGGTGACACCTTCAAGAATACCCAATCACCTATGGTGAATTCGAGCCCTCTTCTTCCGATATCCACATATGACTTGTGTCAACTTTGGGCCATTTGTAGCCACTGTTGGATCACTTTAACTTTCTCCATAGCTTGATGAACAAGATCTGGCCCAAGTAAAGCAGTTTCACCCGCCTCAAACCATCCAATTGGTGATCTACATTTTCTTCCGTATAAAGCTTCATAAGGTGCCATTTTAATACTTGAATGATAGCTATTGTTGTAAGCAAATTCAATAAGAGGCAAATGGTAATCCCAACTGCCTTTAAAATCTAACGTACAAGCTCGTAGCATATCTTCAAGTGTTTGGATAGTACGTTCTGCTTGTCCATCTGTATGAGGATGAAAAGCCGTACTCAGATTCACTTGTGTACCCAAGCTCTTCTGAAAATATCTCCAAAAATGCACGGTAAATTGTGCTCCTCTGTATGATATAATGGAAATTGGAATACCATGCAATCGCACTATCTTTTTAACATACAACCTTGTATAATCTTCAGTTGTATAGGTGGTCTTGACTGGTAGGAAATGCGTTGATTTGGTAAGCCTGTCAACTATGACCAACTTTCCGCAGTGTACGAGGCAAACCTATGATGAAATCCATATTAATCATGTCCCATTTCCAGACTGGAAGATTGATACATTGTAGGTAACCTCCCAGTTTCTAATGCTCTACCTTTACTTGTTGACAATTCGGGCATTGAGCTACAAATTCTGCAATGTTCTTCTTCATGTTTCCCCATCAATACATTTCCTTCAAATCATGGTACATTTTGGTAGCTCCCGGATGAATAGCATATCGTGAATGATGCGCCTCTGTCATAATTCGTCCCCTCATCTCATCTACATCCAGTACACATAATCTACCTTGGCATTGAAGTACTCCCTCTCGCGTAAGATCGTATGCCTTTTTCAGACCCTGTTGTACATTTTCTTTCAGATGCAATAACATAGGATCTACATCCTATTTGTCTTTCACCTCAGCTATTAAGGAAGATTCTGCTGCATTTTGGACAATAACCCTTTCATCTGAAAATTCAAGAAGACGAACTCCCAAGCTGGCTAGTTGATGTAAATCTTTCTAGGTCTTGCTTTTCCGTCAACTATCCACTAGTGCTTACTACTGCTTTGCGGCTTAATGCATCGGCCACCACATTCGCTTTCCATGGATGATATAGAATATCAATATCATATTCTTTCAATAGTTCAAGCCACCTCCGCTGCCTCAGATTTAAATCCTTCTGCTTAAAGATATATTGCAAACTTTTGTGATCAGTGTAGATGTCAACATGAACCCCATACAAATAATGGCGCCATATCTTTAAAGCAAACACCATAGCTACCAACTGAAGATCATGTGTGGGATAGTTTCTCTCATGTGGCGGCAACTGTCGTGAGGCATATGCTATTACATTACCGTGCTGCATCAATACACATCCGAGTCTAACTCCAGATGCATCACAATATACAGCATAACCTTCGATGCCTTCCGAAAGTACTAATACGGGTGTGGAAGTCAATTTATCTTTCAGCTCTTGGAAAATTTTCTCACATGCCTCATTCCACTGAAACTTGACTGCCTTGTGTGTAAGCTTCGTTAAACGTGCAGCAATGGAAGAAAACCCTTCAACAAACCTTCGGTAATAACCTGCCAACCTAAGGAAGCTACAAATTTCCATGGGCATCGTAGGTCTTGGCCAATTTTTCACTGCTTCAATCTTTTGCGTATCAACCTGTATCCCTTCATCTGACACAATGTGACCCAAGAATGCGACGAATTTTAACCAACATTCACATTTAGAGAACTTTGCATACAACTTACGCTCACAAAGAATTTGTAACACCTGTCGTAAGTGATTAGCATGGTCCTCTTGTGAGTTTGAATAAACCAGGAGGTCATCTATAAACACTGTCACGAACACGTCTAGAAATGGCTTAAACACCCTAGTCATCAAATCAATAAAAATAGCTGGTGCATTTTGTAACACCCCGTACCTTACGACCCTACTTGCTTGGTGATCTAGGGCATCTTTATATGTCGTATTTGACCCATGTTTACCTTAGTTTTGAGAGAAATAAGTGCATATTTTGTATTGGTTTTGATGGACTATTGATATAGTACTAACGTCCGCAAAGAAAAGTCAAAGAAAGGAAGAAAATCACATTTTTAAGTGTGGGGCGCGCCCAGGGGCGTGCCAGGCCGCTTCTGGCCGAAATTTTTTTGGTACAGGAAGCACTGGGGAACGCCAGGTAGTGTGCCAGGCTGCCTATGCTAGAAATTTTTTTGGCATAGGCAGCATTGGGGTGCGCCAGGCGGCGTGCCGGGTTTCTTTTCACAAAACATTTTCTCCGACTATTATTCTATAAATAAGACTTTTGAGTTATGGTATCATTACTCCATCTTAGTAGGACTACTCTCAAGTGATTTTGGCATCCAAGTTGGGGTTAATTCGTCGTCACAAGTATTTTATCAAATTATGTTAAATTAAGCCATAAGTGGCAAAAATCGCGTATTCTTGATGATTGAGGCCACGAATGTGAATCTCGCGAGTTGAATATTATATTGACATTATGGAATTATTTAAACATGAGATAATTGGAGTATTACACATTGAAATTGGTGGGCTAAGTTAATATGTGTTAATGGGCTCAATTTGAGGCCCAAAATGGAATAAAATGCATGGCCCAAAGAGCAAATGACCCATTCTTCCAATTTGACTAAGTAAAACATGGCATTTAATGCCAAGAAGTGGCTAAGGATGACTTGAGGGGTTATATTAAGGAAAAAATCAGATTTGTATTCCAACAATCACACATGCCATTTTCTAGATATTTCCAAAACATTTCTCTATTTTCCAAACCCTAAGGCAACCATTTTCTTTGGACACTTTGGACAAGATCATCACCTTGCAAGTTTGGGTAAGTGTTTATTCTGGTGATTTAATATATTATATACATGAGAGATGGTGTATATCATGATGGTTATGTTGGCAAGGTTGAATAGGGCACTTTTGCTTTTTGCTAAAAGATGTGGCATCTCTATGATTTAAACTTGAAAGGAGACATGGAGTTTTTATGAAAGTGCATGGTATGGATGAAATATCAACATGTATGGTGTGGTTATGTTCCTTAACTTGTTATTTATCTATGAGTATAAATTGTGGTATTGTTGTCGATATGTTGTTATGAAGTGTATTGAGGTGGCTTGATGGAGTAATTGTGATATTGTGTTGATGGAAAAGTGTAAAGTATGAACTTGGTGTGACATGCTAGTGGTTTATGATGTATTGGTCAATGTATGGAATGTTGTGGTATTTATGGTATGATAATTTCATAAATGGTATTTTCAAGGGGGAAATGACGTTATAAGGAAATTATGTAACTCGTTGTCATTTTATGCACTTGTAAGGTAGTTGGTTTTAACGTAAGCTCCGTTATGTACATGTGTTGTAGAGTGAAATGTAAGGAAGGAGATGGACTATCGTATTCACATTTAGGATTGTATATTCATATTGGGAAGATAAGGTATGTAAGGTTAGTCTTTCCGTATCCTTCTGTAGCACATAGTGTTCACATTGTTATTGTACATGTTCCATTCCGAAATGTTCTAAGGTATCCCATTTTGGGTTATTAATTATTGTTACTCACATGATCCTTACTCATTGATTAATTGCGATTCATATGTCTCATGTTCTTTGGCTAACATTCCAAAATTCCAATAATGTTATGACTACCAATGTATCAATCTCATAGAAGAAAAGACATGAAGTAATGTATATTGTTTGAGTATTTTTTTGGGTGGCATCCCAGGGGTTAAAATACCTAGCATTGGTCGATCCCAATATCACAGTACATCCCAGGGGCGATATAAAAGCCTAGCATGGGTTATCACAGTACATCCCAGGGGCGATATAAAAGCCTAGCATGGGTTATCACAGTACATCCCAGGGGCGATATAAAAGCCTAGCATGGGTTATCACAGTACATCCCAGGGGCGATATAAAAGCCTAGCATGGGTTACTTACATCCCAGGGGTTAAAATACCTAGCATGGGTTAATCTCATCCCAAGGGCGACAGAAAAGCCTAGAATGGGTAGATAAATCTTATCCCAGGGGCGAAAAACCTAGCATGGGTAGATGAATGAACGTAAAGGCAAAGAATGTAATAAATATAACGTACATGATTCCTCACATACAGAAAGATGGTTTATCCATATTGACTATTTCTCTTATATTGACTCCATTGTTGTTATTATGTATGATACAGTTTCTTATGAGGCTTACATACTCAGTACATTCTTCATACTGACGTCCCTTGGGGGACTTACCTTACTTACTGTAGGCACAGGTGCTAGTAGACTTCCACAGTAGGTTGCAGATCATTTGCCGGTCTTTGGTGAGTTCCAGTTGGTTCGGGGCTTTTCGAGTTACAGTTGTACATTTGTTTTGGTAGTGTAAATGTTGTATAAAGCGGGGACTTGTCCCGACTTTAAGATGGTTATGTGTATGCATTTGTTAGAGGCTCTGTAGACGTATGTCGGAATATGAATGTAAGGGATGTATGTCCATTTTGACTTGATGGCCCTAACGACCAAGTTTCATATATGTATATATCACATGTTTCCATTACTTCCGCTATTAGCATCTTGTATCTATACGTGGTGGTGATGTTCCCTGAATGACATGCATATGAATGGACATGAGCAAAGATTGGTTCTCTCGGGCCTTATCGGCTTTGGGTGCCAGTCCGCCCCCTTAGAATTCGGGGCGTGACACATTTGTTAGTCCAAACGACATAACTAAAAATTCATAATGGCCCTACCGTGTTCAGAAAGCTGTCTTGGGTATATCCTTTTCTCTAACTCTGACTTGATGGTAACTTGACCTCTAGTCAATCTTTGAAAAACATTTGGCGCCCTGTAACTGATCAAACAAATCATCAATTCTGGGGAGGGGATATTTGTTCTTGATCGTTACTTTATTCAATTGCCGATAGTCAATACACATTTTCAATGTGCCATCTTTCTTCCATACAAATAATACTGGTGCACCCCACGGGGACATACTAGGCCTGATGAAGCCCTTGTCCAGCAAGTCTTTTAATTGTTCCTTCAATTCACGCAATTCTGCTGGAGCCATTCGATACGGGGGAATAGAGATAGGCTAAGTGCCTGGATTCACATCGATCCCAAACTCTACTTCCCGTTCTGGGGGTAAACCTGGAAGATCATCCGAAAATACATCGAGAAATTCATTAACCACTGGAACCGACTGAGGAGTTAGTGGTTCCATATTATTATCTTTCACCCGTACTAGGTGACATATGTACCCCTTAGCTATCATTTTCCTTGCTTTAAGATAGGAAATAAATTGTCCTCTCGGTGCCCCTACATTACCCTTCCATTCAAGAACATTCGTTTGTGGAAAATGAAAATGTCCTTTCTTAGCCCGACAATCCATCATGGCAAAACAAGAAGCCAACCAATCCATACCCATTATGACATCAAAATCCACCATGTCCGGTTCAATAAGATCAGCCAGTGTATCATAACCACACACAGTTACCACACAATTGCGATATACTCTTTTTGAAACAATATATTCACCAACTGGTGTAGATACTTCAATTGACTTAGTTAATAATTTCGGTGTTCTTTCAAATTTCGCAGCAATCAATGGAGTAACATATGATAATTTAGAACACGAATCAATCAATGCATATACATTATACGAAAATATGGATAATGTACCTGTGACGACATCAGGAGAAGCCTCCGAATTCTGCTAGTCCACTAGAGCATAGGTGCGATTTTGGGTTCCACTGGAACTGGATGCTCCTCTAGTACCTCGACCACGCCCAATAGGCTGCACTCTACCTAGGAAAGGAACTGATGATGATGATGCAACAGTTGATCCCGTAGGTCGTACTATGCCACCTGCGCCCCTTTGTGGGCATTCTCTCATCATATGCCCCGACATACCGCACCAAAAACAAATATTTGTCCCCAACCGACATTCACCTAAATGATACCTTCCACAGCACTGACACAGAGGATGAGAAAATCTTGTTGTCTATGAACCCTGCAGCCCACTACTCTGCCCAAAATGGCTGCCTCTAAACCCCCAGAATTGGGATGAAGCACCTGCTGTAAGGGAAGAAAATGATGGTCGAGGCGGTCTAGGAAAAATCCAAGGCCTAGATTCCCCTTAGGATACCATGGACTGTCCCATAGGTCTATCCCTCTTTGACGGGCCTCGTTCAAATTCGTGTACCCTTCTTCTTTGCCTTTGGTCCTCCATCTTCTGTACAAAAGCCTAAATTCTCGCTATATCCATATCTATGTTCAAAGCAGCAATAGTGCAATCCCTTACAAAATATGGCTCCAATCTGTCCACATATCGATGGACCCTGTCTGTCATTGTGGTTACTACATTCGAAACATATCGAGCCAAAGAATTAAACTGCAAACTATATTCTCTAACACTCAGATTCCTTTGACGGAGATTTAAGAACTGATCCGCATGAGTCATATGTCATAGGGGAGATAGTGATCAAGGAATGTCGCTTTAAATTCTTCCCAACTAGGTGGATTTGCACCGATACCACGAGATGTCTTCCAATCTTCATACCACAATATAGCTTCTCCTTTCAATCTATAGGTGGCCGCAAGTTCAACTGTTTCTACACCAGTCACGTGCATAACATTTAGAGCCCTTTGAATTTGGTCCACAAAATCCTGTGGATATGCTTTTGGATCTGACCCAGTGAATATGGGAGGGTCAAATTTCAAAAAATCCTATGTCCGCCGACTAGCTACTCTAGCCGCATCATCCTCACTTGTCATTGGATCAGCTAGTCCCTGAGTTCATACCGCAACTAGCTGAGTCAACATATGCACTGCATTTCTTAAATCCTGGTCAGTGGCATTCATAGGCGGTTCTGTGGGTACTTCTCTACCTCTTGGCTTTTCCGGAAATGGAAGGGTAGAAGAAGCCTGTGATGCAAACTCCTGTTCAGCGCCACCTTGACTAGCTTGGTCAGGTGGTGATTTACTCGTTCCTTCTCCGACAAGCATATCTACCTGCTTACCTTTACCCCTACTTCGTCTTGTAAATGACATTGTACTATAACAAAGAAAACCAATTCCAAATGGTTAGATATGATTCCACTTACAACATTGGCTCTATTGCACGATCTAGCTATGAAGAAAAGAAACAACTCCTAAATATCCCGTACCCTCCTACTTATAAATGTTGTGCACAATACATCCATAAGCAAGACTCTACGCAGACACGACTTTGTAGACACCCTTAGGATGACCTGCTCTGATACCACTTTTGTCTCGCCTCGAATTCAAACGGGGCTGACTGGAACCCGAAGCCGATAAGGCCCGAGAGAACCAATCTTCATCCATGTCCATTCATATGCATGCAATTCAAGAAAAATCACCATCACGTATAGAGATATAAGATACCAATAGCGGAAGTCATGGAAATATGTGATATATACATATAAGAAACTTGGCCGTTAGGGACACCAAGTCAAAATGGACATACATCCCTTACATTCATATTCCGACATACGCCTACAAAGCCTCTAATAGATGCATATACATAACCAACCTAAAGTCGGGACAAGTCCCCGCTTTATACAACATTACAGTACCAAAACAAATATACACATGTGACTCGGAAAGCCCCGAACCAATTGGAGCTCACCAAAGATCGGCAAATGATCTGCAACCTACTGTGGAGGTCTACTAGCACCTATGCCTGCAGCAAGTAGGTAAGTCCCCCAAGGGACGTCAGTACGAAGAATGTACTGAGTATGTAAGGCTCATATGGAACTGTATGATATATAAGTACTTCCATGAAATTAAATATAAGAGAATAATCAGTGCAGATAAACCACCGGTCTACATATGTGGAACCATGTACATTACGTCCCTTTACTTCTTTTGCCTTTACATTTATTCATCTTTATCATTTTACCCATGCTAGGCTTTTCTGTCGCCCCTGGGATGAGATTAACCCATGCTAGGTATTTTAACCCCTGGGATGTGATTAACCAATGCTAGAATTTTCTGTCTCCCCTGGGATGTTACTGTGATAACCCATGCTAGGCTTTTCTATCGCCCCTAGGATGTTACGGTGATAACCCATGCTAGGATTTTATATCACCCCTGGTATGTGACTGTGATAACCCATGCTAGGGTTTTACGTCGCCCCTGGGATGTTACTCAAGCATATACAAACAATTATACATTTCTTTATGTCTTTACTTCTATGAGATTGATACATTGGTGATTGTACATTATTGGAACTTTGGAACATTAGTCAATGAACATGATACATGTGAATCACACATGTGAATCACAATTGATCAATGAGTAAGGAACATGTGATTAACAATAATTTATAACCGAAAATGGGATACCTTAGGACATTTCAGAATGGAACAAGTACAATATTAATGTGAACACTATGTGTTGTAAAAGGATACAGAAAGAGTAACCTTACATACCTTATCTTCCCAATATGAATACACAGTGCTATATGTGAATACAACAATCTAGTTCCTTCCTTACATTTCACTCTACAACACAAGTACATAACGGAGCTCACGTTAATAACTAACTACTTTACAAGTGCATAAGACGACAATGAGTTACATGATTACCCTATAGAGTCACCCCTTTACAATACCATTCACGGCATTGTCACACCAAAAATACCACAACATTCTATACATTGACCAAGGCATCATAAACCAATAGCATTGGACACCAAGTTTATACTTTACACTTCCCCTTCAACACAACATCACAATTACTCTATCAAGTCACCTCAATACGTTTCATAACAACAATTCCACAACAATCCCACAAGTTATACATATAGAAAAAATACAAGTTAATAACATAACACACCATACATATTGATATTTCATCCACACCATTCACTTCCATCAAAACCTCAAGTCTCCTTTCAAGTTCAAATCCCATAGATGACACATCTTTTAGCAAAACGGAAAAGTGCACTACTCACACTTTTAGACATAACCATCATGATCTAAATCATCTCTCATGCACATAATATATTAAATCATAAGAATAAACACTTACCCAAGCTTGAAAAATGATGATCTTGTCCAAAGAGATGACTTAGGGTTTTGAGAGCTTAAAGAAATATCTTGTGGAAATGTCTAGATTGGCATGTGTGTTTATGTGAATAAAAATCTGATTTTTCCACTTTATAGAGGCCCTCAAGTCATCCTTATCCAATTCTTGGCATTAAATGCCATGTTTACTTGGTCAACATGGAAGAATAGGTCATTTGCCCTTTTGGGCCATGCCTTTTAATCCATTTTGGGCCTTAAATTGAGCCCATTAACACATGTTAACTTAGCCCACCAAATTCGATGTGTAATACCCAAAAAATCTCATGTTTAAATAATTCCATAAATGTTAAGACAATGTTCAACTCACGAGATTCATGTTCGTAGCCTCAATCCCAAGAATAAGCAATTTCTGCTACTCATGGCTTAATTTAACATAATTTGATAAAATAATTATGACGATCAATTAACCCCAACTTGGATGCCAAACTCTCTCAAGATTAGTCCTACTATGATGGAATAATGATACCATAACCCAAGAGTCCTCTTTATAGACTAATAATCGGAGAAGAAATTTGGCAAAAAGCACCCCCGGCACACCCCTGGGCGCCCCTGAGACTTAGCTGAATTTCAGCTCCGAAAAAGGGGAGCCTGAGTGTCCTGGAACGCCCCTGGGCGCGCCCTTTTGCTTCCTATTCCATAAAAATTTTGGCAGAAAGTGGCCTGGCACGCCCCTGGGCACACCTGACCTTAAAAATTTGTTTTTTTTCCTTTCTTCGGCTTTTCTTTGCAGACGTTAGTACAATATCAATAGTCTACCAAAACCAATACAAAATATGCACTTATTTCTCTCAAAACTAAGGTAAACATGGTTCAAATACGACATATAAATACGCCCTAGATCACCAAGCAAGTAGGGTCGAAAAGGTATGGGGTGTTACAACCTTTTGGCTATAAATACCTGAATTTTTTCTCAGGTATATGATGAATTTAGTGAAAGAAAAACACTTTCTTCTTCTTGAAAAATTCAAGTGTGAACATCAAATCGTTGAGTGAGTTCGTTGTTCGGTAGAATTTGAGGTACCACTATTCCATTGAAGTGAATCATTTATCCTGGGAGGAAAGATTCCATAACCTTGGGTACTTGAGGGGAATAAATTACTTAAGGACACACTGTTAATTCGGTGGACTTGATTCGCCATTTCTGTCTTCATCTTTTTCTTACGGTTTTGCTATTTTCCAGAAAATAGTTTGAACTTCATTTTGTTAATGTTCATAAGTTGAGTTGAACCTATTTTGAGGTTCAAAGTTGCGAAATACAAAGTTACAACTTCATGTGATTGTTCTTATTTAGTTTGAACATGTGATTGAAGTTATTGTTGAAAAATACAGATTTTACCATACCCGGAATACAACAAAAACATCAAGAATAATCAATATTTTATTAACATTTCATAGTTAATTAAAAGGATCTAAAGCATCACTATACCAAAATATACCTACAAAAATTGTATAACATTCTATCTGTTAACTCCTAAAAAAGAAAAAAAATCAAATTATAGATTGTTCAAATAGAAATATCTTTGAACATTTTATGAAATTAAAAAATTTATGTCTTTGGTGCTTCAACTTGATCTTTAACGATTCAACTGCTTATACTTATATTGTACTTTCTTTAGGTTCTTCGGACTTCAAATTCTTTACCTGTTAAAAGAATAAGTTCATGTTAGTTTAGTAATAAAACTTCTAATACCTAATTTTTTTTCTATTTTTTCACAAAATCAAGATTAACCACGAACAAAGTGCACATAATTTCTAGGAACTACCCAAATCAAATTATTCAATAAGTGAACTAAATTGAATGAGATTGGTCAAAGAAAACAAACACAATGAATGAGAGGTTCATACACCAAAGGTTGAGAGAGATAGCTTTGTTTCAAGTGTTACATCCAAACGCACACGCAAGTGTACGCTGTCGTACAAGTGATAAAGTGGCTCTTGTAAGCCGGATGTCAAACCCACAAGGACTTGTCGATTAACTATTCACTAAGTCAGACTAACACTAATTATTTATTCAAGCATTAAATCTCAAAAATATATTTATGAATAAACTAAATTTAAAATAAAAATAAAATAGCTAATGAACAATTAGCCAAATAAAGAGTAGATTTTACGTAATCAATAAATGAATCGATCTAGGATTATGGATTCGCTAACAATATTGTTGAGTAAACAACTTCATCGACTTGTTTGTTTATCTAGTTGCTGATTTATGAGGTTAGGTAGATGATCATGATCTTCCGAACCTCTAATCATCTATTTCGATTGACCTCACAACTACATCGTTGAGAGGGGATGTGATAACCCAATCTGCATGCATTTATATATCTTCCCATTTTATAACCAAGTAAGGAGATCTAGGTATATTTCTATCCTAGCCACAAATCAATTTTTTATTTTACTAAAGTAAATATTTTACTCCCTATATTCTTTATTCTATCTTATCAATTCTCCTTCTGGGTTCACAATAAGAATGCAAATTTATTTTAATGGCAGCTAAGCATTAAAATAGTAAGCACAAGAATATAGGAACAACTATAATGATAATCAAATAAATCAAATCAAATAGTTACTAAACAATCACTTTGTCAACTACCATAATCATAGAATGAGAAGTTTAGCTCCACATAGACATGAAACAATTGCAACACATCATCCAAATAAACACCGTAAAAATAAATACTAAAGGAGAAGAAAAAATGAAACCAATATTCTCCGGCCTCCACGGCGGCTCCTAGCTCTCTCTAGGTCAAAAGTTATATAAACATTGATGGAAAAAATGAGTTAAGAATGTCTCTCAAGTTTTCTATTAATTAAAAAGGATGAGTGGGTCCCACAATATTAGTGGGTCATGTCCTTCAAACAACTGCACACAGTTGATCGGCAACTGCATTAGTTGTCCCGACAACTATTCAGTTGTCCAACAACTTCTCACAGTTGTTGAACAACTTCTCACAGTTGTTGAACAACTTCTATAGGTGTTGGGAGAACTTCTATAGTTGTTGAAACAACTTCTATAGTTTTTGAGACAACTTTTATGTTTGTTGGGGCGAAAGTATAAAAATAAAAAGCTGAAAACAATTTCTCACTTTTACCTAATTTTTAAAACTTGAAGGACCCCCACTTAATTGACAAAGTTATTTGTTATTTTTAATTGCATCTTCATTTTATGAATATTTATAGGTGTAGTAAAAAGTTCCAAATAAAATAACTGAGTCCAACCGTGCCACGCCAATAAAGCGGAGCACACGGTATATGCTCCCTGTCACTCCAAAATGGCGGACACTCACTAGATTGGCCACTGAATTGTAATTCAAATAAGGCCCTATTTCATTATTATAAAAAATTTATTCCATTAAGTTGCCTGCTTGATTTCCTTCCATAATATTTCGTCTTTAATTCGTTTTGGCTCCAAATCTTTTCATCTTCACACCATTTTAATCCTACACATTAATAAATAATATACAACACAGTTCATAAAATCAATGCTCAAAAAAGATAAATAAAAATACTAAATGTAAGGCAAATAATGACTAAAAATATATAATTTGGGCCTCAAATCACCACCCGACACTTAGAATCTTGCTCGTCCTCGATCAAGCATTAAAGCTCGTCTCAATAAATCAAGCTAGTAACACCACCACTTTGGTTGATACAAGTAATTAGGCCATATAGCAATTCAAAACATCAAGTACACTTCCCGATCATTATGCAAGCTATACAACCAAACAACAAACCTCTAACCTCCTAACCTCAAAGACAGACTCTAACTCATCAAATTTAAGCTCTCTTACCTACTCCATCAAAGAAAGCTAATAACATCACCTATCTATCATGAAACATGTGCCCTCACAAGAATAAATAGTCCACACACTCAATTCAAAAAGATTGAATATAGATTAAGGACTTAGCATCAAAGAATAACTCTCACACTTACAAAAGATTTCACATATATGCACAAAGAACCATAGGCTTGCCCCTTATGTACATCACCACTAATTAAGCATGCTCGAATAGAATCAAATAAGACTTTTACGAGTTGTAATGTTGTCTAGGGGACGGGTAGGAAAACTATATAATAGTGATTTACACTTCCCTAAGCACTTTGCACTTGTCTTTTCATCACCCATTGTTTTCAGGCCTCTCTTCAACAATTATTTTCACAAGTAATTCTCATCGTATCAAGAACGCTTCAATCAATTTTTTTTCTAAATAATTTTTTTTCTTGTCACATTTTTTCAAAGAGAGCCTTTTCATAACTTTGTAGCTATCATTGGTCCACCTTTTATACTCAACCATCCCTTTTCTTCAGATTTAACAATTATAACAAATTTATGCTAAAGTGCTGAAGGAAGCAGGGTGCAAAAACTAGAAATTCAACAAAAGGATCAAGGCAAAAATAAGGCTACCAAACAAAAGGCTACAAGCTCAAGGGGCTAACTAGTGGTAAAAATATTTGAAAAGGCTAAAATTTCATACGACAAATCAAAGAAAGCCTATATCATCTTCTAAACCGAGAAACACTTTTTATTTTGCTTCAATAACATGTAGGGAAAGTTCTAGACTAAGATACAAAACATGGAATATACAAAACCTTACCACACATTGCACAAGTACCAATCAAAATGGATCAATTCCACTTCTAAGACATACATGATCATAACAAACTATAAAATAAGAAAATCTATATACAGAGTCACAACCACGAGCCTAGGTATCAAGAAGTCTGCTATTTTATTTACACTCAAACACTCATAGGAAAGTACTACTCAAGATCAGGCCTAAATTGCTAGTATCACACAAGTTAAAAAGGTCTTCTTTCTCTCCAAAAATAATTAAAAAAAATAAAATTTACTCTTAAAAAATAAAAGATACTCAGTTTAAAGGGACACACCTCGAAAAAAATAGAAAAGAAAACCCAGTAAGCAATAATGGCTAAAAATATATAATTTTGACCTCAAATTAGCAAGTACAACATAACCATTTGCTAGCAATAATGGCTGACAATATGGCAACAAACCTACCAGTGGCTCTAATTATTGTGCACAAAGTAACAATTCCACTCCCCGGCAATGTAAATTCCAATATAGTCAAATCAGAGATCAATAGAAGATAGGAGCTAAAGTAGAATATGATGCAACTATTGCACTCAAGCGAGTAGTTTATAGGCTGACCACATGAGGACCTATAAGTGCATCTCTAGAACCTCCTTGAAATTTCTGTCACCTACATCACTGAGGGAGTCTCATCGGACTGTGTGAGACTTACCATGTTTCCATTCTCATTACTAGGGGAAGCTAAAAGATGGCTGAAAGTTGAGTCTCTAAATTTGATCACTTCATAGGTTGACTTAGCCCAGAAATTCATTGTATAATTCTTTCCTTCTAGGAAGACCATTGAACTGAGAACTAAAATTTTAGGGTTCATACAAATGGAAGCCTACCCCAAGCATGGGAATGATTCAGAATATTATTGTTAAGTTCTCTCATCACAGACAAAAGTATAAACTTTTAGCATGTACTTTCATTAAAAGTTTAAATGTTTATTCTGAACTATTTCTTGATTTAGCTGTAGGTGGAAAAATTTGGAAAAGACTTACGATGAGTTAGTTTTCTTTAGTTAGTAGCCAGCAATCTGGACAGAACCAGTAAGTCCAATAAAGGTGCTACAAAGTGGACTGTAGGTGTGTTAGAGGTTGATGGGATAACAAATCTGCAAGCCAAAATGGCCATAATGAAAAACAACTTTACAAAGAAGAGTAATCATATTTTGGGGCAAGTGCAACTATAAGCTCATACTCAGCAAGTGCACCAAGCTAGTGAGGTGTATAGAGGTGTCCATACGTCAGATGTGTGTAGTTGATGAGTCAGCATTTTGTGACTTATTTAGCCTAGAAGTGGTAATAAATCAAGTCCTCAATGCCATTTTGAGCTAGTTTTAATGTTAGTTAGTTTGTTTTTTGGGGTTGAAGTTAAAAGATGACCAATGAAGCCTATGAAAGCAAAAAAAAAATAGAGAAAAAGATCTAAAAATAGAAGTAGCATCGCCCAAGTAGTTAAGTGAATTTCCAAACTACTTGGCGTATCGCCAAAAGTGAAGATTTATCGCCCAAAAAGCAGTCCATTTAGGTTTTGAAGATAGCAGTTCGGTGAGCAACTCTGGAGTTCGGCGTAACCCTGACGAGTTCAGTGATGATGAGGTTTCATTGTCAAACTCTACAATATAAAGCAAATGATGCTCAAAGATCTAAGTTAGTTTGGAGATACTGGGCATATTCGGCGCATCGCCGATGAGTTCGGCAACTCCATCTCTGTCGCCAAAGTAGGCAGTGGCATTTTTGTAAATATGTCATCCCCGATTTACTTCATCTATAAATAGATTTTGTGACTTCAAACCCTATCTTTTGCATAATTTTGAAATCTGAAAAGTTGTAATCAAACCCTAAAGTTTGAGATTAGCTTTTATATTTCTTTTCTACATTGGAATTGAAGGATTATTTGTGGATAATTATTCTAATGGCGGATTTGAATGAGCATGATAGTGTAATTTCTTTATTTTCTATTATGCTTAGCTAAATTCTCCAACTTAGGAGTGTGTGATGATTGGGTACTGATAAATGCATGGATAGTAATTACTTTCCTTCCTAATTAATTATTTGTTATGGGTTTAACTATTACTCCATATTTAAACTTACAATTGGAGGTTGCAAATCCTAGTTGAGCTTAGATCCTTTATCTCTTGAGAAAGGGGATAAGAGTGAGGGATAATGGTTAACAATGATTTAATTTATATCATTTAATTCTAGATCATAGAAATAAGGCTATCAAATTAAAGCTTTAGGTTTGTCATGATGATACACATAAGGGTTTGAGAAAATGCACTTATGATATTTAGTGCTTAATTAAGAAATTAACATTAATACCTAAAATCTATCCTATCCATTACTCTAGTTTAATTAAAGCAAATTCTATTTACCCATGTATGATTCTACACTTATGATAACATACCCCTAAGTATCTATTATTATTGATTAAAACTTCCAAATCTTGTTTATTGCAATCCAACTCTTTTAATAACTACAATCAGAGGTGTTCAAAAGAATTTACAATCCTTCCCTCCCCATTTACTTTTATTATTTTAAATTAATATGTGAGAACATTAAGTGAGCTACTATACTCTAAAGTGAACTTTGCAAATTCATTCCATGTGGATCGACCCGAACCTACAGTTGAGCATTATCAAAAATGGCGAGGTTGCCGAAAAATGAAAGTATATAGTTCCTTTATTGTGTTTTAAATCACTTGTGCTTAGTCGTAGTTTAAATTTATGTTATTTGTTATTTTTGGTTTGGCTTTAGGTGAAAATATGAGTCAACATGGTAGTGATACCACAAGCTACAAAGGGAAATTTAATGAGGATGATCACTTGGATGATGTGGGGAGAGCAAGTGCCATTTGCCTACCACTTATGGTGGGGAATATGGCCTTACATGTTGCAAGTACAATATTCCATTTGCCACAAATAAAAGGAGTTATTTGATGACCAACCACATGAGGATGCAAGCAATCACCTCAAGAGATTTATTGATATTTCCATCCCCTTTGATATAACAAACATTTCTCAAGAGTCTATCTGATTGAGGTTGTTTCCTTTCTGTTTGATGGGGGAAGCTGTCATTTGGCTTAGAGAATTTCCCAAAGGATCAAGCACTTATTGGATCGAGATTACCGAGGAATTCCTTGATAGGTTCTTTTCTCCTTCCCGGATACTTCAACTCCGGGACAAAATCACTAATTTTTTCCAATTTAGTAGAGAGCCTCTTCTTGAGTTATGGCTTCAATTCATGGAAAAATTAATCCAATGCTATACTCATGGGCTACCGAATAAGTTTTTACTACAAACTTTCTACCACTCATTGGATTCCTTGAATAAAATTGTGGTGGATAATTTTGCCGGTGTTTCCTTAATGAATCAAACTTTTGTGTTTGCTTAATCAAATAACTAAGACAAATCATGCTTGGCACACTCAAGATTATAAGGTGGCAGTGGGTGGTCCCACTTCTTTTTTGGTGATCCAAGAACAAATAAAGAAAGATGAGGAGCGTGATGACAACATGGAAAAAAATAATGACTTAAATGGACTTTTTGGCAAAGCATTTCATGGGTTCGAGCCCTAAAAGTATAAGGTCATGGAGACTAAAGGAAGCCGACTCTATGATGATGATATAGATGACTTATTTGATGAAGAAATCTAATTTTTTGTGAATCAAGTGAGGGATTCTTGACCTACCTATCAAAGTCAAGGCGGGAACCAAGGTTGGAACAAGGATAAGGACCCCCAATTGGCGAGACAAAGATAGAAAAGGGAATTGGTCAGATCGAGATAAAGATTTGTGAGATTGTGATAGGAATCGTGATTGGAGGGAAAACGATTGTGATAGGGATAGTGATAAAGATATATATGTTCCACCTCACGATCTCCCAAAAGCCAAATAAACCACTTCAGACTCGAAAAGCTATAGAACGAAAAACATGCTTATGAGAATTCTAAATCAGGTAGAAGGTATTGGCAAAGTACTTGAAGAAATAAAGAGTGACTTATCTTTATTGAATCAAACAGTCACATCTCATGTGGTCTCCATCAAGGAAGCTGAAACATAATTGAGTCAAATCTTATCCCACCTAAATCCAAGACAAAAAATTAGACTTTCTAGTGACACAGTGGTGAATCCAAAGAATGATCATGTTTATTGTATGACTATCATCACTAGAAGTGGAAAGGTACTTGGTGATGAGATAGGCGACATTGATGAAACTCCTAATGAAGAGGTGATTAAGGAGCAAATAAATGTGAAAAAAAAAAGTATGTTGAGAAGCCTTTTGAGATTAATCTTGAGGAATCAAGTCCTGAAGAGTTGAATGTTGAGAAGCTAGTAGTGTTTGAAGATACAAGTGCCAATGATGAGAAACAAAAGGTGGTTGAAGAAGAAAGTTCAAAGTCGGATGCAATTCCATCCGTTCCAAAGCCAATGATGAAATTTCCTCCTCCATTCCCACAAAGATTTAAAATGAAAGAGGAGGATATCAAGTTCAAAATGTTTCTAGCCATGTTCAAAACTCTCTCGATCAACATCCCCTTAGTGGTTGCGTTGTTAGAAATGCTCGGATATACTAAATTTATGAAAGATTTGGTGACTATAAAATAAGTATGGACTTTGAAACATGTTGAAGTCTCGTACCATTATAGTGTAATTATGTCGAGCAACTTGATTATAAAGAAGGACGATCTCAAAGCATTCACTACCCCATACACAGTTGGTGTGTACCAATTTTCCAAAGCCTTGTGTAATTTGGGGGCTGGGGCGAGTATAAACTTGATATCTTTGGACATATTCAAAAAGTTGAGATTGGGGAATCCTAAAGCTACCACGATGAGATTGCTAATGGTGGGCCGATCAATCAAAAAACTTATGGGAGTTATTTTTGATGTGTTGGCCCGAGTTGATATGTTCATATTTCTCACAAACTTTGCTATTCTTGATTGTGAAATCGATTACCAACTTCCTATCATACTTGGTATGCCTTTCCTTTCTTTCGAAAGAGCTTTGGTAGATGTTAAATCTGGTGAATTGAAGCTTAGAGTGAATAATGAAGAAGTCACCTAAAATTTGTGAAAGTCAATGAAACAACCAAGGGACTTACAAGTGATTTTGGTTATTGATTCAATTGATGAAATAGTTGCTTGCACCTCAGAGGTTGATTTGTAGGTGAATCATTGGCGTTAGTGTTATGGAATTATGGTAGTGAAGAGATAGTGGACTATAATGAAGTGGTGGAATTGTCAATCAGGTTTGGTACTTATCCCAAGAATCTCATGAAACTTGATTTTAATTTTAAAAACCAAGAAAGTCCACCCACCAAACTGTCCATTGAAGAGCCATCGATGATAGAACTTAAGCCTCTTCCTCTCTATATTTGGTATATTTCTTGGGGCAAGATAATATGTTGCCCATCATTATAGATGTTGAATTATTGGTTTGCCAAGTTGAAGCTTTGGTATCTGTGTTGGGTAAGTTCATAAGGGTTATTGGATGGACGATTGCCGAAATCATCGGAATCCCTCCCCAAATTTGCACCCATAAAATCCAATTAGAACCTGATTGTGTGCCTAGCATTGAGTATTAAAGGATATTTAATTCTCCCATGCAAGAAGTAGTTAAGAAAGAAATAATAAACTGTCTTAATATGGGTGTGGTTTACCTAATCTCCAATAGCACGTGGGTGAGCCTGGTGCAATGTATGCCTAAAAAGGGGGAATCGCCATTGTGCCCAATGAGATAAATGAACTTATTCCTTTTAGAATAGTCATGGGTTTGTGTGTTTACTTGGATTATAGAAAGCTAAACTCATGGACCAAGAAAGACTACTTTCCCATGTCCTTCATGGACCAAATGTTGAATCGATTAGTAGGGAGAAGATGGTATTGCTTTCTTAATGGTTACTCCGGGTACAATAAAATATACATTGCCCTTAAATTCTAAGAAAAGGAAACTTTCACTTGTCCATATGGCACATTTGCATTCAACAGTATGCCTTTTAGATTGTGCAATGCTCCCACTACTTTCCAAAGGTGTATGTTGTCGATTTTCTCTGACATGGTGGAAGATTCAATTGAGGTATTCATGGATGACTTATTGATAGTGGGAGCTTTTTTTGAAACATGTCTTGATCATTTAATAAAATTTTTCCAATATTATGTAGAAATAAACCTTGTGCTCAATTTAGAGAAGTGTCATTTTATGGTAAAAGAAGTAATTATGCTCGGTCACAAAATTGAGGCATGGCATTCAAGTGGATAAAGCAAAGGTTGAAGTGATATCAAAATTTCCTTCACCTATCTCCGTGAAGGGTGTAAGAATTTTATTGGGGCATGCGGGTTTCTACCGGCGATTCATAAAATATTTTTCAAAGATAGCCCATCCATTTTGCAAGCTTCTTGAAAAAAAAGCTAAATTAGAATTTGGTGGAAGCTTTGTAAGGGCATTCAATTGCCTAAAGGAAAAGTTTGTGATGACACCTATCATTGTGGTTTCGAATTGGTCCCTTCCTTTGATCTTATGTGTGATGCTAGTGGGATAGCATTAGGAGCGGTTCTTGGCTAACAAAAAGATAAGCTATTCCATACGATTTACTATATTAGTAAATCTTTGAATGAGGCACAAAAGAATTTCATGGTCACGGAGTTTGTTGGATATGCTTTATACTTTTAAGAAGTTCCATGCCTATTTGTTGGGCACCAAGGTGATTGTCCATACCGATCATGCTTCCATCTGATACTTTATAGAAAATAGGGAGGCAAAAGCGAGGCTAATCCGATAGATTTTGTTACTCCAAGAGTTGGAGGTTGTGAGAATAAAGTGGTGGACCATTTGTCCCACCTTGAATCAAATAGTGAAAAGTTGGGGAAGATTGATATTGATGAATCTTTTCCTAATGAACTTGTTATGGCTGTTTTGGGAGATGTGATGCCTTAGTATACCAATTTTTCTAATTATATTATGTGTGGCATTCTTCCCTACGAGATAACCTCACATCAAGTGAAGTGATTTCTCTATGATGTTAAATGATACTATTAGGATGATCCCTACTTGTGTAGGGAATGTGCAGATGGTATGATTCGTAGATGTGTTACAGAATTGGTAATGAAACCCATACTTGAGGCTTTTCACTCCTCACAGTTTGAAGGTCATCATGGTAGAATAAGGACAGCTGCCAAAGTCATTCAAAACGGCTTTAATTGTCCCATGCTCCATTAAGACGCTAATAAATTGGTTCAATCGTGTACCCAATGTCAAATGCAAGGATATATCTCTAGGAGGAATGAAATGCGTTTGAAGCCTAATCTTAAAGTTGAATTATTTGATGTTTTGGGAATTGATTTTATGGAACCTTTTATGAGTTTGTTTTACAATAAATACCTATTGGTGGCCGATGACTATGTGTCAAAAGTGGGTTAAGGCAGTTGCATTACCCAATAGTTAGAGCAAAAGTGTCACCTATTTCTTGAAAATGCATATACTCACGAGGTTAGGGACTTCTCGAGCTATCATAGCGATGGTGGATCTCATTTTTGCAATCAGATGTTTAGTACATTTCTAGAGAAGTACAGAGTCAAGAATATGGTTGCTATGCCATGTCACCCCCAAACTAGTGGGAAAATAAAAGTGTTGAATAGGGAGATAAAGGGAATCTTGGAAAAAATAATTAATGTGATTCAAACCAATTAGGGAAGGCAATTAGATGATGCCCTTTGGGTGTACCAGATGTTTTTTGAAACACCTATTGGGATCTCACCCTACCAATTAGTGTTTATAAAATCTTGCCCTCGACTGGTTGAGCTTGAGTATCATGATCTTTGGGATTTTAAGAAACTAAACATTAAATGGGATGATGCCTCTAAGTCAAGAGTGGAGCAATTACAAGATATTGACAAATTTTGCCTTTGGGCGTACAAAATCTCCTCTCGTTACAAGGTGCGAATGAAAATGTGGCATGATGCCAAAATCTTGAAGAGTGAATTTAGAGTTAGGGATGACATGTTTCTATTTAATTATAAACTCATTTTATAGGCAAGCTAAAATCAAAATAGTTGGGGTCATTCAAAGTTGTGCAAGCTTACCCTAGAGGAACGATAGAGTTGGAAGGCCATAATAAGTCAAGTTTTACGGTGAATGGATAGCACTTAAAGCACTTCTATGTTGGATGACCAAAGATTAACAATATTGAAGCATTCCACCTCAATAATGCTTGACATGAATGAAGATACTATTGTGCCACGACATTAACTATGGCTCTTCTTAGAAGGAAACCAAAGTTTTATTTTATGTCTATTTGAATAACGTTTGTTGTGTAGTGTAGATTTATGATTGGTTTGGAATATGGAAAACATGTCACAATATGATTTGGAGGAAGAAAATGGTGGCGATTCACTTTGGTGAATCACCATTCACTTTGGCGTATTGCCGAGGTGATCGCCGAAGGTAATATAATGGAGGCCTTAAACTTAGCTCCAAGGGAGGCACTTTGGCGGATCACCGGTCAGTTTGGTGTATCGCCAAAGTCCTCTACCAAAATAGGACTCCCATACCCTCATAACTGGTAAGTTCAGCATTGAAATATGAGTTCAGCGTTACACCATTGACTTTAGTGGTATCCATAGTATCGACAAACTATTGACCTAAAGGGGTTAAATGGTTTGACTACTAAACTTTTACTCTTCTCCTTAAACCCTTTCTATTATCTACACTCCACCATTTTTCTCACTAGCATCACCAAAGCAAGTCACACACACATACTTAATTGATTCTTATCATTGTACCGCCATTCACCACTACAACACAGAGCCAGACTTCTCTTGTGATGAATTCTCTCCAAACCCTTTCCCTATTTATGCAATTTATCATCTTGAAGGTTAGAGATTCATGGTTCATTTTTTAATTTTTAGTTCTAGATCTGGTGTTGCTTGATATTCTATTTCTTGTTATGCAAAGTTGTTATGATGTGGTTGATTTAGTGCACTCGTCAGTTAAACTAAATTATGGTTATTAGGATTTCTTTAATTTGGGCTTGCCTATGGTTGTTTTAGTTTGAAATTTTTTCATATATTAGTTGATTCCATTGTTGTGTAGTTGAACAATAACAAGGGTTGTAGTTTGAGTTGAATTAAAGTTTTTATTTGAAACATTTAATATGGGGTCATCTCCTTGTGTTGATTCTCAAGTTTGACTAATTTTTCTCGATGATAGATTGGGTGACGTCGTTCTTAAGGGAAAATTGTTGATTTGGTGGAAATTATTGTCTAAACTTGGGGACGTTTGAGTACCAATGGTGAAATATACTCGAAAAATGCCATTATTGTTTATGTTTGAAGTTGGGGAAGACGATCAGCTTTGGCGATCAGTTGAGAACTCTGGCGATGCTCCGAACTTAGTGTCAGATCGCCAAAGTGCTCCCCTGCTCTCCAAAATTGATAGTTTGAGATGGGGAGTTGTGGATAAAGTTTGGCGATTCCTTATTAATTTGGCAAACTCTATTGTGAATTGCCAAACTATTAAGAGATTTGCCAAACTCTCACTCCAACTTGCCAAACCCAACCCTACAACCTGATTTAAATTGGTCACTTTGGTGATGGTCCCTTATGTCCACCAGACTCTTTGGTAATTCACTAAAGTAGTTTGCAACCAAACCCCTGGACTTTGTGTTTTCTAACCCTGTTGGGGAACATAATTTCCTTTTATATGCAGGTATGGGTAAATAAAAACATATTTCACAAAAAAAGAAGACTCCTCCTCAGTCTAAGGGTAAAAATGAAAAATAGGTAACAATTCCAAGTCACTCCAACCCCGAAAGAACTGTACAAAAGAAAATCAAGCTAGCTTCTGAAAAGGCCAAGGGGAAAACATAAACACAGCCTCATGTGTCCTGTATTGAGGGGTATGACTCTGATCATAGTTCCAACTTTTTGAGGTATCCTCTAACTGCCTTTAAATATGAGAGAGATGATATCGGGGAT
The DNA here is from genome assembly GCA_031232105.1 of Capsicum rhomboideum. NCBI lineage: Eukaryota > Viridiplantae > Streptophyta > Magnoliopsida > Solanales > Solanaceae > Capsicum > Capsicum rhomboideum. The sequence goes on from CP124718.1 coordinate 47,824,065, forward strand.
AGCACTACCTACTCTACTAGTAACACTAGCTAAGAGAAAGAGGGATGAGCAATGCTTCAAACCAGCCATAGGCCCTCACCCCGTTATAGTTCCTACATTGTTGAACATGCTGAAAATTGAAGGTTAGCACACTATTATTGAGGAGAATAGGCTATCGAACAACGGATTGGTTGATAAATATCCTTCCTATTGGAATACCATTCAGTACCATGGCTTTAAGATTTTTACTAAACCCAGGCCATCTAATTTTTCGACTTGGGTTTGAGAGTTTTATATCGCTTATAGAAAATTGTTACCCCTAAAGTGAAAGAAAGAAAAGCCACTAAAGATAAAGGACAGTGTACGAGTGCGTAGGGTTGATGTGCCATGTGATTGACGGATGATAAATAAAATCTTAGGTTGTAAAATAATTGATAGACACCATTTGGCTGACAGGCTTGTGACTTCTTTAGATGACCAGATGGGTTGGTTGGCACCCCTATTGAGTGACAAGTCAACTCTGTGGATTAAGCCGAGGGTTGGAATTAAGAAGACACATATACATGTGCCTAACAAATTTTGGTTGAGCTTTGTGGTAGTAATCTTATGTTGTCTCAGAATGAATCTATCCTCCATCATCCAAATGAAGTCTTGTTGGGGTCAATTATAGATTGAGAAAAGTTGAATCTTGGGTTGATCATTACACTAGAGATTGGCATGAGGGCTTAATAGGCCACTATTTCACTTCCTTTTCTGTGTTTAATCATGGAGATATACAGGCGAGCAAATATCCTTTTAGACCTAAAACTAATTTTGAAGTTTCCCTAAAGTCTTCTTGTGCTATTCTTCACATTGAATCTGACTACAAAAAAAAAAGAGAAGAAAAAGAAAGAAAAAGTTAACAATTCCCCAGTAGTTAATGCCGAGGGTTCAGAGGGTGGTGTTGCATAACCCACCTCTATTTCTACAGTTCCAACTTCTGTAACCACTTCCTGTAAGCCTTCATCATAGTCCATTCAACCCAATACAACTGGACCACAACCATTTATTGCTCTAGGTACTTTGGGTACTCTATTGACCTAGGTTGTGATGATTTAGATGGGTCATTTAGCTTACTCTATTGATATGAGGTCGTCAAGATTATAGACTCAGGTGCTTCAGATGATTTAGTCTTTTATTTAGACATCCTTGGACCCTATTCATGAAGAGTTTCTTGGATTTTGCGAGACATTGTGAGTATGTGATGAGAATATTTATAAGCTAAGTTCAATATAGAAAATGGATACTCAGGTCGTAGAGTGGACAAATATATAGACTGGGGTTTCTTCATTGCAGACTCATGTAGATCAGCTCCAGTTCCCTAATTCATCTTATTTATGGACCGTACCATCACAAACTAGTGTAGAGGGATAGTGTGCTTGATCCAGACTTGTCTAAATTGACTTCTGATAAAGATGAGAATGCCTCCGGGATTGAGATTGCGGGGGAGGAGGAGACTAGTGACCAGAGTGTGGGTGTTGATGTTGATCTTGCTTTAGTGATTCATGATGATGTATAGGCTATCAAGGTAGTCATTTTAGTTGATTCTTTGGTGAGGTCGAGATAGGAGACTTTATAGATTGGTGGTAGTGGGTCTAAACCCACCAAGAAGACATTTGATCTTATGACTGACCCAAAGGCTTCACTTTAGGTGCTTGTTGTCATTCCAGATCCAACCCCACAAACAATTTTTGGAGTTAAGTTATGTACTGATGCCTAGATTAAGGCTGCTTATGCGAGCCAATCACCACATCAGGCTTAGCACCTTTAAAGAGGGACCCTTCCACTCATTCTTCTCTTATATCCTAGCCCTATTACATTGAGGACACTACTTTATTATGAGTTGGGGGTTTATTATTGGATCTGTAATATTTTGATTGATCTGTAATTCTGATACTATTTTAATTCGGATTGTATTATTTTGGATGATTTTTACTTTATGGGTTCATGCTTTTAGGGATTATATTTAAGTGTGTGTTGTGATTCACATTTTATTTTTGTTTCTTATTTCTTAGTGTTAGCAATTAGTTGTGTGTTTGATATTAATAAAGCTCTTTTTGTATTGGTGCTCAAGTAGAAGTGTGCTAGCAATATAATACTTTGACTCAATGAGTACTCTTGAGGAGATTTTCACGTGCATGAAAGTTGAAAATTACAAATCAATTTGTGAATTGACCCACCTTTAAAAATGCGCTCATTTTTTAAGTTTTTGTTGGTTGAGTTGAAGTGGTTAGGCACCTAGTTTTGTGATTATTTTCATCTCATTTTGACTACTTGAATACCTTCTTTGATATGTGAAATGAATGTGGTATGTCAATTGAGGAATTGAAAGTGTTGTTCCAAGTGTGTAGTTGAGTGCCATAAGTGTTGATGCTTTGATTTGATCTTGTGTGATGAGTCCATCTAGAGCTTTCCATGTTGGTATATCGCAAAACATAGAGGATTGTGACATTGGAGAAATGACCTTAGGCTATCAATCGAGAGTGAGCCTTTGAAATTAACCATATAGCCTTCCTTATTGTCACATGAGCGATCGAGCTTTACCCAATTTCTGCCTTATAACCTTTTTCTTAGACAACCATGTTATAAGACATAACCCATTCTCTTACAATACCTTTTTTTAAACCAAAATGACCTTGAAGCATGTAGGTGAGTCATTAAACCAACTTAGACCAAAAGCCTAAGTTGGGGTGGAGGAATCGTCAGGTAGAATTTGTGATTAGAAGTTCATAGAATCGGGGACCATTTATTTCCTTCTCTAGTTTGTCCTAGTATCTCTTGTAAATACATAAAAAAAATATAGAAAGAAGATTAAAATGAATGAAAAAGAGTTGAAATTATAGATTTAGCATGTAAATAGTTGAATTGTTTTGCTTTGAAAGAGATGAAAAAAGGAAGTTGGCAACTGCAACAAAAAGAATTGGTCCATAGCATGTTGAATGAAGTGAGTTTTGAGGAAGAATTAAGTTGAGGTATTATGTAGTGCTTCAAGGAGGTAGAGTCACTTTAACCACATGTTATCCTACCTTGCCAGTTGCCTACATTACAAGCCAACAAAAGACCTTTGTGATCTCCAACTTAGCATGTTTGATTGTGGTGAGATGGAAAATATGGGCAAGCCTATGGTATGGTATTTATGTAGATGATATTCTTTGGGAGTGTGAGTGATTTATGTTGATCCCTTGATTTTAATTTCGATTGCATCATGATAAAAAGGATATTCTTGTAGTGAGGGCACTCGATTGCATTCGTCAAGAAGATTGATTAACCTTAGGTTGATATCTATGAACATGTGCTTGGTTTGGTAGCGGCTTGTCAATACTTGAGGCTTCTAGATCATGAATTGAATGTTTAATCATGGATACTTATGCTAATGCTTTTCAAAGTCATAAGGGAAAGATAGTTTTCACAAAGAGGCATGTGTTTGGACTCCCAAGTAGTATAACTTGTAGAAAATGTTGTTTTGTTATGAATGCATTGATTTGCTTGAGGAAAAGCAAAAGTTTAAGTTGGAGGTGTTGATGAGTCAATATTTTGCGACTCATTTAGCCTAGAAGTGGTAATAAATCAAGTCCTCAATGCCATTTTGAGCTAGTTTTAATGCTGGTTTATATGTTTTTCAAGGTTGAAGCCAAAAGATGACCAACAAAGCCTAAGGAAGCAAAGAGATGGAGAAAAGGAGTTAAAAATAGAAGTAGCATAGCCCAAGTAGTTAAGCACATCGCCAAACTACTTGGCGCATCATCAAAGTGAAGGATCTGTCGCCAAAGGAAGTAGTTCATTCAGGTTTTGAAGATAGAAGTTCGATGAACAACTCTGAAGTTTGTTGTATCACTGACGAGTTCGGTGATGATGAGGTTCCATCGCCAAACTCAATAGAATTAAGCAACTGAAGCTTAAATATATAAGTTATTTCGGTGACACTGGGAATGTTCGAAACTTCTCTAATGAGTTCGGCAACTCCATTCCTGTCACCAAAGTAATGCAGTGGCATTTTTTACTTCAGTAATAAATAGATTTTTGTGCCTTCAAACCCTATCTCTTGCATAATTTTAAGACCTGAAAAGGTATAATCAAACCCTAAAGTTTGGGATTAGCTTTTATATTGATTTTCTATATTGAAATTAAAGGATTACTCGTGGATAATTCAATCTAATGGCGGATTTGAATGAGCATAATGGTATAATTTTTTTATTTTCTATTATTCTTGGCTAAATTTCCCAACTTAGGGGTGTGTGATGATTGGGTATTAATAAATACATGGGTAGTAATTATTTGCCTGCCTAATTGATTATTTGTTATGGGTTTAAATAGTATTCCATGTTTTAACACACAATTAGAGGTTGCAAACTCTAGTTGAGCTTAGATTCTTTATCTTTCTTGAGAAAAGGGATAAGGGTGAGAGATAATAGTTAACAATGACTTGATTTATATCATTTAATGATAGATCTTAGAAATAATGCTATCAAATCGAGGTTTTAGGTTGGTCATGATGGTACACATGTAGGTTTGAGAAAACCCACTTGTGATATTTAGTGCTTAATTGAGAATTTAGCATTAATACCTAAACTTTAGCCCACCATTGCTCTAGTTGAATTAAGAAAAATGCTATTTACCCATGTATGATTCTACAGTCATGATAACACACCCTAAGTATCTTTTATTATTGATTAAAACATCCATGTCTTATTATTGCAATCAAACTCTCTTGATAACTACAATCAAAGGTGTTCAAAAGTACTTACACCCCCCGACCCCCCAATTTAATTTATTATTTTAAATTAATAAATATGAACATTAAGTGAGCTACTTACACTTTAAAGTGAACTTTGCAAATTCATTTCCTGTGGATCGACCCCAACCTCAAAGTTGGGGTAAATATATTGACAATAACCGCGTGCACTTCTTAATGGTGTAATTAAGCGTTATCTGTAGTGTAAATTTGAATCTGTATATATCATGTGGTATGCAAGAAGAGGCATAACAAATAAAACCTCAGGAATACCTACAACATGAATTGGAGAAACCATCAATTTAAACAAACACCGAGGTCAAAAGGTAAGAGTAACCCTAAATCATACTCAAGAAATCTCAAAAGCATATCATTGTACACTTCTAAGAGCATCAAGTGCTAATCAGAAAAGATCAAATGAATGCTATAAGAAAATTCAGGGTAATATATTTCACCTTCATGGCTTTGAAAAGTCCAATTATGAGAATAAGCCATGAATACATACTATTCTTTGGCTTAGGAAAATGTAAAGCACCAAGCCGTATTTGTTGCCAAGATGGTTTGCTCCATTGGTCCTTCTTCTCTAGACTTCTCCTTTGATATGACATCATACAAAAGTCAATCAAATAATCAATTTCATCAAAGATAGAGTTCATATTTAAGCACATTGGTCTTACGCCAAGCTTCAAGTAGCATCTTCTCGCCCGTTAGATTAGAAGTTCTAGCATAGTCCATTCCAAAAGTATGCCCTTTTCAATTCAAATTGCTCCCCATCTTTAAAGATCATTCTTCACTTTTGAAAGCCTTATCCACACATGACTTTGGACCATCAAGTTTATTAAGAACCCTCAAGAAATATTTGTCTTCATGACCAAGAATCACCTCACAGCCACCACAATCTCTAAAGAAGGAAATTACTTCAGCGTGAAGAGTATCATCATCCCATAATGGATTATCAAACATCTTGTACTCTTCAAAAGTAGCTACATCTTCAACATCACAATACATACCACTATGCACTACACTAGGAATGATATCACCATCACCGAATAAGTTATTATAATTAAAGAGAGAACAATCAATCAAAATTGAAAAATTAAAGCATGTAATCTCATCCTCAAAAAGAAAACATTTTCTCATTCCTGGTACTTTTAATCACATTGTCGCCACCCAAACCCGTCGCTAGTGGAACCCACATTAACCCTCTGATAGGAGAACCATTTATCCCAAACTACTCAAACCCAACACTTAGCCAAAATCAAGATAAACTAGTTACTTCATTAAACAATCTAATATCTCGAAATACTATAATAATAGTGTTAAATACGAAAATAAATGAAAGTATAAATAACCCCTAGAATTTAAAAGTCATTGTACCAAAACCATTACAAATATCAATAAAAGGGTTTAACCTAAAACAACTAGAAATATCTGAGTCTGAAATAAATGGAGCAGAAACTAAGTAGATGACTCATGGCTGCCCGAAAGATGTAGCTCACTCTTGAGTCGGAATGCATTCTGCTCTAAAGCCAAGGTCTTGATGCAGTCGCCGAAAAATGCTCTACACTCAACAAAAAGAAGAGCACGTATAGTATCAGTACACAAAAAACAATGGTGTACTGGTAGGGTCATCCGCAAACCGAAAATAAGAAATGTGAACAAGCAACCATATCTTAGTAAATAAGAACAACCATGAACACCTACCATATAACTGTACTTCAATAATGTGACACTTATCTTTTCAAACAACACCATAGAGTTCAGTCAAGTACAAGTCAATATAGGCAGCAACTCAAGTCAAAACTCTGAATACCAGCATTCAATCCAAGTCAACAAACCATGACTCATCAATAATATGCTAGACCATGCCTCAACTACATAAGTGAATATACAATAAAAGAGATATGCCCGTTATTTCTAATTTAGCCCGGATCACTCAAGGATCCAATCAACAATAACAGTAACCTTAATCATAAATCTCGATTCACTCAAGAAACCAAAGATAATAAATCAATACATAAACCCGCTTTACTCAATGAACTGTCACACTCACCAATACCTTGTACATACATGCTAAGGATGTTAGTCGCCCACTAGCCATGACCTGCAAGGGACGAGCTCTTGTCCATGTTCCAAATTCCGGACATCTAGTGCCTGCCAACCTTATATCAACCAATCCCGTGAAGATGTCCAAATACTAGTACATCCCACAATAATAATATAAATCCTGTAAAGTTGTCCTATACCGGTACATCCCACAATAATCAACAAATATCACAACAATCACAACCACAATGAAACAACAATCACACTTTTAAAACCAACAAGTTTTTAATATAACCTCATTGCATGTGATTCACACTTAGGATATCAATTAACCATTTACTTTCTTGAACATGCATTGTAACAAGTATACGAAGAAATAATTAACATACACACATAATTCAAGTTGAGTTTCAACTACATTAAACCATCACCTACCTCAATCCAAGATTGCTCCACTTTATTGAACTTAAGCCTTGCCTATCCGTGTAATTTTTGCTTGGTTGCAAATAAACACACTGATTCACCAGCAGAATTGGGTAAAAGGCCTATTAATCCAACAAATCATTATTTCTCGATACAAATTTTATTATGTATAACCATATTTTGTGGGCAATATTATTGAGACTAAGAAATTTTGTCAAGAGACAGCCATCTCATGACCTAAATTTTCAAACACCGATCACTTTTTCTCTTTGATATAGTTGGAAAAGGCTATTTTAGCCACTGATAGGCTGACCAGTCCCTATCTATTGCCACAATTGATCAATTTCCACCATTACCGTCCACTTCCATTAATGAACCTACTTTACCTAGCATACAAACCCCTACCAAACCGTCTGGGTTGGGGTAATTTGCCAACCTTTTAAAGTGGATCATGATTAACTCCCTAAAGGTTATGGAGAAACAATCTGTTGAATCGATTCGTATTAAAAAAATTACAGTATTTCAATGGTGTTCCTCGAGTCAGATGGACTGAGGAGGAGGTGAATTGAATGAATGTAATCAAAGAATTACAATATAAAATAATAGGAAAACTTTTGTATGGGTGGCCTAAATTGTAAGATCTTCGTAGCCATCTTCCCAAACAACTCAAAGTGAAAGGACATTGCCGAATTGGATTTTTGAGAAATAGGCATATATTAATGCGTTTTGATTTATTTGAAGACTTTGTTAATGTTATGCCCAATACTATCTATTATATCAATGATAAGGATGGTTACTCTTATCAAATGAGACCCTTAATCTATGATGCAAAATTTAAGATGGAGGAGGAAACGTCTCAAGCAATGGCATGGATTTCTTTCCCAGACCTTAAGCCAACTTTTTTGTGAAGGAGTCATTATTTTCCTTTGTATCTGCGGTCGGGAAACCTATTCAAATAGACTCATCCACTTTTAATAAGACAAGATCTAGTTGTACAAAGGTTAAAGTGCAAGCAGATTTGCTAGCTGACTTACCCAAGTGTGTGGAGATGGAGATAGTGAATGACAGTACTAAGGATTTAAGGGTGGAACAGGTGAAAATTAAAAATGATTTTCGACCTAAGTACTGCAAGTCCATGTTACATGGCCATAATAAATCAGAGTGCAGGATTCTTCACCCAGAGTTAATTAAGGAGCAAGAGAGCAATGCGAATAAGGAAGTTGTTGATAAATCTGGTATAAAATAACCGAATAAAACTATGGAAAAGGAAGTTACAACATCAGTAAGGCAGTTAAGAATATATTATTATCAAAATAATCAGTGGAATCCAACTAAGGGGACTTTTATTAATCAAGGATATATGAGTGAAAAGGCCTTATCACCTGCTAAAGAGATTATTAATAAGAATTCTTTTAGATATCTTGTTGATAAGGTTGATGAACAAGTAGACATAATGGTTACTTAAGAAAATACGGATCCGGTGGTAGATAGTCACAATCAGCTTTCCATAAAAGATTCGGTATCAAGGTCCTTTCAAGGAAAAGAAAAGTAGAAGCAATCATCTCCCCATGCAGGTAGTAAAATCAGTAATGTAGAGTAGGGCCAAGTGGATTCAATGAAAGTTGCAAATAAACACACTGATTCACCTGCAGAATTGGGTAAAAAGCCTATTAATCCTACAAATCAGTCTCAAGAAAGTTGAGTGACCCCACCTTCTTCAGCAATCATCCCACGAGATTCTTCAGATAAATTCAAAGATGATTCTAAAGTCAAACATCTAGATGTTCATGATATGAGTAATGTACATAGTCCAAGGTCCTCTGGTGAGTTAAGGGAGTTATGCAGTCCTGAAAAGCAATAAAAAGAAGAAGAAGACCACTATTAGAAGTAGTACGTAGATTCTAATACTCAAATTGGAGAAATGAAAGAATGGAACAAAGATGCCAAGGTTACAGGCAACAATGCACTAGCTATAGTTGATGTGCCCTTAGCTATTGCAGAACCATTACCTTTAAGTGTTTCCCCTAATGAAGTTCTCTATGACATATTAACTCATAATGTGCAAGGTGATGTTATTTATGATATATTGGAACCAGATAATAAGTAGAACAACAATCACCAGTAGGAAGAGCAAATCTTTAAAGATACAGATATCTCCCCAAGAGCCATAAGAAATTTAAAATCTGCTAAGAAAGGGAAAAAGCAAGTTAATGAGGTTTCTCAACCTGTTAGAGTTCAACCAAAGAGGGGGGGGGGGGGGGGGGTATATCAGATAAGTAGTGATGAAAGCTTTTGTATGGAACATCAGGTCTGTTAAGTCCCAAAAGGCTTTTCAGAGAGTTTAATTGCTTAACAAATTGCATAAAGTTTCTTTCATAGTCTTACTTGAACCTTTTCAACATGTTAGACATCTTAATAGATGCAGAAGAAGGCTTCAGATGCGATTAATGTTCAATAATTGTAATGGTAAAATCTGGTGTTTTGTCAATTATGATTTTAGTGTCTCTATTATCAGGGATATTGAACAACAATTATCTTTAAAGTTGAGTAACAAATCTCTTGGTGTTTCCTTTGTGGTAACTCTTGTTTATGCTAAGTGTGATAGACAACAGATATTGGAGTTGTGGGATAATATTATCTCTATTGCTAATGTTATATGTGATCCTTGGTTTATAGAAGGTGATTTCAACTCTTTGTTAAATAATAGTGAAAAGATAGGTGGAATTCCAGTGGTTGGAGCAGATGTTGAAGATTTCAATAATTGTGTAGAGGCTTGTGATATCTTGCAAATTCATTATAAGGGTTGCCCTTTCACATAGTGGAATGGTAGAGCAGGTGATGACTGCATTTTTGAAAGGCTTGATAGATTTCTTGATAATTCAGATTTCCAAAATTTATTTTCCCATTTGGAGGTGGAACACTTAGCTAGGGATAGTTCAGATCATGCACCCTTATTACTCAACTGTGAAAACAAAAATATCAATATTTCAAAACCTTTTAAGTTTTTGAAATTTTGGATAGAGCATGAAGACATACAGGAAGTAGTCAGAAGAAGTTGGGACAATAGTCTCTCCGATAATCCTTTTATTGATTACAAGAGAAAGATTAGGCGGGTTAAAAAAGCTCTCACAATATGTAATAGACAAACATATGGGGACATTTTTCAGCAATTAATCATTAGAGAGAATATTGCTAAGTAAAAAGAGAAGTTGTTTGAAGAATTTCCTTCTCAGGAAAACAGATCTGTAATGCAAAAAGCTAGAGCTGAATACATCAAATATTTACATTTGGAAGAGAGCTATTGGCAGCAGAAAGCAGGGTATGATTGGTTTGAAAGTGGTGATAGAAATACTAAATTCTTCCATAGTATTGTGAAAGGAATAAAAACAGGCTTAAGGTTACAAGAATTCTTAATGAGCAAGGTTGCTGGTTAGAGAAAGAAGAGAAAATTATTGCTGAAGCAGTATGTTATTATCAGAAACAATTTCCCAGGAGAGGGATTCATCAAATTTTCCTTTGTTATAGCATATTCCTAATTTGGTTATAGATACAGACAATGATTTATTGGGGACTATTCCAGAAGAATCTGAAATTAAAAAGGTTGTGTTCAGTTTGAGTGTTGATAGCTCTTGTGGGCCTGATGGTCTAACAGGAAGATTCTTTCAATCTTGTTAGGATATTGTTGGTGTTGATGTCATTGGAATGGTTATAAAAATTTTAAAGGTAACACTCTCCTAAAATCCATTACTCATACTAATTTAGTACTCATTCCTAAAAAAAGATAATGTGCAATCTTTTTCAGCTATGAGGCCTATTAGTTTGAGTAACTTTGTTAATAAGATTCTGTCAAGAATTGTCCATGATAGGATGGAAGCTATTCTTCCCATGTTGATTCCCCCTAACCAGTCAGGTTTTGTCAAAGGAAGAAATATTATTGAAAATGTGCTTTTAGCACAAGAATTGGTGGCAGACATAGGTAAAAGAGGGAAACCTTCTAATGTTGTTTTGAAGCTGGACATAGCTAAAGCCTATGATAGAATCTCTTGGTTCTTCTTAATGAAGGTTCTTAGAAAGATGGGTTTCTCTAATGTGGTAGTTGATGTGGTTTGGAGATTAATTTCTAATAATTACTACTTTGTTCTACTAAATGGACAATCAGTAGGATTTTTTTCATTATACAAGGGGGGTTAAACAAGGAGATCCTCTTTCACCTGCTTTGTTTATATTATCTGCTGAAGTTTTGACAAGAGCTCTTAACAATATTTTTGAGAATGATACTTTTATAGGTTATGGAATGCCTAAATGGAGTCCAAATCTCAATCATTTAGCATATGCTGATGACATAATTATTTTTGCTTCTTCTAATCAGGATTCTATTGGAAAGATTATGATGATTTTGCAAGAATATGAGAAAGAATCTGGGCAGAAGGTTAACAAGAATAAGAGTTTTTATCATATGCGTCAAAATTCAGAGGTTGGAGAAGTGCAACAGATGGAATTGATAACTAGAATGTCTAAAGGATCCTTTTCTTTAAAGTATTTGGGTTGTCCCATCTCTCATTCCAAGAAAAAGAAGGAGCATTTTGCAGATCTGTTAGACAGGGTTAGAACTAAGCTAAAAGCTTGGAAGGGGAGACTTTTATCTTATGGTGGCAAGGAGGTATTACTAAAGAGTGTTTTACAGAGCATCCCTGTTTATGTTCTTTCTGCTATTGTTCCTCCTAAGAGTATATTCAAAGATTTACAAAGGATGTGTGCAAAAATTTTCTGGAATTCCAAAGGCAATGGAAAAGGTAACATTGGTCTGCTTGGAAAAAGATATACTTACCAAAAAATGAAGGAGGATTTGGGTTTAAATCATTAAAGGATGTGTCTCAGGCTATGTATGAAAAATTGTGGTGGAGATTTAGCAAACAATCTAATTTGTGGTCCAATTTTTTGTGGAACAAATATTGCAAGAAATTAATTTCTACATTGGTTCAATGGAAAGAAGGGTCTCAAGAGTAGAAAGCTATGCTGGAGAATAGAGAAAAAGTGGAGCAATTCTTGTGGTGGGAACCAAGAAGTGGTACCTCTACCATATGGTTTGACAATTGGACCAATACTGGCCTATTATTCAAGAATCCAACAGACATCCAATCATGCCATCCTCTTAACGATGTTGTTGATTTCTTAAGAGAGAATGGCTGGATTATAGTATTTTGAATGATCTAATCCCTGGATATGTTTGTGATTATGTAAGAGGGAGCATGGACATTGTTCAGTATGAGAATACTGGTGATAGAACTAGGTGGACTAGGAATAGCACTGGTAAATTTACCACCAAGAGTGCTTGGGATGTTTTGAGACACAAAGCTGATGTTATTGAAGATCTAAAGGAATTATGAATTAAAGGTTTACCCTTCAAATTCTCTTTCCTCACTTGGAGGGTTTGGTTAGGAAAGGTTCCAGTAGCAGCTCTTTTACATAAATGGAACTCTAATATTCCTGAGGAATATGGTTGTTGTGTTATTCCTGATAAAGAAACAATTGATTATTTATTTCTTACAGGAAAGGTGGCAAATAAAGTCTGGACTCATTTTTGTGGTGCAGATGGGATAATTGATCCAAGTCTAAATTTAAAACAATGTGTGAGACTATGGAGAAAGATGAAAGTTAATACTAGGCTGCAAACTATGTTTAAAGTGTTGCCTATTATCCTTTTCTGGTTTCTGTGGAAAAGAAGAAATACCATTCTCCATGGTGGTTCTTATAATGAAAGGAAAGTTTACTGGAAGATAAATGACACTATGTTAAAATTCATTAAAGTAAGATTCAAAATGCAGATTTAGGGAAAGAGATGGATAAATATATGTGATGCTCTACAAAAGAACAGGTGTTCTTCAAGTTATAAGATAGTGAGATGGTCTCCTCCACCCAATCAATGGATGAAAGGTAATACAGATATTGCTTCACGTGGAAATCCTGGACCTAGTTCCATTAATTTTTGTATCAGAAATGAGGAAGGATATTTGGTTACTACTAAGGGAGTAAGAATAAATGATACAACAAGACTCAAGGTAGAAGTGTTAGCAGTTAGAGAGTGCTTGTTGTATTGTTCAGAGAATGATATTAATCAAATCATCCTTGAGTCAGATTCATGGAGTGTAGTACAATTTCTTCGAGGGAATTGGGAGGTCCTATGGAGTGTGACTATGGAAGTTAGTTCTATTATAGCTCTGATAGTTTCTATATCAATAACAGTAGTGCATTCCCTCCGGGAAGGTAATACCCTTGCTGATTTTTTCACTAACTTAGTGTTTGATTTTGCAGGAGATTTTCAATTTAACAGCATGGAGGAAATTCCATCAAAGGGAAGAAGGATACTTAACCTTCATAAACAAGGAACACCCCATCTCAGAAGATATAATCAAGAGTTATGATAATAGTATGCAATGAAAAGATGATAAATTTTAGGATAGGTTTGCATTTAACAGTAACATCAGTACACTTATTACAGGAACTAGGTCTTCGTAAGGATATCCTCTTCTTGTAAGTATAGTGTTACTGTTAGTGGAACCTGTACCTTAAAATCTTTGTCAGTACTTATTCTCCTTTTTATTGATTTGAGAATCGGGTGGTGGTATTAGTTTTTAGCTCAACCCATTGTTTCAAAAATTAAGAAAAGAGAAGGTAAGTAATCTCATATCCTAATTCACAAGAGTCGAGCAAGGAGCTTTTGAAGAAGGAAATGGTGATACCTATTGTTTGAAGTGATTTCTTTGGATACCAGCACATATACCCAGTGAGAGTTTGGGAATTATTTGGTCTAAGTATCTACTCAATAGAATCATCAGATCTGGCAAATTAATTTCTTCTTAGACCTAGAAATCTCCTGAAATGCACAAGATTATTATTGATATTGTTCTAAATCTATTCGTAGGATCAGATGGTGGTATTAGCTTTTATGAAGCTCAATCCATCGATTTAACAGAATAAAGGGAGAATGATAATCAATTTGCAAACTACTTAGCTTTAGATCTAGTTATGGAGTTGATTCAGTGTTCTTCAGGGTTGATTTTGGATGTGGGGTTCCAACAAGCTACTGCTACATCCATTTCATTAGGAATTGATGATCTTTTAACAATACCTTCTAAGGGATGGCTCGTTCAAGATGCTGAACAACAAAGTTTGATTTTGGAAAAACACTCATGAGCACAAGCTCCGATATACAAGGAGGCATTCTGGCGGACGCATGCGTGTAGGAAGGCCGACGACTACATAAGCTAAAAGACTACGACTACAAGACAGGCCGGAAGCGACTCGCTTCTATTCTCGTTGGGATTGGATATAGATGGGAAATCTATAGATCGTAGTAGTTCGCCAACTATCAGCTGCTATATCATTGTTTATGGAACTATTCATGAAGTTGGAAGATACTTTCCTAATGTGGCTGATGATAAGCTCCTCTGCATATTTCCCTATTGTTGTCCTTTTGGACCGGGTCACTTTTGGGCCCGATTTATTTATGTACATAGCTTGGATTATTTTATTTTTTAATAAATGGGGTCTTTGACTTGCCTTTAATTGAAAAAAAAAAAAAAGATAATGACCTAGTATATTCGAGGATTACAACCTATTCCCATAATCCCAAGGTCAAATTCATGATTATTCCTTCCATTCTAGGATTTTCTATCATCATTCCATCATAATTCTACCAATTTCTTGGATTTAATGGTGAATTCTGAGCATGCAATAGTAAATTAACTATATTTAACCAAAACCCAAAACTTTTCTACTCAATTCACCCACTTGCACCAAAAAAATCACCTAGGTCAAGTTAAATCCTCCCCAAAACCCGTAAACTAGTGATTCTAAGGATTAATAATTGAAAAACTAGTTAATGGAAGGGATAACTTACCTTTACGAAGGAAAACAATGGAATTTAGGTGTAATTCTCCCAAAATCACCTCTCTAGCCCTTAGATGAATGTGGAATGAAAAAAATATTTTTAGGGTATGTTCTGCATTAATCAGTGCAGAACATACTTACTGGGGTATAGTCTGAATCTCTCTAGCCAAAAGTCGCCTTGACATCCTCAAGCAAACCAGACTACCCATACTTATTGATTTCAGGCTCAATGCGTCTGCCACCACATTGGCCTTGCCCGGATGGTACTGGATGGTCACATCATAATCCTTCAACAATTCCATCCACCTTCTCTACCTCAAGTTCAAATCCTTTTTGGTGAAAACATATTGCAAGCTACGATGGTCTATAAACACCTCACACTTGACACCAAATAGGTAGTGCCTTCATATCTTAAGTGCAAAACCACTTCTGCTAACTCCAAATCATGCATTGAATAATTCTTCTCATAAGGCTTCAATGGTCAAGAAGAATAGGCAATCACATTCCTATCCTGCATTAACACAACACCCAAACCAGAGCATGAAGCATCACAAAACATAATAACGTCCTTACCTTAAATTGGGAAGGCAAAGATAGGAGATGTGGTCAAAAGGGGCTTGAGCTTTTGAAAGCTCTCTTTACAATTGTCAGACCATACAAACAGCACCTCCTTCTGGGTCAACCTTTTCAAGTGAGTAGCAATGGAGGCAAAGTTCTTGACAGATCTGGGATAATAACTAGCAAGACCCACAAAACTTCTAACCTCAGTCACAGAGCTATGCCGAACCTAATTTTGATAGCCGCAATCTTCTGGGGATCTACCATCACCCCCTTTTTTGAAACCACATGCCCTAAAAAGGCATCAGATGATAACCAAAATTTGCATTTAGAGAACTTAGCATACAACTGCTTCTCCTTCAAAATCTCCAAAATAATATGAAGATGACCTGCATGTTCCTCCTTACTCTTGGAGTAAAATAAAATGTCATCAATAAAAAACAATCACAAATGAATCCAAAAAAGACTTAAGAATACCATTCATTAGGTTCATGAAAGTTGTCGATGCATTGGTCAACCCAAATGACATCACCAAGAACTCGTAATACCCATACTGAGTCCTGAAAGTTGTCTTGGGTATATCCTCAGGCCGAATATTTAACTGGTGATAACCCAACCTCAAGTCTATATTGGGGAAACTGAAGCACCCTATAACTGGTCAAAAATATCATCTATCCTAGGCAACAGATACTTATTCATGATGGTAACATTATTCAACTGTCTGTAGTCAATACACATTCGATGCTACTATCCTTTTTCTTAACGAACAACACAGGATCACCCTAAGAAGAAGCACTAGGAAGAATAAATCCTTTATCAAGTAACTCCTGCAACTCGATCTTGAGTTTCCTCAACTCAGCCGGACCCATTTGATAGGGAGGGATAGAAATGGGGCGAGTGCCTAGCTACAAATCAATGTCGAAGTCAATGTCCCAGTTCGGAAGTATACCATGCAAATCTTGGGTTATGATGGCACCTACTATAACCCACCAATATTTAAGGTAACCCATAGCTTGGAATAACGAGTAATAGGCTAACAAGAAAAAAAAAAAAAAAAAAACCAAAACTGAATAAAGGGAATAATATAGAAAACAAGACACAATATATAGGAATAAACATAGAGAAAGAAATAAAAGAATACAAATATACCTCTAAGACCTGGTATCAATCGGTTCAGGAGCTACTAAATATAACAAGTGTACCAGGTAAATACATTAAATACAAAACCATCTCCAATATACCAAGTAAAGACCAGTCCAATAAAATAGAGGGAGAAGAAATAACTCTGAATGCTAGGAGCTCACTTCGAAGTCTCCAATGTAAGGCATCTCCATATGAGGCATACGTCAGTGGTGAGGGCAAAAGTGTAGTATAAGTACCAAACATGCAGTACTCAGTAGGGGTAGGCCAACTAAACTCTAAAGATAAATGCAAGTATAAACAACACAAAATAAAGGGATATACATTACAAGAAATTAGACAAGAAATGATATACAATATGAGTAACTAGAGAGAAGATGATTTACAATATGAGTAACCAAAGAAGAAAGTACTAACCTGAGGGGGCTAGACTAACAGTCTAACACTGCGAGAATCAAACTAAAGAAGAATGTTGATAGCAGTAGCCACTGGTAGTCTACCCAAAGTAATAGAAATAACAAGATAGTCTAACACTAGAACTAGTAATATTAAAGAAAAAAGGTCCACAAGGCGCACCTAAACCGTGAGTACATGCCAATATCCAACCTACCACAAGCTATATAATAATAATCAAACAATAACCTAATTGAACCCCCATAATCCTAAAAAGTACACACAAAAACAACCATAACCTAACCAACCCCCATAAGACCAGTAGGCACAAATAATAAAATAGATATACTGGTGATAGGCAATGCATATGGATGAATAAGTGCAATAAAATTAAATAGATGCAATACAACCAGAATGCCATGTCTAACCAAAGTATATACACCTCTTTGGGCCATTTGACTTATAAGGTAGGACCCAAGAGGTATAACCCTTCTCTTGCACTGTGGTTTCTAGATGGAGGGACCCATAGGTGACTCAAAATATCTATATATTTTACCCAGTCCCGAATAGGGACTTCCAAGGATAATCCATAATAAATCTATTCCATAATCATATCAGAGGTAAGTATGAGTGTAATAGGCGCCAGCCTCGAACCGAGACTAAATAATTAGTAATCAGTAAAATCTAGTGCCTGAGATGTAACCGAGACTAAAATAATAAGAATCAATAATAATAAGCGCCTCTGTCTTAAAACTTGTCATCCAATAGTAAGGGTAGTATGACTTCTATTTTAAATTAGTTTATGAGTGAAAAATGAGAATAAGTACTCTTTGAAAAGTAGTAGTAAAAATCAATGTTTTTTCTTAGAATCTTACCACTATACATACTCATGCTTATGTAAGGGTATGCATACCATCACTGGTATCCAAACAATAGGAACATAATCATACGAATACACCTAGACAGGTATCACAACTTTTAGAGATAGGTATACTAACCTGGCAACCTAATTGGTTTGCATCAAAAGCCTCAGACCTACCAATATACAGAACCAAATGTATAAATATATACCAACAGGGAAAGGCTATTAAACAGAATAATGCATGATACTAATAGAGTCAAACTAGGAAAAACCAACCTAGTTGCGAGGTACTAACCCAAACCTATGCTCAGGATTGTTAGTCTTATTCTAAGGTCATAGCAAGTAACCAAGATTTCTTCTCCTAATCTGATTATTAGATGTAAAATGGGTAAAAATATAAGCCAAGGGTCAATACCAAGTGGATCACACAATACTAAAGTAGCCTAAGTTCCACGGGCTACAAAAAGGGGTACTATTCTATAGTAGTTACTTATGTGATTGCTATGCTTGCTAAAGTATCCCCGAGGAACCCATTCTATGGCAACCGGCTACCTAAAACTAAGCTAAGGCTTCAAATTATAATTTCAAGGATACTACACACACTAAGCCATGCCAAGAAGGGAGAAAAGACTACTAAAACTAAGGATTCCAAAGCATAATTCTAGTCTAAGACTCCTAATAAAGGGGAGGAATAACGTAATGAAATATAACCTAAATTCTATCCTAAAAACCCTATCCCCACATGCAATTTATACAATAAAAAATCTCGTAGAGCAAAATCTTGAAGAAAGTAGATCATAGCCTACCTCAGAGCTGAACAACAGCCTCAAACTATCCATAATTGCTCATCCCATTTATGCTATCATAATCATAATCCATATATATCATTACATGTAAAATAAGACCCATATTGCAGTATAAAACTTTGGGCCAAAAATTGGGTCAAAATAAGCATGTGGGACACGCTAATGAAATTCAAAAATTGAACCCACAAAAAGGTCCCTCGATGGACAAGGAATACGTGCTTGAAATTTGAGTACAAACGGAGCTCAAATCAGGGCTTAAAACAGCCCATAATGCTCAAGAAAACCAAACTCTAAAATCAAGAATTAAACAAATTTTGGGGTGGAATAAGACACACGAACTAACAGGAAATGACCAAGGAACGATAAATTAACGTACCTTAGTTCAATGGCACAAAATCCCAACAAATTACATGCTCCAAAGGTCAAGAATGGTGAAATAGGACTTAGAAAATGAATGGAATTTGGGAAGATGAAGTTTGTAAAGTTCCAGCACAGATCGCTAAGGTGGCTAATTTGTCACTAAGGCAGCTCTGCCTAGGTGACAAAAGGGTCTCTAAGGAGGCTCCGCCTAGGTGAGAAAAGGGTCTCAAAGGCGATAGATACTGACATCATAAGCAGTCACTAAGGCAGTTGCTTCAGATGCTTTACATTAGATTTTTCAGCTAAGTTTAAAAACACTGACCGGGTGTTCGAGATTTCGTTTGGAACCCCCATGAATACAAACAAACTACGCTACCCTATCTAAAACAGCATTCCAGATTTAACAGAATCATTAAAAAATTTAACAGAGATCATTTCGATAAAATATGGGCCCCACACCTACTGTTTAATTTTACCAAAATCTACCCAATACCCCAAATCTAGCCTGAAAGCCTCGTGACCCAAATCAAAGATCCTCCTAGCCTAAAATCTATGTTTCAGAGCTAATGGAACTATCAAATTTTTTATCCATGGCCATTTACTAGAAGTTTTGGCCTAAGACTAATTCTCAACTTTAAAAGCTCCAAAACAGGAAAATGGGCTTAAAACTCAAATGAATTGTACGATACCTAAGCCACCTGTCGCAACAAGTCATAAATGACTTGGAGAAGCTATAGAAAAGCTTCAAATGCTAGAAATGCACAAACTTACGAAAAATGACCTAGAAGGTCATTACAAACAGAAGGGCTAAAGCCCAAATAGTCTAGGACAGGGTCGTTTGGAGTGGATTTGGGCCTAGGACCTAAGTCATTTAGTTTGGATTGATATTTAATATTTGTTATTATTTGCTACCATCCAACATATTATTTACTACTAACCAACATTTTATACTAACTTTGTTGAACCCCCAAAAGAGCTACTATATAAATTATGGTTTGACATGACTTTGCTCTTAAGAGTTCATGTTTAATTTCCAAAAAGAATTTTCATTTTGAATTTATCCTTACGTTTTTCCTAAGTGTTTTTTTTAAAAGAAATGAATAACTTCCTTTTCTTATGTCTTTAATTAGAACCAATTTGTTAGCCATAAAGTTAGTTTCTAAATAGACCGGATAATCGTAAGTTAGCGGATATCCCGAGTACCTTAAAAATCTTCTCGGGATATTAATAGGAACCACTTACCTAGATTTCTAATTGTAAATCTTTTTCTATTTTAAGACTTAGATATTCTCTTTTTAAAGGTTTTATTAATTTTCCTTCGATTAACTAAGTGGTGACTCTTGCTTTTACTTAAATTGTTTTGAAATTTGAATAAAGTTTTGAAACAGTTTTTTGAAGGTCGAAACTATTTTTCCCTAAAACACCCACTAGGTCATTTTAAACATAGTTTACAACAGGAAATAAATAAGAGAAGCAAGGGAAGGACTTATGAGCTTAAAGTTTCAACTCCCCCATTGGGGTTAACTCTATACTCTTTTACTTAGCTTGTTTTCATTGTTTTTGTTGCATTATTGCTTTGTAATAGAATTATGAGCAATTAAAGGTCCTCTTTCTAGGTTTGTGACCACAGTATGAAAGTCTTTATATTAATATAGTTTAATTCCCCACTACATTTTGTTCCCAGTTTTAGTATAATAATAGTTTAGTCTATGTGTTTTGCACATATATGTCACGTCAATATGAAAAATTGCATTTACATACAAAAAGAATGAAGTATATAATGTTGAAATTGAAGTTACAATATGTGTAACATTATATTCATTTAAATGGAAAAGAATATGTGTTCTTCTAATTAAGTACGCATGACTATAAGCTTCCCAAAAATGAGAAATCTTGACATGTTTAACGGCTTGGATCCAATGCAAGTGAGAGATAATTCTGAAAATTTATTTCTATTCTAATAATAAAAGAAATTAATTATTGAATGTAAAATCTGGAAAAATATCTATGAGGGAAATAGTAAATGACAATTTTTTGTAGAGTTTTTTAATGAAACTATAAAATAGTTTTTTGTATATTAAGCAATGTACATTGCTGTACTACTTTATTGTTAACCATCAAGGCTTTTATAGAAGTACCAGTGGAATTTTTTATGAAAATCTTAGCATAAAGTCATATGAAACCAGCATTAATTAAGACAGTGCAAAGCTTACGAAATAAATTTAATCATATGAAGCTAAATAAATAAAAAGATAAGTCTAGTACGATTAAAGAAAAAAAAAAGAATATTGTCAATTCAATTTCTTTCAGCTTTTGGAAGATCTTTTCTTAACACCATGTAAGAATCAGAATATTGCTATATTAAGTTAACAAAATTGTAATTGATTTTAAAGTCTTAGATGCTAGAATTTTTAATATATTTTAAATAAGGAAAGATTTAAGAAAAGCAAGTTTTAGTCAATTTTAAAGTACTAAATAATAGAAATTTTTACCTCTTACAAATAAGTAAAATTTTAATAGTTATAACCTTAATTAATTTCAAATTCATAAATATTAGGATAATAATTAAATGACAATTATCTTCTATATTACATCAAAAGCACGAAGATCCTTACAAATGTTGATTGATATTTTTGTCCTTCATTAAAAGACTCCACAATAGACAAAATTGTCATTTATTATTTTCCTCAAATAATTGTCATTTAATTATTATCGTAATATTTAGGAATTTAAAATTAATTAAAGTCCTTATTTGATCTAGATAAGAAATAATAATATTTAACACTTGTAAATTAATTAAAATTTTATCTTAAATTAAAAAAGAATTCTACAATTCTATTTAAGTAAAGTGTTCGGTGTTCCTTTGGTTGTTCCTTTGGTACAACCAAAATCTCCCTTTGAAATTCTTAATCTTTTTACTCGATAAAGCAAATATGAAGTTATCTTCTTTCTTTTTTTTTTTTTTGTTCCTTGTGTTTTTTGTAAAATTCGTTATTTTTTTTAAGTTTGTTCCTTAAGTTTCTATAAGATTCAATATAATATAATTGCTAATTACAACTCCAATTCAATTTTCATGATGCCTTTGCTATATTTTTGTTGGGTTTAGGAATTCAATTTTCTTTCTTTGTAAAATGCTTTTTTTGCATTAAGAGCTTTCCTATAACTACATCAAATCATTTATGACTTGTTGGGACTAACAGTTCGTTTAGTTTTTCAACCTGTTTCTCTTTTTGGAGCTTCTGAAGTTGAGAAAATGGTCTTAGGTCAAAACTTTAGATAAACGGCATTGGATGACAATTCTTACAGTTTTGTTAACTCCAAAATGTTGATTTTAGGCTAGGGGGACCCTTGGTTCGGGTTCCGAGCTTATTTTTGGCTATTAATTGGATTTTGGTAAAAATAAAACATTGGGTGTGGGATCCACATTTTGTAGAAACAACCTCTGTTGAAAATTTTGATGGTTCCATTGAGTCTGCTTTGTCGAATTTGGTAACGTAGCATAGTTCATTTGCATGCACGGGGTTCCGAACGAATCCCGAGCACCAGATTGGAGTCCATTTGGACTTAGAAAATTATCAGTGCAACAACACCTGATGTAGATCAAAAATGGTATTTGCGTTTGCGAGGCCTTGGCTGCGTTTGTAAGGGTCAAGAATTCTTAACCTTTGAGTTCGCAAGCTAGCCATCGCGTTCGCAAAGAGGAAGCGGGCCTGGCCGGTCCAGGCTTCTTCGTGTTTGCGGTGGACCGGCCGCGTTCGCGAAGGCTTGGCCTGGTCTGTCATCATGATCTCCACAAGTGTCTAGCGTTTGTGGATAAGGGACCCCTGACAGTATAAATAGTGTTCCTTTCATTTTTCACCTAAAAAATTCTGAGTGTTAACACCATTGTTGCTTGTGGGAGCTCAAAACTAGTGTAGGAGCATTGTATTGAAGCTGGGGCTAGTTTGGGAACATTAAAATGATCATCTTTCCATCATTTTCCTGTAATTTCCATTTAATTCTTCAACTTGTTCTTGGATTTTCGCCCTTTATTTTGGGGTTGTTTTAGGACGATCATGGAGCTGTTGGTGCTCAATTTTTTAGCACCAGATCATTGTTCTCTGAGGGACGTTATTATGGTTTCAATTTTTGAATTCTATAAGTGGGCTCCACGAATGATTTTAGCCCAATTTCTGACTCGGAGAGTAAATTCACAATATGTGTTATTCTCATTTAGATGCCTAGATTATTATTTTGATAGCATGGCAGCGATCGAAAGGTTCTCGGAATGGAAAAGGTCTAATTTAGAGGATTTCGAGTACTTTTGGCGGCGGCCAAGTAGGCTAGGCTTATCTTTCTCTAAACTTTGCTCTTTTATGGTATTGGTATGGTATTGTGCTAATTATTGGTGGATTACGATGATTTGGATAGTCGTTTAGTCAATTCGTCATTATTTTAGAGGATTATGGGGCTTTAGGATAGATTTCTCCCTAGGATTCCCTTAAGCATGTAATTGCTTCTTCTCTAGCACATGACTTAGCATACCTAGGGCCCTGGGATTGAATTTAGATGCCTTAGTCTAGGTTTGGGTAGCTGCTTGCATTAGGTTGGATTCTTAGGACTTGTAGTTAGCTTTATCGCTCCTTTTAAGGTAGGTTGCTTCAGGATAACAACCCTTTAGACATAAATATTTATAGGGTTGCTTTGAGAGACTGATTATTGAGATTGGGTTGGTTTGTTTGCTATATTTTTGTTCATTAGTTTTGGGATCCTTGGTATTTTAGTATTTTGACCTTAAAATTGTAGTTTTTAACTTAATAAACAGAACCTTTCATACTTTCAATTAATTTGGCCTTCTAATATGGGGAAAAGGACTAGTTAGACTTGGATTGAGTATGTGCCCTAGATTGTTGCCTCAAATTGCATATTTAGTTTCGATTTGAGTCCAATGCCTGGTTTACTAATTATGATTTAATAGATCCTATTCGAATCCATAGCCTGATATTACTGATTATTATCTATTAGTTGTGGTTTGAGTTCGACATTCATTATTATTGTTCTTTGGTTGGAAATACGGTTTGAGACTGATAAGATTTACGGTTATGGCTGGAAGAAGGATATACGGTTGTCACGACCCAATTTCTTAAGTCATGAGAGCACCTACTATAACCCACTAGTAGGTAAATCAACCCATAGTCCGGAAGAGTGAGTAACGAACTATCAAGGGAAAAGAAGAAATTAGCAAAAAGTGAATTGTAACACCCCGTACCTTCCTAACCATACTTGACGACATTACATAATGTTTACTTAGGTGTCGAGAGCTATAAGCATGTATTTGGTAATGTTAATGATGAGAAAATTAAAATTTGGCCTCGTACATGTGATTATCCCTTCGTAGGAGGTGTTTTGTGATTTTTGTGGAACATTTGTGGGGTTCAAAATGAGGCTAAGAGGACCTCTAAACAAAGGATATTAAGGGTAAGAAGTAAGTTAAAGAATAGGACTTGAAGTATCTAATCAAACCCGCGAAGAAAAGTCGAAAAATGAAATTTTCAAAAAAAATAAGGTTGGGGCGCGCCAGAGGGCTTGCCAGGCCGCTCTGGGCCAAAATTTTTAGCCCAGAGGCAGCAACCTGACACGTCCTTGTTTTGCCACGTTTTCAAAAGTTGGAAATTTCTTAAGTCCCAAGGGTGCCTGGGGAAGTACCGAGCCGATTTTTGTCACGTTTATTATACAACCACGAGTATATACATGGAATGAATGAAATATTATATTGGTATGATAAAATTACTCGAGAACGAATTTGGCATCAAAATGACAGTTTTGCCCTTATGGTCAAAATGGGTGTGCCCTACGTGGCTAGAATCGCTTGTTTTTTGGATTGAGGCTACGGATATGAATAGTGTGAGTGGGAATATTGTTGAAAAATGTATGAGATGATTTAAACACGAGAAATTATTGATTTTATTGGGTTAAGTGAATTGGGCTCAATAAAAGGCCCAAAATGAGAAGAAAACATGGGCCAAAATGGGTCAAAAGACCCATTCTTGCCTTGACCTTCTAGAACACCACATTTAATGGCTAAGGATGGAATTAAAGTCTTATAAAAGGGACCAAACAATCTGATTTTTATTCACATGAGACTCTCATGCTTTCTAGACATTTCTCAACTTTTTTTCTCTCAAAATCCTAAGAACTCAAAGCCCACTTTTGGAGCAAGATCATCATTTTTCAAGCTTGGGTAAGTGATTATTGTTATGGATTAATATATTATATGCATGGGAGAGTATGTAAATCATGTTGGCTATGCTTAGAAGTGTTGAACATGGTACTTTGTGTTTTTGTAAAAGATTTGTGATCCATGAGATTTAAGTTTGAAATATGACTTGTGACTTTGATGAAAGGGCATGGTATGGATAAAATATGAACATGTATGGTGTGATTTTGTTATTAAACTTGTTATTTTTCTATAAGTGTAAATTATGGGATTTTGGCCGATATGTGCTATGAGATGTATTAAGGTGAATTGATGGATTATTTGTGGGAGGAAGTGTAAAAGAGACGTTTGTGGTGAAATGTTATTGATTATCATGTATTGGTAAATGTATGGAATATTGTGATATTATTGGTATGATAATTTCATCAATGGTTTTGTCAAGGGAGAAATGGCATGTCTAAAGACAAACATGAAACTCATTATCGTTATATGCATTTGTAAGGTAGTTGGTGGTTAATGTAAACTCCGTTATGTATTTATGTTGTAGAGTGAAACATAAAGAGGGAGCGGGACTATTGTATGCACACCTAAGATTGTATATTGTATTGAGGATACAAGGTATGTAAGGTTACTCTGTTCGTATCTTTCTTCGGCAAATAGTACTCACATTGACATTACGCGTGTCCCATCTCGAAATGTGCTAAGGTATCCTAAATCCGGTTATCAATGGTCATTATCACATAGTTCCTATTCATTGATCAATTGTGAACCACATGTCTCATATTCATGGTTAATGTTCCAAAAGCTCAATAAGGTTATGTTCCGATGTTCCAATAGTGATTATACTCATGTCTCCTGTTCAAGAATTATTGTCCAATGGTTCCAATGGTGTTATGGTTCGAATAATGTTATGTTTCTCACAATGTTTATTTACATGTCTCTAACTCATTGGTTAATGATCCAAAGCTTAAACTAAAGTTGTAACTCTCATTGTATCAATCTCAAAGTAATAAATGAAGTAATGCATATGTGGTCAATGATAAAGTATGGGTGGTAGCTTTGGGGGCAAATGCCTAGCTCAAGCCGATCCCGAGATTGTTGGATCAGGGGGTAGTCCTAGAGGCATAAGCCTAGCTCGGACCGATCCTGACAGGGGGAAGCTCTAGGGGTAATAACCTAGCTCGAGCCGAACCTGATGTGCTGGTATGGGTGGCAGCTCTCGAGGTAATAACCTAGCTCGAGCCGATCCCAATATATATTAATTTATAGGGTGGAAGCTCTAGGGGAATAAGCCTAGCTTGAGCCGATCCCAACATAACGATATGTTATGTAAACCCACTATTCAGTTGGGGCCTAGGTATCACAGGTCACAGGCAAAAATGAATAATCATAGAAGTAAAGATACAAAGAAAGTAATGAAAGCAATATACATGGTTTCCAAAGTTCAGTATAATGACTTATCCATATTGATCATTCATTTGTATTTGAGTTCATTGACATATTTACATATCATGCAAGTTTCATATGGCCTTACATACTCAGTACATTCTTTGTACTGGCCCCTCTTGGGGGATTTACCTTACTTACTGCAGGCGCAGGT
Source organism: Capsicum rhomboideum (assembly GCA_031232105.1). Taxonomy (NCBI): domain Eukaryota; kingdom Viridiplantae; phylum Streptophyta; class Magnoliopsida; order Solanales; family Solanaceae; genus Capsicum; species Capsicum rhomboideum. Next base: position 47,851,089 of record CP124718.1, read on the forward strand.
ACTAGTAGGCCTCCACAGTAGGTTGCCAGTTGTTGCGGATCATTGGTGAGCTCCAGTTAGTTCGGGGCTTCTCCGAGTCACAGTTGTACATATGTTTTGGTGTTGTACATGTTGTATAAAAAGGGGACTTGTCCCGACTTCTAATTCGTTTTGGTCAATGCATCTGATAGAGGCTTTTGTAGACATTTGTGGGTGTATGGATGTAAGATGGTTTATGTCGTTTTGACTTGGTAGCCTCAACGGCCAAGTTTTGCATATGAATATATATATATATCATGTTCCATGAATTCCGTTGTTGGTATTTAAAGCTCTTATGTGATTATGGGTTTCTTATGGCATGCACATGATTGAATAGAAGCAAAGCTTGGTTCTCTCGGGCCTCATCGTCTACGAGTGCCAATCTGTCCCGATGGGATTCGGGGCGTGACATGAATACAATAAAGAGACTAATGTAGAGAATTAACCCCAAAACCTGGTGAAATCAGTATAAGAGTTTCTAATACAATAGGAGTACAAAGTAAAATATAGAGTAAATACATACAAAAATGTCTCTAAAATACAAAAATAGAGATTAGCTTAACAACAAGAGGGAGAGCAGGAACAACTCCAAACGTCAGGAGCACACCCCAAATCTCCAATCCATGGCTGCTCCGCATGATGCACACGTCAATGGCAAGAACTCGTACTATAATCTGTAGGCTGCAGAGGTGTAGTATGAGTTGCAAACACAAGGTACTCAGTAGGCATTGGCCGACTGAGCTCCAAAGATAATGCAAATATAAATAACATGTAAAGCAGGAATATAAACTATAGGTAACTACTCAGGCAATGAAGCATAAAAGTGCTAAGGGAAAAGTAAAGGTAAACTATCAGTTACTACCAGTAGTCAGGGAAGAAGCACAGTTCCATAAGTAACTAATCATCGTACGATAGTATAATGAAGGAAGGAATATACAATGTACAATGAAAGTACGATGGAAGAGATATACAAGAGATATATAGTAGTAATACAAAGAAAGGGTATGTATATATAATAATATTACGAAGAAAACTAGTTATATATCATAATATTAGCTAAACCTGAAAGTGCTAAGCAAAGGGAACTGGTCTAACAGCCTAAATCTCACAAGGACTATGCTATCAAGAGGGACGCTAACTCTAGCATAAATAGGGACCCTATCCAAGTGAGGGCAATCATGAAATAATCTACTAATAATAAAACTCAACATAATAAAATGGAAAGGAACTTGAAAGCGTACCTACAATCTCGGGTACCAATCTTAACCAGTCTTCTACGAATTTACAATAATAGCCAATGATAATATAACTGGCTATATCGTACAACTAATAACCCCCAATCGGACCCCCATAAACCCGGAGAGGCACAAGCATGCTATCAACAAACAACAACCATAATTTGTATCTACACAGCCCCCATAAGTCTGATAGGTACAAGCGCCAAACAATTATTATGGTGATAGGCAAAGCACATAAATGAAAGTCATGAAAAGAACTAGATGATGTGAGATAAACCAAATACCATATCCAACACAAGTGTATACATTTACTCTATCTCAGTAGCTCGCAAAGGCAGGATCTACGGCGACTACCTTTCTCGGTACTGTGAATCATCGAACGAAAGGGCTCAAAGGAGACTCAAGATATCCGTATACACTACCTGGTCCCAAACTAGGACTTTCATGATCCATCTTAAAAAATCTACTCCATCTAGTACCAAAGAGAAATAAGAGTATAATAGTTGCTCAGACTTGAACCGAGGCTAAATAAGTATAAATCTATAAATCAATTGCCCGAGATTGAGTTCGGGACTAAAATGGTAGTATAATGTAGAAAGGGTCAGAATCTCTCTCGACCTAAGTGAGTAAGTAGTGGTAAAAAGAGTGGATCAATAATGAATCGGAATCAGCCTCGGTCTAATTTACAAAGTAATATGTTTAGTTTACAATGTCATAATTCAATTATGAGGGTGGTACGACTTCCATTTCCAAAGAATCTATTTTAAAGTTAAGAAAAGTGGGATTAAATCCTTTTTTAGAAAACAGTAGAAAATCTAGGTTTTAGTTGGAATCATACCACTAAATAAATATAAATGCGCCTAAATGTATGCATTCCATCACCAGTATTCAACCAATACATATATAAGAATCTAAGCATTTATAAACTAGAACTATGCCCTATCAAAGGACAGAGAACTAACCTGGTGTCCATCTGGTATCGTAACCATGACCTTGGGCCCAACAATCTATAAATTAACAGGATATCAGCACCATAATTTGAGAAACTACAATAAACGAGGGCATAAAACTACTAGAAGGATCTAATTGGGGGATATCATCCAATCCACTTAGTAATACAGTAAGTCTTATACTAAAGGATAAGTCTTATACTAAAGGATCCTTCATATCAATCTATGGTTAAACAAGTCTATAATCAGGTGTAATAGAATCCTATAACCATAACGGGTATTCTAGGTTAAGGCTCGAATTATATTTCTATTCTAAATCCCCTAAATAGGTCAGTCATGGCACAACTAGGTATAAACCTATTCTATAATCCTTACCTACCATGTGATCTATACAATACACATTCTCATAGAGAAGAGTAAACTGTAGCCAACCTCGTAGCCAAACCGCAATCTCGAACCATCCACGAACTGTTTGTCTCCACTCCACGATCTTTGAACAATGTCGAACTATCAAAATCATAATCTACACATTAATACGAGTAAAACAATACTCATATTGCAATATAAAACTCTGACTCTAAAAATTGGGTCGAAAATAGGCACGTGAGGCCTGCTAACAAAATTCCAAAATTGAATCCGTCACGAGGTTGATCGAAGGACAAGGAATGTGTGCTCAAAATTTGAGCACAACATTAATCGGGGCTCAAATCAGCCCACAAAGTTAAGGAATTCAAAACTAATTTCTAGGACTTAACATGGAAAAGAACGAAATTTAACAGAAAAAATAATGAGGAATGATCAAGAGGTGTAAAATTAACTTACCTTAGCCTCATGGACGATTTCCCACAATTCTCCTTGCTCAATGTTCCATTAATGAAGGGTTAGGGTTGAGAAAAATAAAGGAAAAATAGAGGAGACAGCAATATATATGCCTTGGGATTACCCATCGCGATAGCGAGGGTCACTGGTCGTGAACGCGAGGCCCAAAAAAAAAGCTCATCGCAATCGTGGGCAAAAGGAACGTGAATGCAAAGGCCAGTGGGATATACCATTGCGAATGCAACACCAAGGGTCGCGAACGTGATGAATAAAAATGATTGGGTCGGCTTGACCCTTTCATTGCAAATACGAGAGAGAAGGCTCGTGAATGTGGTGGTTAAAGATCTGACCCTTCGTGAATGCGGCCTACTCTCCGCGAACAGGAAGAGTAAGTTGAACCTGCACCAGATGCTAGAAACCAGCAAAATCCTAAGTCCCAATGGACTCCGATCGGGTTCTTGAGATTCTTTTGAAACCCCATGCGTGCAAACAAACTATGCTACCATACCAAATTTGATATTTCAGACTCAACAAAACCATTGAAATTCCCATCCAAGGTCGTTTAGACAAAATATGGGCCCCAGACCCATAGTTTCATTTTTGATAAAATCCATCCAATAGCCCAAAATGAATTCAAAAGCCTAGGGACCCGAACCAAGGGTTCCCCTAGCCTAAAGTTCACATTATAGAGCAAATGGCGTTGTCAGAATTTTCATCTGAGGCCATTTAATAGAAGTTTTTGTCCAAGGTCAATTTCTCAACTTCAATAGCTTCAAAACAGGGAAATGGGCTTAAAACCCAAATGAACTGCCTGAAAATCAAATCGACAGTTTTGACAAGTCATAAATGACCTGTCGCCTCTTTGAGAAGGCACAAAATGCCAAAAATGTATGGACACCAAGAAAATGACCTGGAGGGTCATTATAATATCCACTACTAAAAGGATATTTGTCCTTGAAAGTCATTGGATTGAAAGAGCCTAAAAGCTCGAAAGGACAAGGTACTAGGCCTGCATGCTTAGAGAAAGACTCCCCAGATAACCTCTAAGGCAAACCAATGTTTCCAAAGGATTTCACTAAAGGTATCCCTTTTTTCTTCACATCCAAACTTCACTTTCTGAAATAACCACAAACTCATCCTCAACAACCAACTGGCCTCCAACTGAACAGAGCATGACTGTATCATGCAAACCCAAACCATAGCATACTGACATCACACTGAGACAAACATAACTAGGTGGATACTCAACTAGGCTAAAGAAAACCCAAGTCATGAACCATACATCTAACTCCAAACTCTAAATCTAATATTTTTTTCTCTTTTCAAACCTGATGTCTACTTTGAAATGCACAGAATCTCTCCAACATCATCCGAGTCTTGCCTGCGTAATCACATCACACTAACCTCTAAAGACTGAAGATCACCCATTGAAAATTCCCATAGACTAGCATATGAACCATGCTCCATAAGGTTCTGCCTGAATACTCAAATGGTAATGACCAATGTCTGTGATCTCTTCCAAGCCACTAACTAGTCCGGATAACCCTTGAAGCCAATAGTCATGAGTTCGAAGAACAAGCTCTCGAAACTGAAAAATCCGCTCCAAAATGCCCCACCAACTGTGGGTGATACCACGCTAAACCTAACTCGAGTATACTTCTTTCACTGAGTAGACATACAAAATTTCTAACAAAAACTAGAATCAAGGTCAAAAGCAGTAAAAACCATTACCATGTGCCAATGGATCATCCTCCAAGCATTTAGCTAAAACAATCTCTCTCAACTGAAGAAAACTGAACCGGTAGGTAATGAGTAGGCTTAGTCAGCCTGTCACTGAATGCTCAACTGGAAAAAATCTTGAATTTGGGCCTCCAACCAAGCTATGCAACCCATAGCTATAATCTCAACACTGAAGCTGAACTGCTCGAGCTCAACTATCCAAACCGATCCTATCGATGAGTAACCATCCACGTATCAAAATCTATCACAACTCTCAAGCTGTTATTTGAAAGAATCAAAAACCACAACTAAACCAACAAGTCTTTACTAATGTCAAATACCCAAATTAATCTCACCATCAAAAATCAAGCATATACCCTAAACCAATCTCACCTTCAAAGACTAAGCATACATCCAAAAGTTTTCGCAAGGGCTGAAACAGAAATGTTGTTGAAGAACTTACTCACAACTGAAGAGAACCACTGGCTAAATATACTAGCAATAAAATCCACATTCACTGAGGGCATAACTATCAAGGCATAACCAAGAACTCACCAAAGATGCAAGGAGTACTAATGGTAGCTAAATCTCGAGCAACTCAGAAAATACTATCTTAGCCTGAATCTGGTCAAACTGATTCTCAATTTATGGCAACAAATACTTACTCCTAAAAGACATCCACTTTGGTTATCAAAAAACCGATACACAAGTATATATCACAAAGTAAGAGCATTCCACGAAGCCACATTAGGTCGAACAAATACCAAAATGAGAAATTTATGAATTCACCATTTAAACCAACCTTAACCCAACTAAACCATGAACCACATCGCAGAAGAACAGAGTACCAATCTCAACACCAACACCAAGATCAAGACTACTACCAAGTGATGAACCATATAAATCTAAAGGGCAACCCTCAACTTACCAATATTATGAGCGGTGTTTTGCGGAGAAAAATGACTTGAGACTTGTTTGAATTCAAAAACTTAGGAAAAGTTTCAAACTCAATTTAAAACAGAGTGGCCACTTAATTTATTAAAGGAAAAATAAAGAAAACCTTTAAAAACCAATTCAAAAGACTGAAACAAATAAAAATCCTTTGAATTTGAGAAATTCGGGTAAGTGGTTCCTATTAATACTCTTGGAAGGGTGTTAAGGCACCAAAAGTATCCGCTAACTCGCGGTTGTCCGAACTGTTTGAAACTAACTTAATTTGTCTAACTTGGAAAAAATAGGAACGTAAAGGAAATGTTTTTTTTAGGAAAATCCATTTATGAGAAGATTGATTTAAGAAAAGTTTGCAAGAAAAAGAGAGTCCTAAATAAATCTAGTGGCATTTCAAGAACTATTAAAAGAGTCTAAAAGTGATTGATTAATTCAAATAAACAAAAGATAACTATTTTTATGAAAAATGAAGCATGGTACTCTAATGGGGGATTTAACTAAGTTTGACAAAAATGAGTTGATGTTAGTAGCAAATAATAGCAAAGCAATAATAAAGCAAGAACAATGCGAAATATGACTTGGGCTTTTGCCCAAATCTCCAAATATTAAACAGATGGGCTCAAGCCCTATTGCTGCTACTTTATTTGGACTTTAGAGTCTGAGAAATCCACTTCTCAACTTTGATTGACTACTGCAACTATTTTAGGCTTTTGGGTCCATAATACTTGCTTCCATTTTCCTTTGACTCATCAAGGTTGACTCGATGATATTGCGATATCAGATTCTGACCCTTTCATCCTAGCAAGGAGAAGCTGGGATTGTGAGAGTCCATTGGACTCTATGGAGGGACTTCATGCCAAAAAAAAAAAAAAGATTAGAAGCGTGAAAAGAGAGAGACTTGCATCAAACCAAAGTTTTGTGTTGAGCTCTAAGCCATGTAAAACTCAATGCTCTGAATGGAATGCTTATAATGAAGAAAATTATAACAAATACTTAACCAAATTCACTTAAGGAAAACAAAGTGAGAGGTCTACTGGTTCCCAGATTTTAACTTGAACTTAAAAGACATAATCTAGGCTAAAGAAATCATAAACAAAACAACCATAACCACTCTAATCTGGACAGGTAAAGAAATGAACATATTGTCAAGGCAAAAGGATTTATAGTCACACTTTATTAATACTTTAATAAGCAGCTTCGACCAATCTAGGGAAAAAGAGCAAACTCACAGAAGAGACATCAAGCTTAAGGATAGTCAGTCCATTTATAAGTTAGGAAAGAAAGAAAGAAAAGACACTGTTGGGTAGACCAAATGAAAAGTGAATAAGATTGCAGGTAAATAACACATAAAAGCTAGCAAGATTTGAGCTTATCACCAAAAACAAAGGTCTTCCTGTGAACAAACACGTGATAAGATATATTTCAACTATTTTATTTATTTATTTTTTTAAAAAAATAAAAATAAAAATAAAAAATAAAATAAATAAATAAAATAAAACCTCAATATTGGAAGAAAAACAAGAACAGAAAGTTTGAAACTTTCCACATTTTTTCATGAAACAAAAGTAAAGGGAAGGAACGACTATGACTTTTGTCAACTAGATATGGTCGAGCAATACTAAAAGAAAAGATTAATCAACCATAGATCATGACAGGCCCCTCAAAAGAAAAGATGATAATTATCGGATAACAATTCGAGAACATAATCACTAGCATATGAAGTAACTAAAGTTGCACTCAGGAAACATAATCACACGCAAAAGTCGACACTATTACATAGGTTATACACGACATCAAAACTAGATTAGAAACAAAATAAATCAATTATCCATTCTAATTTGTAATGCACAAAATAAGAAAAGGAAATTAATAGGAAAGGAGGTTACTATTTTATCATGTTAATCCCATAAAGACGAGAACATGGCCATTTTCTAACATCACGTAGAAAAGGGATAGCTGGAAGATTGATTTAAAGAAATCATGAACTTAAACAATTAATTTTGTAAAATTTAAAGCTCAGACAGGGAGACGAGGCATTAACACAACGTTAACAGCCCGTACAAACATGCATAATCACTTGATTGCCCAAAAACAACCAAGCAAACACTTGAGCTGAAACAGTAGACTAAAAGCTGAAAAAGAGACATTGAGCCAAGACAGTGAAAAATAAAACTTAAAGCGAGCAACACTAAAGAAAACAATGGATTAAAGTTAACAAGGAACATCAATACGAAACCATGGATAAAAGAAAGCAAAAAACAAGAAATGCGAGGCTAAACAGTAAACCAAACAACTATGGCCAGAATATCGGCTCAATATAACAATCCCAAAAAATCCTATGGCCTCGAAGCCTCTACAGCACACAATCCCAGCATTCATCACTGCACTAATAAAAATCTACATGCTGATAAAAGAAATAAATACAACAAAAGAAAACTAAAAGGGAGAAGGTGTTTACCTTTTTTGGGGCAGCAAACCGGGACTCGAGCTTCGTCAAAAATCACACCACCACCGGAGAGGAACCCTCCGAATTTCTTAGCCCAAAAGTCCAAGCTCAAGGAGTCTTATAGGAGTCTTAGCACAAGAAAATTTAAACTAAGCAAAACCCCTCTTTCGATTCGAGGTTTTGCCTTTTTGGGTGTGAAAACCCGTCGAATTTTTCGTCGAGAAATCCCAAGCTCTTTTTGAGCCTTTGAGGGTTCTCTCAATTCTGAAAACCTTACCCCAACAAGAGGAATAGTAGGGATTGGAGGCTTTGGGGGTGAATTTTCGATGTGGGATTAGCAAAATTCCTCAATTTTGGATCGAGGATAAGGCTTGATGAGCTGTAACACGTACGAAATAGTACGAATTTGTGAAAAAAGAAATATAAAAAAATTGGCAGAAAATGGTGAAAATCCACGTAGCACATTTGGAACCTTCTAGGTTGGTACGAAGGGCGTGCCTGGCACGTTGAATCTCGTACGGAGATGAAGAAGAGAGGGAAAGGGGAAAAGAAAAAGGGATCTGGGCTTCGCATTTTGCTGCTGCCGTTGAATGTCGATGTTGTAAGGTTTTTGTCGGTATCGTTGTTGTTCGGGTGTGTTTGGAGAAGATAAGGGTAAAAGGTGTGTTTGGGCCGGGTCAAGGCTTAAGTTGTTGGGCCTGGAGAACATTTAATTTAAATGGAGTGGCCCAATTGAAATTAGTCCACAACAAGAACTCATAAAGAGGTTTAATTGAAATTGAGCCAATTAATTTGAATTAAAATAAAATTGAGATAATTAAATCCCCACTAATTTCAAGCTTTTCAATTTTAACAATTAAAAATATCTATTTTGGGCACAAACTTTGAAAAAAAAACAAAAATCAACTAAATTTCCAATTTAGCCGGCTTAAAGAAAAATCGACTTAACGTCATTTTTCAATGGAATTGCTTCTCAAAAAGGTTTTCTCAAGTAAAAATTATATAAATTCCATACATTTAAATACAGAACCATATATTTTACATGGGAATAATAAAATTAGCCTAAAATTAATTTTGAAAACATTTTAGTTTTATCAAGACAATTACTTCAAAATTGATTGAAATTGAATAAGCTTAAAATTGAAATAAATTATGGAGGGAAAAAATTAGGTGTCAACAAGCGGGCTATCGAAAAGGATCGCCTAAGTTAGAATCACAACAAAAGAATGGAAGGCCAAACCTTTCTTCCTAGAAACCACTCAACAACTGACCTTACCTCACCAACAGAAGGAAAACCAACCAACCAAGGTTCTAAGCCAAACAACCAAGAATCACAAGAAAGCAAACACTAACTAGATAACGCTAGTTTAGCCGGCTATCAAGTAAGAATCAATAACAACTAAGATAATAACATCAACAATAGTAACACCAGTATAAAATTCAAGTGGTACAAAATGAAAGACAACTAGTATCACTCAAATATCACATCAAGGCCACTATGCCAAAAAAAGGGACTTTAACCCAATTGTTACACCCCAAGGAAATCACAACACTGATCCACTCAATCCACTGCTAAAAGAAAATATCTATGGGTGTAGTCACATATGCATAAAATCTACACAAAGGCTACAACAACCAATATAGTAACATTAAGGCAGGGGAAAACCGATGGGTATGAAAAACCAACTTAATTAAAATAGAAACTAAAGATAAAAAATCAAAAATGCACCTATAATGATAGAATCCCAAGTAATAGCACCTGGCTTTCCCGAAGAAGTACCAATCTAAATACGTCCAAACCTGAATCGAGCGTCTGAACGACCAACTGAAATACTAAGAGCACTACTTCTGCCCGAAGGTACCACATCTCTAAGAGATTGATCTATCTGTAATGATTGCTCACTAATACCATGTTGGGGACACTCTCTGGACCAATGATCGATCTCTCTACAGTCATAACAAACCCCTGAAGCTCTAACCCAGTGAGAAATATGAGTTGGCCCTAATCGGCTGATCAACTCACTCCTGGGATACTTCCTAGACTAATGACCACTCTCACCACAACCAAAACATGCCCCTGTAACTCTCTAATGCACTGTACCTGCTAACCCAGAATGGCTGCCACAGCCTGAAGACCTTGACCAAATACCCCATAATTCCTGACCAGAACTCTGTCCACTGTGACCACCATAACCTACCTGAGAGTCACCCATAATCTGAGGTGCTACCTGTACTAACTTGATAGGCTGTAAGTGATGCTGACCTCTGTCGGGAGGATCCCTACCTCTAACTGAAATACTATTAACACTGTACTGTTGACCTGGCCTCTTGCCTCCATCTTCATACATCGCAAGACATGCCCTTTCTGTAGCCCTCACATGATCAACAACCTAAAGAAAAGTAGACCCAATTGCTATCAAATGCTCTGATGCCAAGCAAAGTGGTAAAGCTAATTCTCTGATAAATCTCTGCACCAACACAAACTCTATAGAATATAACATAAAAGTATGTCTGGCCTACTCGAGAAACCCAATCTCATACTCTGAAATTGATAAAGAGCCCTGTTGCACACTAATAAGCCAAACTCTGGCCTGAGAACCATTCAATGTACCGGGTACCACTACTGACTGTGAAGTATCCACGAAAAGACTCAGAATCCCTAACATAGTATCCTGAAAAGTTAAAGAGGTCACAAATTCTGTTGAAGCCTGGGTTAGCCCCAGAGCTGACACTGGAGATCCTCGATACCAATATTTAACTCCCTAGCCCAACACTGAGCTAAAACCCTGGTAACACGTGCAAAAGTCCCATCCACATCTATCTATATCTTTGAGCTATCCATCCGGGAAAGAGTGGAGTCAAAAGAAGTACAAGAGTTTCATAGAAGTACGGACAAACAAAAAGGAGTTAAGAATAGAATTTTCTAAGAATGCCCTGTAGCCTCCCAAAATAAGATACAAACGTCTCCATGTCGATCTGCAGAACTCTACTAGACATTTTGATCTTGTACCAACAATACCGGCAAACCTATGCTCTGATATCAATTTGTCACGACCCAATTTCCCAAGTCATAATGGCACCTACTATGACCCACCAGTAGGTAAACTGACCCATAGTATGGAATAGCGAGTAACGGACTATCAAGTGAAAAGAAGAAAGCAGTGAAAAGTGAATACAATAAAGAGAAAATTAACCCTAAAACCTGCTAAAGTTAGAACAAGAGCTTATAATACAACAGGAGTACAAAGTGAAATACAGAGTAAATATATACAAAGCCATCTCCAAAATACAAAAATAGAGATCAGTCTAACAACAAGAGAGAGACCAGGAACAACTCTGAATGTCAGGAGCTCACCACAAATCTCTAATTTATGGTTGCTTCGAATGATGCACCCGTCAATTGAGAGAACTCGTACTATGATTTGCAAGATCCAGAGGTGTAGTATGAGTACCAAACATGAGGTACTCAGTAGGCATTGGCCGACTGAGCTCCAAATACAATGCAAGTATAAATAACATGTAAAGCTGGAATACAAACTATAAGTAACTACTCAGGTAATGAAGCATAAAAGTGCTAAGGGAAAAGTAAAGGTAAACTATCAGTTACTACCAGTAGTTAGGGATGAAGTGCAGTTCCATAAGTATCGTATAATAGTATATATAATAATATTACAAAGGAAACCACTCATATATCATAAGATTAGCTAAACCTGAAAGTTCTAACCAAAAGGAAAGGGTCTAACAACCTAAATCTCACAAGGAATACGCTATCAAGAGGGGATCTAACTCTAGCATAAATAGGGTCTCTATCCAAGTAAGGGAAATCATGAAATAATCTACTAACAATAAAACTCAACATAATAAAAAGGAAAGGAACTCAAAAACGTATCTATAATCTCAAATATCAATACATAAATAGGTACAAGCGCCAAATAATTATACTGGTGATAGGTGATGCATATAAATGAAAGTCATGAAAGGAACTAGTTGATGCAAGATAAACCAAGTACCATATCCAACACAAGTGTATACACCTCCTCCAGATCAGTAGCTCACAAAGGATTGGATGAAGGGGCCCATAGGGGATTCAGGATATCTGTATACACTGCCTGGTCCCTAACCATGACTTCCATGATCCATCATAACAAATCTACTCCATCTAGTACCGGAGATAAATAAGTGTATAATATTTTCTTAGACTTGAACCGAGGCTAAATAAGTATAAATCTATAAATCCATTGCCTGAGATCGAGTTCGGGACTAAAATGATAGAATAGTGAAGAAAGGGTTGGAATCTCCCTCGACCAAAGTGAGTAAGTAGTGGTAAAAAAAGTGGATCAATGATGGACCGGAATCAGCCTTGGTATAATTTACAAAGTAATATATTTAGTTAAAATGTCATAATTCAATTATAAGGGTGGTACGACTTCTGTTTTCAAAGAATCAATTTTAAAGTTAAGAAAAGTGGAATAAATTCCTTTTTAGAAAACGGTAGAAAATCATGGTTTTAGTTGGAATCATACCACTAAATTAATGTAAATGCGCCTAAATGTATGCATGTCATCATCAGTATTCTACCAATACAGATATAAGCATCTCAGCGTCTATTAACTAGAACCACGTCCTATTAAAGGACAGAGAACTAAACTGGTATCCATATGGTATTGTAACCATGGACTTGGGCCCAATAATATATAAATTAATAGGAGATCAACACCATAATTTGGAAAACTACGGTAAATGAGGGCATAATACTACTAGAAGGATCTAATGGGGGGAAATCATCAAATCCACTAAGTAATACAGTAAGTCTTATACTAAAGGATCCTTCATATCAATCTATGGTTAAAAAAGTCTATAATCTGGTGTAATAGAATCCTACAACCATAACGGGTATTCTTGGCTAAGGTTCGAATTACATTTCTATTCTAAATCCCCTAAATAAGTCAAGTCATGATACAACTAGGTATAAACCTATTATATAATCCATACCTATCATGTGATCTATATAATACATAATCTCATAGCAAAGAGTAGATAGTAGACTACCTCATAGACGAACCATAATCTCGAATTTTTCATGAATTGCTCGTCTCCACTTCAGGATCTCTGAATAATATCGCACTATCAAAATCATAATCTACGCATTGATATGAGTAAAACGATACCCATATTGCAATATAAAATTTTGAGCCTAAAATCGGGTAAAAAATAGACCCTTGGGGCTTGCTAATGGAATCCTAAAATTGAATCTGTCACAAGGTCCCTCGAAGAACAAGGAATGTATGCTTAAAATTTGAGCATAAATCGGGGATAAAATCAGCCCACAAAGTTAAGGAATTCAAAACTAAATTCTAGGAATTAACAAGGAAAAGAACGAAATTTGACAGGGAAAAATAAAGGGGAATGATCAAGAGGTGTTAAATTAACTTACCTTAGCCTCATGAAAGATTTTCCACAATTCTCCTTGCTCTATGTTCCATTAATGGCGGGTTAGGGTTGAGAAAAATAAAGGAAAAATGGAGAGGAAAACAATATATAGGCCCAGGGATTATCCATTGCGATCGCAAGGGTCCCTGGTCGCGAATGTGAGGCCAAAAGAAATAGATCATCGTGATAGCTGGAAAAAGGACCGTAAACATGAAGGAAAGAGTTATATACCATTGCAAATGCGACACCTAGGGTCGTGAACGCGATGAGGAAAAAATATCGGGTTGGCTTGACCCCTTCCTCACGAACGCGAGAGAGAAGGCTCGTGAGCGCGATAGTTAAGGACCTGACCATTTGTGAATGTGGCCTACTCCTCATGGATGAGAAGAGTAAACTTAGCCTACACTAGATACTGGAAACCAGCAAAATCCTCAGTCCCAACGAACTTCGATCGGGTGCTCGAGATTTATTCGAAACCTCGTGCACGCAAACAAACTATGCTACCATACCAAATTCGACATTTCGGACTCAACGAAACTATCAAAATTCCTATCAGAGGTATTTTTGAAAAAATTTGAGCCCCAGACCCATAGTTTTATTTTTACTAAAATCCATCCAATAGCCCAAAATGAGTCTGAAAGCCTCGGGACCTGGACCAAAGGTACCCCTAGCCTATAATCTATGTTTCAGAGCTAAAGACGCTGTCAGAATTTTCATTTGAGTCCATTTACTAGAAGTTTTGTTCCAAGACCAATTTCACAACTTCATTAGCTCCAAAATAGGGAAATGGTGTTAAAACCCAAATGAACTACCCAAAAACTGAACCGACGGTTCCAGCAAGTCATACATGACTATTAGCTGCTATAAGAGGGTATGAAATGCCAAAAATGCATGTAAACCAAGAAAATAACCTGGAGGGTCATTACAACAGTATGTTTATCGCACATCTTGGCTCATTTTTACTTTTCTTACTATTATACTTGGTCTTGTATTAGTATTACTCCTTGTTTACACTAACCGTGATTATAGGGGTTCGATTAGGTTTATTTTTCATTATGTGTTTCTTATGGGCTTATGGGGTCCAATTAGGTTATAACTAGGCATTTATTCTAACTTTGATTTACTTATATTTGATTCTCGTATTTGCATAGCATAGCCTGTGATTTTCAATCTGACCCTCATATATTGTCTCTTATTATAGATTCGCACTTTATTATGCTTTTACTTTAATTAATCTTATTCAATCTATGATGCCTAATAAGTACCTCATATTTTGATACTTATACTATACTTCTATATTTTTTTTATTGATGCAGATCCTAGTATGAGTCATCATTGTTGACTGATGTCGCCCAAAATATGCCTCCTCAGAAGTATAAAACGGTCGCTGTCAAATATAGAACCCAACTAGGTTGGGGTCGATCCCACGGGGAATAGGTCGAAGTTGTTTAGAATACTAGATGGAACAATCGAAAATTAAGTAAAACTGGGGGGCTTTTATGAATAAAAAATGACAGTAACAATTGCTGGTCGTATCAAGTTTGTAGACAATAAGAGAAATACACTAGGACTGTGATCCCCAATGATTCCTTAACTCCACTGGTTACTTGTGCTAACAAGACTATCCCGCAGCGTTGCATGTAAAATCTAACAAGTTAGGTTCATCTAACTATCTCTCGACCTTCATTAGACGAATTTCACTCTTTTCCTCTCGGTCTCCGAGTTTCGCACTACTAACCATTGTCCTGGATCTCAGATAACCATTCCCACTAAGGCTCCGATTATTAGATGAAGGTTGATAGCTTCAAATCTCTGTTGTTATCTCCTTTTCCCAATCTCTACCTCTCTCTCGAGCAAGTCTAGAATACAGGCGAGTTTCTAACGTTTGCACGGTACAAAATTGCTTTGCACTTAATCGGTTTCGTTAATTCCTCATGGTTCACACAACCCTAGTTGATGGGTTTAGCTGCTCATAATTGTAAGAACACAAGAAAAATTCAGAGATGAAAACATAATTATGATCTTACGACAATGAAGAAAGATCGAAATCTCAATTATCACTAAAACTCGAATTAGGGTTTGTAACTACAAAACCAAGAATATGTTTATGAACTCCAAAACAATATAAAATAGCTCTCAAACCAATGTAATGACTCTCTCTCAATGAATCTCGCACATAGGACTATACAGGGGTATTTATAGATACAAAGCCAATCCTATCCTAAGCAAAATAGGAGAACAGAGTCGGCAACTTTCACGGTGTCATGACTTGGTGTCGTGGAACCAAGTCACACCACGTAGGTGAGTGTCGTGGGAATCAGGACTCAATTAGACATCTTCAGAAGTTTAGTCACGCCACCTTTCCACATTACGTAGGTGGACCCACGCCACGTCGATGCCTGGCGTGGAAATCATACACTTTTTTCACACTGGGAGTGGACCCACGGCACCACTCACGTCATGTGAGTGGAACTCATGGCACGTGAGTGGTGTCTTGACTCCCACTCCGGTGCAGATTTTTGTTCTTTCATCTTTCGTCACTTCGTTCTCGGGCTTGATTCTTCCTTTTTGATCATTTTGCCTCCAAAAACCTGTTTTACTGCAAAGTAGGATAGAAACCATATCATACCAACAAAATACACCCAAGTTATTGCATATTTTCCTTATTTTAAGCATCGAAAGTGCCATGTAACCATGGCGCATCAATACCCTCAACTTAGAACATTTGCATGTCCTCAGGCGAACAAAACAAAAACACACATAGATGATGCTTGATTAAGAGAAACCTAAGGGACCTATGGCAGTTTACTCATTTCCTTTGACAAAAACTTTTTCGACCCCTCCTATTTGCAAATCAAAACCAAAGTGTGTATACAAGCAGCATAGTATCATGACACAGAAGGGATCAAGTGATGGCACCAGATTATGCACAAACAACTAAGCAAATATGCAAACGACATTTTTCGAACAACTAGCAGCTCACAATACAACCCATGTGCTCTCACAATCAAAGAAGTCCCATGCACTCACAGTATACTAATAAATCTCAACGTAGGGACGAGGTCAAAAAATCCACGCTCACAAAGAAGTTAAAACAGTGTGCATGAAATACCATAGGCTTGCCCTTATTTTCTACGCCTTAGTTTTCAGACAGTTGGACTAGGATCACTATAGGACTTTACTCGGCTTGTAATGTAGGCTTGGGGACGGGTATGGTACATATGGATATGGTGACTCAGCCCTCCTTGACAATACACTATTTTTGGCTCCAACTTCCATTCTTTCTCATTTTTCTTCTCCCTTATTCTCCTTTCTTTTATTTTCAGATTTTTGGTGTGATTTTCTTCACTTCACAACACAACTCTTTTTTTTTTCTTTTTCTTTGCAATTTCTCTTATTTTCACTTTATTTTTTTTCTTCACACCCAAACCTGTTTTCCCTTTTTCTTTTATTTACCTCTTCTTCATACCCAACTCAATCTACGCACCCCTATAATAGCCACCCTCAACTTAGGCGATTTGCCTGAGTTGAGGTACACAGTGTCCAAGGAGGACCAGGGCCAAGACAAGTTCATTGTAATTAAAATGGGAAGGTGAACAGGCTTAATGAAAGAAATAGGTCAATTACAGCTCAAAGTCGGGATCAAGGGATACCTATTCATTTGGTCTGGCATTTAGGCTAAAAGTGGACTTATTCAAAAATGGCCTATGATCCTTTCCTAATCCCTATCCTCTAACCTAGGCAAGACTAACCGGGTAAGTTCTGGATCACACACACAGTTAACTAAGTAGTGACCTCACACACACATAGCACAGGGTTGTATTATCAACTACTACCTATTCGATTCATGCAATGCTAGCTACAGTTATTTGCCTATAATCCTAGTGCCATAACAAGATCCAACAGCTATCACACATAAACATGCTACTCACATAATTCAAAACCAAAATTTTTAGGAGGGGTATCCTTAACCTTCAAAAAGCATAATTTTCAAACTAGACTGCATTACAGTTCCCTTATTTTTCTCCTAATTTAGCAAGAAACACATAATAATGTAAATATAAACCTAAAAATACCAGTTCTACTATGATAGCACTTGAGGGAAAAGAAACACGGCAACAAAAACCCCCAAGAAGACATATAGACCCACAAGTATCTCACACCCTCAACTTATAATCATGCATTGTCCCCAATGCATTAGACCAAAATAAAACAAGGGAGTTAGGAACATACCCATGGCACCCTAGGTGCATGGGTCTAATGTCGATCATAATCAAAAATCAAAACAAATGTAGGAATAGTAAGACACCTTGGGTTGCCTCCCAAGAAGCGATTGATTTAACGTCGCGGCACGATGCGGATATCTTGATTACTCAGACTTCATCAAGATCCCCACTGGGTTGTCCTCCAGGGTCATCGAAAATATTTATTTCCGAAACCACCCTCATGTTCTTTGGCTGCTTCATACTTCTGCAAACATTGAATGTGACTTCCTTATTATCCAGCCTGAATTTCAGCTCACCCCTCTCCATATCTACCAATGCTCTGTCGGTGGCTAAAAATGGTCTTCCCAAAATTATGGGCATCTCAAAATCGACCTCACAGTCCAAGACAACAAAGTCAGCAGAAAAGATGAAGTTTTCAACCTTGACCAAAACAACACATATTATGCCCACAGGCTTCTTGATCGTATGATCCGCCATCAATAACCGCATCTTTGTTGGCTCGGGGACTCCCAAACCTAATTTCTCAAATACTACCAGCGGCATCAAGTTAATGCTCGCACCTAGGTCACACAAAGCTCTGGTAAAATGAACTGACCCAATTGTGCATGGAATTGTGAAGGAACCAAGATCATTTTTCTTTTGTACAAGAGAACGGGATGCAATTTCACTACAATGGTGCAAATTATCAACAGACTCATAACTAACAGTTCACTTCTTTGTGACCATGTGCTTCATGAACTTCGCATAACCTGGCATCTGCTCCAACGCCTCAACAAAAGGAATGTTTATAGAAAGTTGCTTCAAGATGGACATAAACTCCTGAAATTTTCCATCCTCCTTTTTCTTCTTCAATCACTGAGGGAATGAAGAAGGAGGCCTAGGAATAGGGGATAGCACTTGTGGGGCTTCCTTTTCTTTCTCAGTTTCAGCATTTACCTTGTTTTCACCAGTTTGAGGCTTTTCCACCTCTTTCGTGATCTCCCTACTAACAATTTTATTTTCATCCACCTTTTTCTTGAGATGTTGAAGGAAAGGTGGAGTAAGCCTTGGGAATGGAACATACTTCTTTATGGCTTCCTTTACATTTTTCATGGCCTTAGTCTTCTCTTCCAGTGGAGCATAAACACCCTCAACTTGATTGGGTGCCTCAATGAGAGTCATGCCACTTCTTGTTGTGATCGCCATATAATGAGCATCATTCTTCGAATTCTGGACGGTGTTGCTTGGAAGGTTGCCTGGCTGAAGTTGATTCAGTGCTAATGATATCTGTCCGAACTGTTGCTCCAACTGTTTAATGGCAGTCGAATGGGAATCTACCTTCTGACTTATTCCTGAAATATTTACCTTGATCTCTTTTAGACAGTTTTTTTGGCTTTCTGACCTTGTAACCAGTTTATCAAGAAGGGCCTCCATTATTGAATTTCTAGACTCCTCATCACGTCTTCCTGGTGGTACATAAAGGTCATTCTTCTCTCTATAATCCTCTTTTCACCTCCAATCACCATCACGTTCTCGTTCTCGACCTCTGTATCCCAATTTGTTGTAGTTGTCTCCATAATAGTTCCGACCATGATTCCCTTGCCTTGAGTTCCAAGCGTCTTGATTAGAC
Organism: Capsicum rhomboideum; assembly: GCA_031232105.1. Classification (NCBI taxonomy): domain Eukaryota; kingdom Viridiplantae; phylum Streptophyta; class Magnoliopsida; order Solanales; family Solanaceae; genus Capsicum; species Capsicum rhomboideum. Next base: position 47,870,492 of record CP124718.1, read on the forward strand.
CCTTGGCCCTTGGCTCGAAAACCCACCACTTCTCCATCTAGGTACTTTGCCTCTTCATCAGACTCACTATCATTATGTCTAGCCGATTTACTTTGTGCACCTACAGCATGCACCTTTTCCGCATCTTTGGCCTCTATCTGTTTAGCCAAAAGACCAATTTCTGTCCTCAACTGTGCAACCTCTTGAGCCACAGATTCATCCAAAGCCCTTTGAGCTACTGAACCTCCAATAGCATATGTACCAGCCGGCGTATCTTCCTCCCGAGTATGCCATTCTCGATTGGTCTTAGTGACACGATCTAATATCTCCAAAGCTTAGTCCCATCTCAGACTCATGAATGCTCTACCAGTGATAGTATTTGCTACCGCCTTTGTGTTGAAATTCAAAGCCTTGTAGAAGATTTCAAGTAAATTCCTACCACTCATCCTGTGATTTGGCACATTCTGTAGCTTTTTTTTGAACCTCAGTCATGTCTCATAGAGTGCTTCAGAATGAAGCTGTCTGAAATTATAAATCTCATCTTTCAACTGCAGCATCTTGGAAGGTGGGAAAAATCTTTCCAAAAATTGATTTCTCAATTCTTGCCAAGTAGTGATGGAACCTCGTGGCAACTCAGCCAGCCACAAAGTAGCTTCTCTTTTAAGGGAGAATGGAAACAACCCCAACCGAATAGCCTCTTGGTTAACTCCAGGTAGATTGTACGACGTACAGACCCCTACGAAATTCATTACGTGCATGTTTGGATCATCAATGGAAAGACCCGCGAACACACCCTTTAGGTTTAGCAGATGGATCATGGCACTATTAATGTCAAACTTAGTGCCCGGAGGTAACTCTGGTGGAATGATGGCACAAGTCTTTATTGGCTCAAAATAGGCCACATCTTCTTCTTCAGGATCATCATAAATAGGCACATATGGTCTCGATTGTTCTCTAAGTCATCTTTGTCTCTCTTCAGCATCAGCTAGATGCTGTGCTTCTTCCTGCATAGCTCGATTATCTCTCTCTGCTTGTCTAAGAGCAGCTTGTCTAGCATACTCTTCTCGTGTCAATCGAGTAGTAGTTTGATCCGTTGTTTCCTGACCAATAAGATGAATTGGCTAGTTGTGAATGTCTCCCGCAGCTGCGGGATTCTGAACTCCTTCAGTATTCACCATTCTCCGATTAGCTCTCAGAGTCCTTTCGATTTCAAGATCAAGTGGAATCAGGGGATTGCCTTGACTCCTAGTATTTGGCATACAACGGCGTATTCCCTCAAAAGTATGTAAAAACACAACCAATCAACTCCTCCCAATAATAATCAACTCCATAACCGTATTCCCCGGTAATGGCACCAAAATTTGATGTCACCCAAAATATGCCTCCTAAGAAGTATAAAGCGGTCGCTGTCAAATATAGAACCCAACTAGGTTGGGGTCGATCCCACAGGGAATAGGTCAAAGTTGTTTAGAATACTAGATGGAACAATCGGAAAGTAAGTAAAACTGGGGGGGGGGGGGGGTATGAATAAAAAATGACAGTAACAATTGCTGGTCGTATCGAGTTTGTAGACAATAAGAGAAATATACTAGGACTGTGATCCCCAATGATTCCTTAACTCCACCGGTTACTTGTGCTAACAAGACTGTCTCGCTGTGTTGCATGCAAAATCTAACAAGTTGGGTTCATCTAACTATCTCTCGACCTTTATTAGACGACTTTTACTCTTTTCCTCTTGGTCTTCGAGTGTCGCACTACTAACCCTTGTCCTGGATCTCATATAACCATCCCGCTAAGGCTCCGATTATTAGATGAAGGTTGATAGCTTCAAATCTCTGTTGTTATCTCTTTTTCCCAATCTCTACATCTCTCTCGAGCAAGTCTAGAATACAGGCGAGTTTCTAACGTTTGCAACCGTTAGAAGAGCAATCACAACGAAGGAAACAACAATACATGCATTCACAGCGGTACAAAATTGCTTTGCACTTAATCGGTTTCATTAATTCCTCATGGTTCACACAACCCTAGTTGATGGGTTTAGCTGCTCATAATTGTAAGAACACAAGAAGAATTCAGAGATGAAAACATAATTATGATCTTACGACAATGAAGAAAGACCGAAATCTCAATTATCACTAAAACTCGAATTAGGGTTTGTAACTAAAAAACCAAGAATATGTTTATGAACTCCAAAACAATATAAAATAGCTCCCAAAACAATGTAATGACTCTCTCTCAATGAATCTCGCACATAGGACTATACAGGGGTATTTATAGATACAAAGCTAATCCTATCCTAAGCAAAATAGGAAAATAGAGTCGGCAACTTTCACGGTGTCGTTACTTGGTGTCATGGAACCAAGTCACACCACGTAGATGAGTGTCGTGGGAATCAGGCTCAATTAGACGTCTTCAGAAGTTGAGTCACGCCACTTTTCCACGTCACGTAGGTGGACCCATGCCACGTGGATGCCTGGCATGGAAATTAGACACTTTTTCACACTGGGAGTGGACCCACGGCACCACTCACGTCACGTAAGTGGCACTCACGGCATGTGAGTGGTGTCTTGACTCACACTCCGGTGCAGATTTTTGTTCTTTCATCTTCCGACACTTTGTTCTCGGGCTTGATTCTTCCTTTTTGATTATTTTGCCTCCAAAAACCTGTTTTCCTGCAAAGTAGGATAGAAACTACATCATAACAACAAAATACACCCAAGTTATTGCATATTTTTCTTGTTTTAAGCATCGAAAGTGCCATGTAACCATGGCGCATCATTGACGCCGACTTCAAGTGGAGCTGCTGACCAGAGATTAGAGTGTGCTTTCAGTATCCAGAGCTAATCCATCTCCTTGTGTTTTAGTTCTAGTCTTATTTTCTATATTCGAAGACTATTTTATATATTTTTACATTTGTCTGTGTTACGCCTCAAATTCCAATGGGGCGGACTGGCACCCAAATCCGTTAAGGCCCGAGAGAACCAACTTTTATTCATGTACATACATAGCCATGTCTCTGAGTTAACAACATTCTACCTCATTTCAATACAATATACCAATGGCGAAAGTCATGGATAACATATGATATATATGAAACTTGGTCGTTAGGGCTATCAAGTCAAAAAGGACACACATGCCTTCATTTGTCTTACAACGTCTACAAAGCCTCTACAAATACATAGACATAACCAACCTAAAGTCGGGACAAGTCCCCGCTTTATATAACATTTACATAATACCAAAACAGTTATACACATGTGACTCGGAAAGCCACGAACCAACTGGAGCTCACCAATGATCTGCAAATGACCCGCTTCCTACTGTGGAGGTCTACTAGTGCCTATGCCTACAGCAAGTAAGGTAAGTCTCAGTACAAAGAATGTACTGAGTATGTAAGTCCATAAGTAACTGCATAAGATATAAGAACTTCAATGAAATCAAGTACAAGTGGGTGGACGATATAGATTAGCCATTATAATATACAAGTGTGAAGTCGTATACATTGCATTCATTTCTTTCATTTTTTTTCATAGCATTGTCACAATCATTTATATAACATCGTTCATATAATATCATTCATATAATCATTCGGGATCGCCTCTAGCTAGGCTTCTGCCCCTTTGAGTTGCCACCCGTTCGGGATCGCCTCTAGATAGGCTTATGCCCCTTTGAGTTGCCACCCATTCCCAATAATCCTTTGGGATCGCCTCTATCTAGGCTTATGCCCCTTCGAGTTGCCACCCATACTCAACATTCATTCGGGATCGCCCCTAGCTAGGCTTTTGCCCCCTTGGGTTGCCACCCGCACTCAACAAGTATGCATTACTGCAATTCTTTTGTTATAAGAGTGATATGTTGGTGGTTGTAACATTGTTGGAACTTTGGAACAGTAGTCCACAATTATGAGACACATGAATAACAATTGGTGACAAACCTGAAATGAGATACTTTAAGACATTTCAGAATAGAAACAAGTGCAATGACAATGTGAACAATAGGTGCTGCAGAAGGATACGAAAAGAGTAACCTTACATACCTTATCTTCCAAATATGAATATACAACCCTATATGTGAATACAATAATCTAGCTCCTTCCTTACATGTTACTCTACAACACAAGTACATAACGGAACTCACGTTAATAACTAACTACATTACAAGTGCATAAAATGATAATGAGCTACGTGACTGATATATAATGTTATTTCATACTTCTACAATACAAATCACTGCATCACCATAATAACAACACCACAACATTCCACACATTGACCAAGACATCATAAACCAATAGTATTTCACACCAAGCTTATCCTTTACACTTTCTCATTAACACTACATCACAATTACTCCATCAAGTCATCTCAATAACTTTCACAATAACACATTAACAACAATCCATAATTTATATAATCTAACATGCCTCCGAACGACCCCTTAAAGTCATTCAAAAGATACCATGAGTTGATAATTGCATCCAAAAAAGGGATAGGGGCCTTGGGGGGTCAAAGGGAGACAAAAACATGCAAAACAAAATTCTGTACTGGGATGTAGATACACCTGCGCCCACAGGTGGATGACATACGGCTGAAGGTGCTCCTCTGTCCTTTTCCAGAGCCACCTGTGTTGGCATCTGCGCCCGCAGGTGCTCCAGACGTGAGGGCAGGTGCCTATTTCAGCCTCCAAGGGTCATTTTAAGGTCCTTTTTTGTAATAAATGGTCCATGACCATAGGTAAGCTTTTGTATTCATATTTTAGGTCAACTTGGATTCCAACAAACAATCATGGTTTCACAACACACATAAACATCATCAAAACTGCATTTCCTTTCAATACGTCACAAATTCCATGCACAATTTCACAACAACAATTCCAAATGTTATATACAAAGAAAAATCAAGTTAAGGACATAAACACATCTTACATGTTAATATTTAATCCATAAAATTCACTTCCTTCAAGGCCACAAGTCCAATTTCAAGTTTATAAGGAAAAATTCTTTACCGATTAAGCAAACATAGATTGTTTTATACATAGTGAACTGTCCAACACTTTTCCAACATAACCAACATGATTTATACACCATATTAAGCATATAATCTACTAAACCATGAGATTAAACACTGATCAAATCTTTCCAAAGAGTGATCTTGTCCAAAGAGATAGTTCCTTAGGGTTTATGAGATTAGAGAATATTGTGGAAAAATCTAGAAATGGCATGTACGTTATAATGAATAAAAATCTGATTTTGTGCCTTATATAGTACCTCAATGGTCATCCTTAGCCACACTATGGTCAATAAATGTTATCTTTACTTGGTCAAAGGTGGAATGGGTCATTTCCCCACTTGGGCCATGTCGTTTTGCTTAATATTTGGGCCTCATTTGAGCCCATTAACACAAGACCAATTAAGCCTACTAAAATTAATGTGTAACACACGAACCTTCTCATGTTTAAATAATTCCATAAATGTTACGGTAATTAAATAGGTTCGGAAATTTTTGGGGTGTTACATCCTTCCCCCTTAGAAACATTCATCCTCGAATGTTAGTGACATTATCCAATTTAAATGAATGCAAGTCTAGGATCATTCTTCATGTTATCATATATACACCTAATGTTGATAGATACTTACTTGTTATTGTTTTGATCCCGGATCGTGCACTTGTTCTTCCGTTTGAAACAAATGAGGGTACTTAGACTTCATCATTTCTTCAGTTTCCCATGTGATCTCTTCTACTTGTTGATTTCTCGAAAGTACCTTTACGGAAGCTACTTCTTTATTCCTTAACCTCTTCACTTGTCGATCCAGAATAGCAATAGGTATCTCTTCATAGGTGAGATTCTCCGTAACTTGTACATCTTTCATGGGAGCAATACGAGATGGATCTCCTATGCACTTTCGAAGCATCGAAACATGAAATACTAGATAAACTGTGGAGAGTTCTTGGGATAATGCTAATTCATACGCAACTTGCCCAAATCTTTGGACAATTTCATATGGCCCTATATAACGGGGACTCAACTTCCCTTTCTTTCCAAATCTCATTACCCCTTTCATCGGTGACACCTTCAAGAATACCCAATCACCTATGTCAAATTCGAGCCCTCTTCTTCTAACATCAGCATATGACTTGTGTCGACTTTGGGCCTTTTGTAGCCGCTGTTGGATCACTTTAACTTTCTCCATTGCTTGATAAACAAGATCTGGCCCAAGTAAAGCAGTTTCACCCGCTTCAAACCATCCAATTGGTGATCTACACTTCCTTCCGTATAAAGCTTCATAAGGTGCCATTTTGATACTTGAATGATAGTTATTATTGTAGGAAAATTCAATAAGAGGTAGATGATCATCCCAACTACCCTTAAAGTCCAATGTGAAAGCTCGTAGCATATCTTTAAGTGTTTGGATAGTACGTTCTGCTTGTCCATCTGTCTGAGGATGAAAAGCCATACTCAAACTCACTCGGGTTCCCAAACTCCTCTGAAAGGATCTCCAAAAATATGCAGTAAATTGAGCTCCCCTGTCTGATATAATAGAGATTGGAATCCCATGTAATCGCACTATCTCTTTAACATACAACCTTGCATAATATTTAGCTGCATAGGTGGTCTTGACTGGTAGTAAATGCGCTGACTTGGTAAGCCTGTCAACTATTACCCATATGGAATCAAATTTTTGCAGTGTATGAGGAAAACCTGTGATGAAATCCATGTTAATCATGTCCCATTTCCATACTGGAAGATTGATACATTGCATGTAACCTCCAGGTTTCTGATGCTCTACTTTTACTTGTTGACAATTTGGACATTGAGCTACAAATTCTGCAATGTTCTTCTTCATGTTACCCCACCAATACATTTCTTTCAAATCGTGATACATTTTGGTGGCTCCCGAATGAATAGAATACCATGAATGATGTTCCTCTATCATAATTCATTTTCTTAGTTTATCTACATCCGGTACACACAATCTTCCTTGACACTGAAGTACTCCTTCTAGCGAAAAATCAAATGCCTTTGTCAGACCCTGTTGTACATTTTCTTTCAGCTGCAATAACATAGGATCCGCATGTTGCTTCATTTTTACTTCAGCTATTAATAAAGATTCCGTCGCATTTTTCACAATAACCCCTTCATCTGAAGATTCAAGAAGACGAACTCCCAATCTAGCTAGTTGATGTAGATCCTTGACTGGGTCTTTCTTTTTCGTCAACTGGGCACTAGTGCCTCCTATTGCCTTGCGGCTTAATGCATCAGCTACAACATTTGCTTTTCCTGGATAATATAGGATATCAATATCATAGTCTTTCAATATTTCAAGCCACCTCCGCTGCCTCAGATTTAAATTCTTCTGCTTAAAGATATATTGCAAACTCTTGTGATCAGTATATATATCAACATGAACCCCATACAAATAGTGGTGCCATATCTTTAAAGCAAATATCACTGCTGCTAGCTCAAGATCATGTGTGGAATAGTTTCTCTCATATGGCAGTAGCTGTCGTGAGGCATATGCTATTACATTACCGTTCTGCATCAATACACATCCTAAACCAACCCCCGAAGCATCACAGTACACCGCATACCCTTCTGTGCCTTCTGGAAGTACCAACACAGGTGTAGAAGTTAATTTATCTTTCAGCTCTTGGAAACTTTTCTCACATGCATCATTCCACTGAAACTTGATTGCCTTGTGTGTTAGCTTTGTTAAAGGTGTTGCAATGAAAGAAAACCCTTTAATAAACCTTCTATAATAACCGGCCAATCCAAGAAAACTACGAATCTCGGTAGGCATCATAGGTCTTGGCCAATTCTTCACCGCTTCTATCTTTTGCGTATCAACCCTTATCCTTTCATCTGACACAATGTGACCTAAGAATGCTACGGATTTCAACCAAAATTCACATTTAGAGAACTTGGCATATAACTTACAATCACGAAGAATCTGTAACACCTGTCATAAGTGTTTGGTATGGTCTTTTTCTGATCTTGAATAAAACAGAATGTCATCTATAAACACCGTCACGAACACATCTAGAAATGGATTAAACACCCTATTCATCAAATCCATGAAAACAGCTGGCGCATTTGTTAGTCCAAACGACATAACTAAAAATTCATAATGATCATATCGTGTTCGGAAAGTTGTCTTGGGTATATCTTTTTCTCTAACTCTGACTTGATGGTAACTCGATCTCAAGTCAATCTTTGAAAAACATTTGGCCTGATCAAACAAATCGTCAATTCTGGGGAGGGGATATTTGTTCTTGATCGTTACCTTATTCAATTGCCGATAGTCAATACACATTCGTAATATGCCATCTTTCTTTCGTACAAATAATACTGGTGCACCCCACGGGGACATACTAGGCCTTATGAATCCCTTGTCCAGTAAGCCTTTTAATTGCTCCTTCAGTTCTCGCAATTCTGTTGGAGCCATTCTATACGGGGGAATAGAGATAGGCTGAGTGCCTGGAATTACATCAATACCAAACTCTACTTCCCATTCTGGAGGTAAACCTGGAAGATCTTCAGGAAATACATCAAGGAGTTCATTTACTACTAGAACTGATTGAGGAGTTGGTGGCTTTATATCGGTATCCCGCACCCTTACTAGGTGGCACATGTACCCCTTGGATATCATTTTTTGTGCCTTAAGATAGAAAATAAATGTACCTCTCGGTGCTCCAACATTACCCCTCCATTCAAAGACATCCTTTTATGGAAAATGAAAATGTACTCTCTTAGCTCGACAATCTATCGTGGCATAACAAGAAGCCAACCAATCCATACCCATTATAACATCAAAATCTACCATTTCCAACTCAATAAGATCGTCCAACGTATTGTGACCACAAACAGTAATTACGCAATCACGATAAACTCTCTTAGCTATAATAGATTCACCGACATGCATAGATACTTCAAATGACTTAATCAATAATTCTGGCATTCTTTAAATTTTTCCGCAATCAATGGAGTGACATATGATAATATGGAACCCGGATCAATCAATGCATATACATTATGTGAAAATATGGATAATGTACCTGTAACTACATCAGGAGAAGCCTTCGAATTTTGCCGGTCCACTAGAGCATAGGTGCGATTCTGGGCTCCACTGGAACTAGTTGCTCCTCTAGCACCTCTACCACGCCCAGTAGGCTACACTCCTCTACCTAGGGAAGGAACCCATGATGATGATGCAACGGTTGATCCCGTAGGTCGTGCTATACCACCCATGCCCCTTTGTGGGCACTCTATCACCATGTGCCCTGGCACGTCGCAAAAATAGCAAACATTCATTCCAACCCGACATTCACCTAAATGAGACTTCCCACAGTGTTGACATGGTTGGCGAGAAAATCCTTCTGTCTGTGAACCTTGAACCACACTGCGCTGCCCAAAATGGTTGCCTCTAAACCCTCGAAATTGAGATTGAGTGCCTGTTGTGGAATAAGAAAATGATGGTCTAGGTGGTCTGTCAAAATTCCAAGGCCTAAATTCTCCTTGGGATACCATGACCTGTCCCATAGATCTAGCCCTTTTAGATGGCCCTCCTTCAACTTCTTGTGTCCTTCTCCGCTGCCTCTGATCCTCCATTTTCTGTGCAAAAGCCTGTATTCTGGCTATATCCATATCTCTGTTCAAAGAAGCAATGGTGCAGTCTATCACCAAATATGGCTCCAATCTATCCACATATCGATGGACTCTGTCGTCTATAGTGGCTACTACATTAGGAGCATATCGAGCCAAAGAGTTAACCTGCAGAATGTATTCGCAGACTCATATTCCCTTGACGAAGATTTAAAAACTGATTCGCATGAGCCTCTCGGATCTCATATGGGAGATAATAATCAAGGAAGGCAGTTTTGGATTCCTCCCAACTAGTTGGAATTGTACCAATACCCCTAGATCGTTTCCAATCTTCGTACCATAATATAGCCTCGCCTTTTAGTCTATATGTTGCAAGTTCAACTGTTTCTACACCAGTCACATGAATAATATCTAGAGCCCTTTGAATTTGGTCCACGAAGTCCTGTGGGTCTGCATTCGGATCTGACCCAGTGAATGTGGGAGGATCTAATTTCAGAAAATCCTGTGTCCGCCGACTAGCTACTCTAGCCGCTCCATCCTCACTTGTCATTAGACCAACTTGCCCTTGAGTTTGTGCAACAACTATATGGGTCAACATTTGCACCGCATTTCTTAGATCCTGCTCAGTAGCATTAACAGGTGGTTCGGCAGGTTCTTCTCTCCTTCTCGGCTCTTCTGGAGCTGGAAAAGTAGAAGAAGCCCGCTATGCAAACTCAGCGTTAGCCCCACCTTAACTAGCTTGGTCAGGTGGTGATTTACTTATTCCTTCTCTGGCAGGCATATCTACCTGCTTACCTTTACCTCTACCTCATCTTGTAATCGGCATTTTACTATAACAAAGAAAACCAATTACAATGGTCAGATATGATTCCACCTACAAATGTGGATCTAATGCACGATCTAAGAAATGAAGAAAAGAAACAACTCCTAAATGTCCTGTAGCATCCTACTTATAAATGTGGGGCACAACACATCCATAAGCAAGACTCTACTCAGACACGGCTTTGTAGACACCCTTAGGACGACCTGCTCTAATACCACTTTAGTCACGCCTAGAATTTCAACGAGGCAGACTGGCACCCGAAGCCGTTAAGGCCCGAGAGAACCAACCTTCATTCATGTATAGTCATAGTCATATCTCTGAGTTAACAACATTCTACCTCATGTCAATACAAGATACCAATGGCGGAAGTCATGGAGAACATATGATATATATATGAAACTTGGCTGCTAGGGCCATCAAGTCAAAAAGGACACACATGCCTTCATTTGTCTTACAACAACCACAAAGCCTCTACAGATACATAGACATAACCAACCTAAAGTTGGGACAAGTCGCCACTTTATACAACATTTACATAATACCAAAACAGTTATACACATGTGACTCGAAAAGCCTCGAACCAACTGGAGCTCACCAATGATCTGCAAATGAACCGCTTCCTACTGTGGAGGTCTACTAGCTCCTGTGCCTGCATTAAGTAAGGTAAGTATCCTAAGGGACGTCATTACAAAGAATGCACTGAGTATGTAAGGCCTTAAGTAACTGCATAAGATATAAGGACTTCAATGAAATCAAGTATAAGTGGGTGGACGATATAGATAAGCCACCATAATATACATGTGTGAAGTCGTATATATTGCATTCATTTCTTTCGTTTTCATTCATATCATTGTCACAATCATTTATATAACATCGTTCATATAATATTATTCATATAATCATTCGGTATCGCCTCTAGTTAGGCTTCCGCCCTTTTGAGTTGCAACCTATTTGGGATCGCCTCTAGTTAGGATTATGCCCCTTCGAGTTGCCACCCATTCCCAATAATCCTTCAAGATTGCCTCTAGCTAGGATTACGCCCCTTCAAGTTTCCACCCGTACTCAACATTCATTCGGGATCGCCCCTAGTTAGGCTTTTGCCCCCTTGGGTTACCACCCGTACTCAACAAGTATGCATTACTGCAATTCTTTTGTTATAAGAGTGATACGTTGGTGGTTGAAACATTGTTGGAACTTTGGAACAGTAGTCCACAATTATGAGACACATGAATAACAATTGGTGACAAACCTGAAATGAGATACTTTAAGACATTTCAGAATAGAAACAAGTGCAATGACAATGTGAACAATAGGTGCTGCAGAAGGATACGAAAAGAGTAACCTTACATACCTTATCTTCCAAATATGAATATACAACCCTATATGTGAATACAATAATCTATCTCCTTCCTTACGTGTTACTCTACAACACAAGTACATAACGGAGCTCACGTTAACAACTAACTACATTACAAGTGCATAAAACGATAATGAGCTACGTGACTTCTATATAATGTCATTTCATCCTTCTACAATACAAATCACTGCATCACCATACCAACAACACCACAACATTCCACACATTGACCAAGACATCATAAACCAATAGCATTTCACACCAAGCTTATCCTTTACACTTTCTCATTAACACTACATCACAATTACTCCATCAAGTCATCTCAATACCTTTCACAATAACACATTAACAACAATCCATAATTGATATAATCCAACATGCCTCCTAATGACCCCTTAAATTCATTCAAAAGATACCATGAGTTGATAATTGCATCCAAAAAGGGGATAGGGGCCATAGGGGCTCAAAGAGAGACAAAAACATGCAAAACAAAATTCTGGACTGGGCTGTGGATCCACCTGTGCCCACAAGTGGATGACATATGGCTAAAAGTGCTCCTCTGGCCTTTTCCAGAGCCACATTTGCTGGCATCTGCGCCCGCAGGTGCTCCAGACGCGAGGGCAGGTGCCCATTTTAGCCTCCAATGGTCATTTTAAGGTCTTTTTTGTAATAAATGGTCCATGACCATAAGTAAGCTTATCTCTTCATATTTTAGGTCAACTTGGATGCCAACAAACAATCATGGTTTCACAACACACATAAACATCACCAAAACTGCATTTCCTTTCAATACGTCACAAATTCCATGCACAATTTCACAACAACAGTTCCAAATGTTATATACAAAGAAAAATCAAGTTCAGTACATAAACACATCTTACATGTTAATATTTAATCCATAAAATTCACTTCCTTCAAGACCACAAGTCCACTTTCAAGTTTATAAGGCAAAACCCTTTACCGATTAAGCAAACATAGATTGTTTTATACATAGTGAACTGTCCAACACTTTTCCAACATAACCAACATGATTTATACACCATATTAAGCATATAATATACTAAACCATTAGAGTAAACACTTACCAAATCTTTCCAAAGAGTGATCTTGTCCAAAGAGATAGTTGCTTAGGGTTTATGAGATTAGAGAATATTGTGGAAAAATCTAGAAATGGCATGTGCGTTATAATGAATAAAAATCTGATTTTGTGCCTTATATAGTGCCTCAATGGTCATCCTTATCCAAACTATGGTCAATAAATGTTATCTTTACTTGGTCAAAGCTGGAATGGGTCATTTCCCCACTTGGGCCATGTCTTTTTGCTTAATATTTGGGCTTCATTTGAGCCCATTAACACAAGACCAATTAATCCTACTAAACTTAATGTGTAACACACGAACCTTCTCATGTTTAAATAATTCCATAAATGTTACGGTAATTAAATAGGTTCGGAAATATACGGAGTGTTATAGTCTAGTACTCTTGTGTATAGCATCTCTTGTACTGGTCTTACCAGGTCTTGTGGGATTATTTTTGTATATTTTTTCCCTTCTCCTCTTTTTTTTATGCCATTCTTGTATACTTCTCCCTTGTAGTTGCTTTAAATCACTGTTTTAACCTTATTCCTTTCTTTTCCGCCTATTAGCATGTTACCCGCTGTTCTGGACTGTGGTTTTGGCTTACCTATTGGTGCGTTAAAGTAGGTGTTATCATGATCTGAGTTTTTGGATCCTGACATTTGGTGGTAGAGATATTCTTATGAATACTTTTTGATGAGCTTTGGAAGTGCATCATAGAATAGTTTGATCAACTTCAAGTCTATATTGTAGATGAATGGTCGGTCGGACTTTGAGAAATTTTTTTGTAAAGGTTAGGTTTAATCATATTGTTCTATTATCTTGATTATCTCATTATTCTATTGTATTTTTTGTTCTATTACTATCTGTGCTTTTATCTACTTAATACAGGTCGTAGATGAACGGTTGGGCTTTGAGGAATTTTTGTATAAAAATTAGGTTTAATCATATTGTTCTCATACATCAATTATTGTATTATTTTATTATAGTTTTTGTTCTATTACTATCTGGTAATTTTGTTATTATCCGTTGTTTCTTGTCCTTACGTTACTTCTTTTTGGGATTGCTTTGGACTTTTTTCCTTTAGCTAAGGGTACTCAAAAAATACCTGAGATAGAGGTAAGATCTGTGTATAATCTGCCCTCCTTGGACCTTATTTTGTGAGACTATATTGTGTTGTTGCTGTTGTTAGGTTTAATTAAGTAGTATTTCTATCTTGTAGGTTTTTTAAAATTTCTGATGTGGAATAGATATGAGAGGGTTTATATATGAATAATTTGGGCTCTTAAAGAAAGAAATGAGCACTTTGCTTAAGCTAACAAGGAGTAATTTAAGGTTTCGTTGGTGTCACAACTTTCTTGTCATTAGTAGTGCAATATAGGTTTTGAAAATTAACAAAATTGTAATTGATTTAAAAATTTAAATGTTAGGACTTTTAATATGTTTAAATAAGAAAATATTAAAGAAGTAAGATTTTAGTCCATTTTAAAATACTAAACATTAGAAGTTTTTACATCTGACAAATGAGTAAAGATTTAATAGATATAATTTTAATTAAGTTCTAAATCCTAAATATTAGGATAATAATTATCATAATTATTTGAGAAAAATAGTAAATGATAATTTTGTCTAAGAACTTCGAAACTATTAAAGTTATAATTATTAAATCTTTATTTATTTGTAAGAACTTCATATATTTAATACTTTAAAATTGACTAAACTTAAATCTTTCCTTATTTACTCTATATATTTAGTGCTTAAAAATTGCCTAAAATTTTGCTTCTTAAATCTTTCCGTATTTGGAATCTATTAAAACTCATGTCACGATCCGAAATCAAGTCATGAAGACACCAACTATAATCCAATCTCCCGAATAAGTAAGTCAAAACTCATAGCTAGATATGTAAAGTAATAAGCAAATGAGCAGTAAAAGACGGACAAACGGGAAAAACGTTCCAAATATATATACACATACAAAACAGGGATCAAAGTAGTGGAAGAGAAACAAGATATACAAAGAACCCATCCCCAGACTCGATTTCACCAGTATAAGAGTCACTAATATAAAATAACTATGCTTTATTGTCACGCCCCAAATCGGTAATGATGGACAAGAACCATATACACTTACTTTACAAACATTCTATGACATATATGAGATTATGGGATAATAACGAGTAGGATATCTAATATAAGTTGTATATATACACGAGGGAGTTATACTAACAAAAAATGTACAATACACTGTTGCATGACGTCCATGAAGCCTCTAGTCGGTTTAACACACTATACTACGAATAACTAGTTGGCATATGGCCTGACATACCCAACTAGAGACTTGTACATATAACCAAAAATACTAAAAGTAAACTGGCTCCAGAGAGATATAAAGCTCACCAAAAATATCAGCGAAAAATAGCAATAGGGCCTAACGTGGACGTCTGCTATCCTGTGAAACTGAACCTGCATCAATAATATGTGACACTTGAATGTAAACGATCGTTAGCAGTATAATTACCCAACTTGGAGTCGGGGTCGAATCCATGAGGAATGAATGCGATAGCTTTCACATCTAAGTGTTAGAAGCAACTAGTGCTAACACGCGATGCTATGAAAATAATACATAAAAGTAAATAGGGGGGTTATTATCTGGTAATTTGTAACTATTTAGATTTTTGTAACTTAGGACACACAAGTTCAAGAGTAGAGAAGAGGAGTTAAGACCAAGGGTATTATGAGACTTGGGGTTATGCCATCGTAAGAGTAAAATTGTGTATGGGTAAATTGAGCATTTGACTACATTTAGCTAAGGGCCTTGGGTAGGTTAGATCACAGGTTCTTGGTGTTGATTTGTCAACCAAACACCAAGGTTTCACAATTGGGTTCTTTCGAACACCTCAAAAGTGCAGATTATAAGACCAATCCAATACCTCAATTAACACCCTTATATCTAAGAGATGCTATTAAATGACATACATCAAGTTATTATTCACACCCATTCCTCACCCTTGTCCCCTTTGTCAAGGATGACAAGAGCTCTAAAATTAATTAGAGTTTGCAACCCCTAATTTGAATGAAAGCATGGAATGGGATTAAAACCCATGGCAATTATCTAAACATAAATCAAATAAACAAAACCCATACAATTAACACATCTTATTCAAGCATAACCCCAAGTAGAGAATTTAGCTACTCATAAAATAAGAGAGAAGAAAATCACCCAAATT
Organism: Capsicum rhomboideum; assembly: GCA_031232105.1. Lineage (NCBI taxonomy): Eukaryota > Viridiplantae > Streptophyta > Magnoliopsida > Solanales > Solanaceae > Capsicum > Capsicum rhomboideum. Next base: position 47,886,554 of record CP124718.1, read on the forward strand.
CTCTTCCCAAACTTCCATTGAATCCAAATGTATTCACGAATTTGATCCAAAAATGCAAGAATGTAACTTGTTTATCCTTAGGGTTTCACTCTCCTTTACTCTATCTTTACAAATGCCCAAAAAGATGTTTTTCAGAGCTGGAGAAATTACATTTTATAGCTAAAAATCGTGTCCCTAAAAATTACGAAAGTGCCACTGCACTAGCCATCTGCTGGCGCAGGTTCCAGCGCAGATGGCTGACCTGCGCGCGCAGGAGGCTAGCGCAGATGACACTGCCTTGCGCTGCTCAGCTCCTCAGTTAGCCACCTGCGTGCGCATCTCCTGACCTGCGTGCGCAGGTGGCTGTTAGTCTCCCCGGGTGTTACATCAAGCATCCTTTCTTCACTTTTTGAACACCCATTGACTCGCATGGTTAGCTCGGGCTCGAATTCATCCATTACCTGCATACAAGAGCCATATAACATGAGAATTTATATCAAATCAATGCGAATTTCAAGATAATCCAAGCTCAAATGTATTATGTCATGCCCCGAATCCCATCGAGACATGATTGGCACCCGGAGCCGATAAGGCCCGAGAGAACCAACCTGTACTTATGTGCATTCGTATACATGCCATCAGAAACACTCTTAACACATGAGGACTTATTATGCTAACAACGAAAATTCATAGAACATATGACATATACAAATATACATATGTGAAACTTGGCCGTTGAGGCCATCAAAATCAGACTTCATGCGTCATCTTATATACATATACCCACATCCGTCTACAAAAGCCTCTAACAAGTGCATTGACCAAATTTAGCTAAAAGTCGGGACAAGTCCCCGCTTTATACGACATGTACAACACCAAAACATATGTACAACTGTGACCTGGAGAAAGCCCCGAACAACTAGAGCTCACCAAAAGCTGTAAATATCCTGTAACCTACTGTGGAGGTCTACTAGAACCTGCGCCTGCAGCAAGGTAGATTCCCCAAAGGGGTCAGTACGAAGAATGTACTGAGTATGTAAGTCTCATATAAAACTATACAACACATGAATATTTCAATGAACTCAGATACATATGAATAATCCAATGAATAAGTAACCATTCTTTATTTTGGGAACCATGTGTATTATTTTGATTGCTTCTTTCCTTCAATGCTTACTTGTCATTACATGTGTCATACTATACCCGGGCCCCGACTGATCAGTGGGTCTTTACATAACATATCGTCATGTTGGGATCGGGTCGAGCTAGGCTTACACCCCTAGACCTGCCACCCATAAATCAATGTATCGGGATCGGGTCGAGCTAGGCTTATGCCCCTAGACCTGCCACCCATAAATCAATACATCGGGATCGAGTCGAGCTAGGCTTATGCCCCTAGACTTGCCACCCATACTTGATCATTGACCACAAATGCATTACTTTGTTCTTTACTTTGAGATTGGTACAATGAGGTTGATACAATGCTAATTATAATCTCACTTTGAACTTTGGAACATAACAGAGACATGAATATAATCACTATTGGAACATTGGAACACAACTTTGTTGGACCTTTGGAACCTTAGCACTGACTATGAAACAAGATTCTCCATTGTGCAATGAATAGGAAACATGTGACAATAACCATTGATAATCGGAAATAGGATACCTTGGTACATCTCGGAATAGGACAAGTGTAACGTCGATGTGAACATTATATGCTACAGAAAGGTACGGACAAAGTAACCTTACATACCTTATCTTCCCAATATGTAACTACACTGATTCAGCTCCTTCCTTATGTGTTACTCTACAATACAAGTACATAATGGAGCAAACATTAATGGCTAGCTACATTATAAGTTCACAAGACGGTAAGTAGGTGCTTAACGGAAAGTAGAAACTATCCAACCTCCAAAACACATTGTGCATCACTCCCACCTTCATTACACTACCAAATAACATTATTCCACAACATTACACTATAACTTACTGCTTTTGGAAAACAACAACACCAAATCAGTCCACACACCACCAAAACAGTCCACAAACCAACATAACCGTTACAAACCGGTAGGATTACCAACCTAGTTTATCCTTTACATTTCCACTCCAACGAAACTCCATATATTCACCCCATAAGGTCACCATACTGACTTACACAGTAGCATACCAAAATCATTCCACAACAGTTCCAACATTCAGTTTAACATAACAAAAGAGTATTCTCTTTTCACTACAACAAACGTTCCATTTACCAATACATATAAACATTTCCATCAAGCCATACATAAAAGGAACGATTCAGGGGAAGAACCACACTTTAATATACTGGAATTTCATCATCATAACTTAATTTCTTCAACACCTTAAGCCCCTATACAAGTCCAAGCCACAAGGAAGACAAATTCATCAAAACTAATACAAGTGGACTGCCAACTTAATTAAGGGACTGCCCTATACATTTTAAACACCACCAACGTGATTCACACAACCTATTATACATATATTACATCAATATATAAGGTTAAATACTTACCAAAGCTTGCAAGTGGAAGATTTGTCCAAAGGGGTGGTTGGTTAGGGTTTGAGAGAGAAGAGAGTAATTTAATTTAAATGCTGGAATTTGGCAAGTGAATTGTGAAGAAAATAAGCTGCATTTCAGCTTTATATACTCCCTCTTAGAACCGACTTTATAAGTCTATACTTAGCCAATTCTTGGTCAAAAATAGTCCAAGTAGGTGATGCACCTACTTGGCTATATAAGCTGTCCAAAACAGTCCATTTTCTCACCTTTTTTCTACTTGGATCATGTCTTGTTGGGCCTGAATTAATAGTAAGTGTTGGGCTGGTCATCTTTCCATTTTTATGTACTTAGTTTGGGCCTCAATTGAGTCCATTAATAGATGTCCAAATACAGCCCAATAGCTTAAGTAGATGATACACCTACTATCCTAATTAAGTTACGGAAGCACCTCGTTTATGTTCTCCCCTTTTTCCAACGTCTTAATCCTCCTACCTTAATCCACCACTTAACTTTAACTTTACACTTAAGTATGTCCTTACTATATCAAGTTTAAATACTTTTATCCATGTTAGGTTAGTCGCACAAGTTTCAAAAATGTACGAGGTGTTGTACTTGAATCCAAGAACTAGTTATTCCATCACCTATTGCCATAAGTCTGTACCATTTTCCATATAAGTAAGAGTAGTGTCTATAGAATACGGGGTGTTACATATTAAGAATCGGGTAAAATGTCAACTTATCAACTCCCCCAAACTTAAACTATTGCTTGTCCTCAAGTAATCAAGAACACCTAAGGTGAAAAGAAAAGAATACTCTTAACCATGAACAACCACAAGGGACATCACTAGACCATTAAGCCTATAAAGTTCAATCGGTTCCTCCAATAAATCATGACAAACAAGCGAATCATGCTTTTTTTTTCACAAGTCAATCCTCATCAACCAAGAAACAAATTCCTCAAACAAATAATTTTCAAGTTGGGCTGATTCTCAAGGTGTGACACAAGATTTTTTAGAGTTTGTCTCATCTCCAAATTACAAATTGTCTTGCTCATTTTCCCAAATTAAAGGTAGGACATCACTCTCTCTTTCAAGGTATCCATGCCTCTCACTTGCAAAAGTTTTCTCCACCCCCACAAGGTAACGTGATTCACTAGGGGGGTAAGGATAGAAAGAACGTTCTCTCACTCTCACAAAGAAATTCAAGTACCACACATAGAACCATATGCTTGCCCTTTGTGTCATTCTCCACTAATGGGGACCGACAAGGTTTTAAGTCACCAAGGACTTGCGGGCAATGACGAAGGTTCGGTTGAGAGAAAGGGTTTATGGATCAAGTGACTAGAAGATTTCCCTAAACACAATCGCATTATCATTTCTTAGGACCACTTTGTTCAAGCTCTCCACCTTATTCGCCTTTGCTTGCATTGTCTTTGCTTTTCTTCTTTATTTTTATTTTTTTTTATATATATAGCCCTCCAACCAAAATTCCCTCTTCATTTGCTTTTGGGGCCCTTTCATTTATTCATTAGTAACTCATGCCTCTCTTTTCTTTCTACAAACTTTTCTCTTCATTTTATTTCTTTATTCATTTGTTTATGCAACAACCAAGCATGCACCTCCCTTTAAAATCTTATACATCTCCTTTTTCTCCAACTTAACTTTTAACTCCATCTCAACCATTTTCACATTCATGCTTCTCCGAGCTCAGGCCTTTGCCTATATTGGTTCACATTAAAACCATGCGATGTGTCTACAGAGATTGAGTGATAGGCAAGAAAAAGAGTTGTCAAAGACGAAAGTGGGGTGTCATAGTGTGGTCATATCCAAGAAGAAAGTGGTGAAAGGCTCAAATGGGTTAACTAGGGATAAATGTCAAGGTGGGAATTTAGGTCAAATGGTGGACAAGATGGCCTCAGGTCATTCTCTAAACCAAGTTAGGTCCCAAATTTCGCCTTGAATAGACGCGGGGAAATTTCTAGACTATCATGTGTGTACAAGAATTAATCAAAAACCTCACCACACTAGGCACTTTTTCCTTAAAATAGAAAGCTAGTCTTTCCCCCAAACTTGAGCAAATGAACTTGACAACCTACTCTAAGTCAAAGACTTATGAAGAATGAGCCAGAAACTGAATTAACAGGTCACACACAAGAGGAGGCTTGGAATCACTTTGCTCTTTTCTTTTCTAAAACAAAATCATTTTATCAAATCATTTTTGTTTGCCACGACAATTTTGGAGGGACCTTTGAACCTCTTCAACTACTACACAACCCTAAATTAGGACTAGCATGCAAAAAGAGCCCGGCATGGGCACTATCCAAATCACAACTCATAAAAATACGGCAATATTCGAATCAATAAAATTGGCCCGGCAAGTGCAATATCCGAATCAACAAAAATTGGCCCGGCAAGGGCAATATCCGAGTCACAACTCATAACAAGATGGCATCCAAATAGAATCATGAATTAATATTACATACCATAAAGTAAAATGAATGAATTTTCCCACCCCCCACTAAAGAGTATTGCATTGTCCCCAATGCAATCAATATAGAACAATAAGGAAGGAAGTGAAAGACAAAACTCCCTGAGGCTCACTAGGCACTCGGACCTGTATCATATGAAGGTTGTGCTGATGCTGTGGCTATAACAGTAGGAGCCTCCTCAGACTGAGCTCCTGTATAAACCTCCTCAAAAGGCTGAGAACTAGGGCCAGCACCAACTGCCTATGCCTTGAGTTCCTCAATGGACTTTCTTTTGGCCAATTCTACCTGCTGATCCTCAGAGAGCCCCATGCCAAACTCGACCCCTGTCTCTTCCCCCACAGGAGAATACCCGAACAAGTCTGCAAATAGAAAGAGATTGTACGTATGAGATTGAGCACGTAAAGGCCCAAGGCTCCGCTCAATAGCCACCTGAATGAAATGAGAAATGTCGGCCACCAAACGGGAGATAGAGCTTTCATTTGCCAAAGTCATGCCTGCAACCTTAGCAAATGTCAACGTGGAAGACCGAGGAGGCTGTGCCGGCTGTGTAGTGTGTGAGGGAGGAGGTGCCTGAGGGAGATCACTATCTAGAGTGCTGTCACCATGGATAGAAGGAACCTCGAATACATGAGAAGTCATAGGTGAGGTACTAGCAAGGGGTACCTCTCTCATGGATGAACAGGTACTCTCACCCAACTTTCTTTTTAGGCTCACCGGATTGTCATCATCTTGGCTTGTTCGAATATTAATGACACCCAAGCACTTAAATTTTTTTTATCAATCCTTGGGAAGAGAGGAACCTTGTGGACTGCACATAATGCCGATATAAGAGCGGGGAAAGGTAGTAAAGTGCCCATTTGCTTTGATCGGAGTCGTATCACCTCAGCAATAATCTCTCCTGGATTTATATCCAACCCCTCCATGATGCATCCCACAAGTATAGCCCGTTCAATAGTGACATCTTGATCATTTTTGGAAGGAAGCAACCGATTTCCCACAAAGCCGAGCCAATGCTTGGCTTGAATAGAAAGATCCTATCGTTTGATTTGTCTAATCCAATTTTCCCATAGCGGAAGACCTTTAGCAATTGTTTTGGAAAGCCATGGAAAATGAGCACGTCCCTCTAGCACTCGCCTCTTACTCTCGACCCCAGGTGCACGATCGCTCCCAAAATATAACTTGTTTATTGCGGAGGCAGAGCAAGGCACCTCTACTCTCCTAACAAGCACACTACGTAGGCAAGGTTGCTCGGCCACCGGCAATTTATACTTGTGTTGACTGTGCCGGATGGCGTATGAAGCATAGAACTCCCTGACAAGATCAGGATAATAAGCCTCGGGTGGAGACTCAGGATTTATGTCTGTGAATATCTCCCAAGTATACATGTTGACCTGTCTGACAATGTCTGGGAAGTGATCATGGACGCCCTTCAAACTAAACACCTTTTCGGGGTTGAAACCCCTAGTGTACACCCAGTCAGTGTAAAGATCATGCATATCCTTGCTGGTAAGTCTGATGGTATCAACATCCTTGGCCAATCCCCTTGAGATATCAAGTGTACTTTGCACATTGGGGATTGGAGGATGTTCTTGTTGTGTCGGAGGTGTTCTCGTTGAGGTAGTAGCAATGGCCTTGCCTTTGTCCTTGTGATGAGCTTTCTCTGCTCCTCGTGGCATTGATTTCCTTGGAGACATCCCCTAAAAAGAACAAAAAGAAACAAACCATACAAACCGAAAAAAGGTAAAACATGTTTTTGGGGTTTTATGTTATATAAAAAAAAATGGAAACTAAGTTAACTAATGTGAATGCAAGGCGAAAAGCTATAAGAAAGCACATGGGAGTATATTTGAACCACTATAGCCCAAACACCATGCATTACATCTCAAAATGCACAATTAATCATGACCTTAATGAGAACAAAAATGATGGTTACCCTTAAGAATGGTGTCACCTAATCTATCATAGGGCAAACCATGCATTTTTGTTATGAACAAGTATGCTTACTAACTCATATTCCCAACAAGAATCACCAGTTATGCCTCTTGAAGTGGAGAAATATATTAAGAATCATAGTCTTTGAAAACTCATGTAATTCACACATCGGTACTACAATATTATAACACATCATTTAGGGATGGAATAAAGCTAAAGAGAAGTTCAAGGAACCATGTGTAGGTCTCTTAACTCATGCACAAGAGAAAATACAAAGAAATGCTCATGTGGGAATATAATCAAACACATGGTGGGCATGAATTTTTGGGTACTCAAGACTTCCCCAATTATATATGAAGCATCACCCCTAACTCAAACAAGCCACAACAACATCAATACTACACCATAGGAAGTCCATATGAATCAATCGTTCACAAAAATCTAGCACAAACCATGAGGCACCATTTGTGGCTAACATTTTCTTAGAAAAATTAAACCAAGCAAACTTACCAAACTTAAAAGAAGAGGTGGAGTAATGAAGACTTTTGAAATGAAAGAGGTAATGTGTGCAATCATCTTTGAAAGTGAATGCGAGATGAAGACAAGATCAACTTTGAGTTTAGAGAGAGGGAAGAGTCGATGGTTATTTTGTGAGGGAGAGTTGGTCTTTTAAAGTTAGAAGGAATTGGGTTGTGGGTATGGGTCATGATTTAAAAAAGAGAATGGATCAACCCGGGTCGGGTCGACCCAAACATTTTAAAAAAAATTCGAAGGTTCAACCCCCACCATGCGCACACATGTAGCGAGATGCGCACTCAGGTGGGCTTTTTTACCTGGGTAGTTTACCTGGGCGTGTTGGAGCAAATCTGTAGCCACCTGCGGAGGGTCACCTGCGCACGCATGATGGGACCTACGCACGCAGGTGAGGAAACTGGCTCGAAGGAGGCATAAGGCATAGCCTCCTGCGTTGCTAGCCTGCGCACGTATGTGCCTGGGCTGCGCACGCAGGTGGCTCCTTACCCCCAGGCAGAATGTTACCTTCCACCTACTAGCCTCATGCGTCCCAACATGTGTGGGCATGTGGGCATGTGCGCTAGCAGGTGATTAATTTAGCTCAAAACAGTGTATCCAAGCTCCCACACTTAGCATTATTCACCTGCAATCACCAAAACAACTAAGAATTAGCAATCAAACAAACTTGAAATGACTATAAGTAACCTTGGGTTGCCTCCCAAGAATCGACTTGGTTATCGTCGTGGATCGACGTTATTTCTCATCATCAAGCATCCTTAAAAAGGAGCAACTCAACCTTAGCCGCTCCAGGTCCGCCCTCATAAAAATGTTTTAATCGTTGACCATTCACCATGAACCTCCTTTGCTCATGGTCCTTGAGCTCAATAGCACCACTAGGAAAGACATTAACTACGACAAAAGGGCCAGACCACTTGGATTTTAGCTTCCCCGCAAAGAGTTTTAACCTCGAATTGAAGAGTAGCACTTTATCACCTGCATGGAACTCTTTTTTTAAGATCTTGGCATCATGCCATTTCTTCATTTTCTCCTTGTATAATGCTGAGCTCTCATATTCTTTAAGTTGGAACTCATCCAACTCATGAAGTTGATCTATTCTTGATTTCGAGGCATCCACACAACCCATGTTCAATTTCCGCAAGGCCAACAAAGCTTTGTGCTCTAATTCAATCGGTAGATGACAAGCCTTCCCAAACACTAACTGATAGGGCGACATGCCAATAGGAGTCTTGAATGTTGTCCTATATGCCCACAGAGCATCATCAAGTTGCCTTACCCAATTTGTACGCCCTACATTTACGGTTTTCTCCAAGATAGATTTGATCTCCCGATTAGAGATCTCCACTTGGCCACTCTTTTGAGGATTATATGGAGTTGCCACCTTATGTCGTACCCCATATTTTTCAAGCAAAGCTTCAAATAATCGATTGCAAAAATGTGACCCTCCGTCACTAATGATAGCCCGAGGAGTTCCAAACCTGGTGAAAATGCATTTTTTTAGGAAGAGAGTTACACTTTTACTTTCATTGGTTGGTAAGGAACTGGCTTCGACCTACTTGGACAAGTAGTCAACGGCCACCAAGATATACTTGTTACCATATGAGCTCACAAATGGACCCATAAAATCAAGGCCCCATACATCGAATAGCTCCACCTCAAGATTGGGTCTTAAAGGCATTTCATGCCTCCTCGAGATACCACCATGCTTTTGACATTGAATGCAAGACTTTACTAATTCATGAGCATCACGGTAAATGGTAGGCCAATAATATCCACACTGAAGGACTTTCGCTGTGGTTCTCACACCACCATGGTGGCCACCAAAAGGAGAAGAATAGCATGCTCCAAGAATGGATCTTATCTCCTCGTCCATGACACATCACCGTATGATTCCATCTGCACATTCCCTAAAAAGATAGGGCTCATCCCAAAAGTACCACTTCACATCATGGAGGAATCTTTTCCTTTGATAGTAACTCAGCTTATCAGGAAGTAGTCCACTCACTATATAGTTTGCAAAATCGGCATACCATGGTAGAGTGCTCTCTTTCAAACTCATGACAAGTTCGTCCGAAAATGTATCATCAAGATCAACATCTCCCCAAATGTTCTCATTTATCTCAAGACGTGACAGATGGTCGGCTACTTGGTTTTTACACCCTTTTTGATCCTTCACTTCAAAATCAAACTCCTGAAGTAGTAGAATCCATCTTATCAATCGGGGTTTTGCTTCTTTCTTCGCCATCAAATACCGGAGAGCGGCATGATCAGTGTGCACAATGACTTTTGTGCCGAACAAATAAGCACGAAATTTCTCAAACCCATACACCACGGCTAGCGATTCTTGTTCTATAACGGTGTAGTTCTTTTGAGCATCATTTAATGACTTGCTAGCATAGTAGATGGGATGAAAAAGTTTCTCTTTTCATTGCCCAAGCACAGCTCCTAATGCCAGCCCACTAACATCACACATGAGTTCAAATGGTTGTGACCAATTTGGGGTCACGATAATCGGGGCTGAGACAAGCTTCTCTTTAAGGTAATTGAATGCCTTCAAGCACTCTTCATTAAATTCAAAAGTGACCTCCTTATCAAGGAGTTTGCACATCGGATGGGCAATTTTAGAGAAATCTTTAATGAACCTCCTATAAAAACCCGCATGGCCAAGGAAACTCCGGACCCCTTTGACAGATATTGGAGGTGGTAGCTTAGCAATGACTTCCACCTTGGCTTGATCGACTTGGATTCCTTGGCCTGATATTTTGTGTCCAAGAACAATTTCCTCCTTAACCATAAAGTGGCACTTCTCCCAATTCAACACAAGATTATTCGCCACACATCTCTCAAGCACCTTCTCCAAGTGTTCAAGGCAATTTTCAAATGTATCACCAACCACTGAAAAATCATACATAAACACCTCCATAGAACTCTCTACCATGTCAGAAAAGATAGAAAGCATGCACCATTGAAAAGTGGCTGGTGCATTGCATAGCCCAAAGGGCATGCGCCTGAAGGCAAAAGTTCCATAGGGACAAGTGAAAGTAGTTTTTTCTTAATCTTCGGGAGCTATGGAGATTTGATTATAGCCTGAATATTCATCGAGGAAGCAATACCACCCTATACCCGCCAATCTATTGAGCATTTGATCCATGAAGGGCATGGGGAAGTGATCCTTCTCAGTCCAAGAATTTAACTTTCTATAATCAATACACACTCTCCAACCCGTGATCGGATGGACGGGTATAAGATCATTATTTTTGTTTAGGACTACCGTGATACGACCTTTCTTTGGAACACATTGTATTGGACTCACCCAAGTTCTATCCGAGATAGGATAAACTACACCCGCGTTAAGCCACTTGATGATTTCCTTCTTCACACCTTCTTGCATTGGAGGATTTAGTCTTCTTTGATGTTCTACACTTGCTACAAACTCGGGCTCAAGCTTGATCTTGTGAGTGCATATTCCGGGTGAAATTCTTATGATATTCGCTATAGTCCATCCAAGTGCCCGAATATATTGACTCACCGCCGATTTCAACACCTCAATTTGCCTCGATGACAAATCACTTGCAATAATAATGGGTAGAGTCTCCCCTTCTCCCAAAAACACATACCAGAGATGAGGTGGCAATGGCTTAAGCTCGATTTGTGGTGGATCCTCAATTGAAGGTTTCACGGGAGGAGTTTCTCGATTTTTCAAGTCAAGATCCAACTTACAAGGATTTTTCGGGTAAGACCAAAAACCTTTCAAGGATGCAACTTCTTCTTCATATCTTTCATTCCCTTCACATTCAAGATTCCACAAGACACCCAAAGGTTCTCTAACAAACTCATCCTCTATAGTGCTAGCCACAACATCATCCACCACATCGATTACGGAGACAACTTGTAAATCCATAGGTTGTTTCATGGACTTACAAACATTGAATGACACCTCTTCGTTGTTTACTCGGAATTTCATTTCACTGCATTCAACATCAACTAAAGCTCGACCGATAGCCAAAAATGGTCTACCAAGAATAATGGGGACTTCATGGTCAATTTCACAATCCAAGATCACAAAATCAGCCGGAAAAATAAAACGATCCACCTTCACAAGCACATCACACAACACACCCATGGATCTTTTTATAGAGCGGACGGCCATCAATAGCCGCATTGTCGTTGGTGTCGGGGATCCCAAACCCAACTTTCGAAATACAGCTAATGGCATCAAATTAATACTTGCTCCAAGATCGCATAAGGCTTTCCCAAATTGATACACCCCAATAGTGCATGGGATAGTGAAAGCCCCCGGATCATCCTTCTTCACAACCATCGTACTAGACATTATAGCACTACAGTTATGAGTAACTTCAATTGTTTCGAAGTCCATGGTTCTCTTCTTTGTTACCAATTCTTTCATAAACTTAGCATACCCGGGCATCTCTTGTAGGGCTTCCAACAATGGTATATTTACCGAAAGGTTGCTAAATTTAGAATGGAATTTCTTGAACTTCGAATCATCTTCTTTCTATTTAAACCTTTGTGGGAATGGAGGGGGAATTTTAACTTGTGGCTTAGAGACAACCGAGTTTTCATTCGATTTTGCATTACCATGATTAACCACTTGTGGGCTTACCTCCTTCGCTTCCACCTTTTCCGACCTGTCAACACCTTGCTCTTGTGACATTTGAGTTTCCTCTTTTGAATTATCAAGCCGAGTTCTTGATTTTCTCACTTGGCTCCGAACACCCTTATCACAAGGGTTGTCATCAAGATTTTCAACATTATTTCCAAGGGTTCTCCCACTTCTAGTAACAATGGCCATGACGTGAGAGTCATTTTGGGGATTCACCACCGTGTCACTAGGGAGTCCTCTTTGTCTTGCATTCATTTGGGAGGAGAGTTGACCCATTTGGGTTTCAAGTTGCTTTATTGAAGCCGAATGTGAGGTGACAGTTTGGTTGAGATGCGACAAATCCCCTTTCATTTCCCTGAGCATCTTATCGCTTCCTTCAACTCCCAAGAGGATATGATCAAGCACATCTTCATTCTTATATTTCTCCGGATCAACCGAGGTTGCTTCTTTACCCTTGGACCTATCATGTGGAGGAATATACCTATCATAATCCCGATTCACATCTCGCCAATCACGGTCCCTATCTTTATCCCTCCAATCTCGATCTCTATCACGATCTTTCCACTCATGATCTTTTTAATCACGATCTTCCCAATCATGGTCTTTATCCATCCAACCTTAATTCCCGCCCTTCCTTTGATAGGTGGGGCAAGAACCCCCCGCTTGATTTGACATAAATTGGATTTCTTCATCAAGAGTCTCCGTTTCATCATCATCGTAGCTCTTAACTTCCTTGGAAGCGACGGCGTTGACCGCCTTTGGTGTTGAACCCATTACATGCTTAGTGAGGAGTTCTAGTTGTGTCATCATCTTAGTCATACTCTCGTCTCTCTCCTCATCTTTCTTTCTTTGTTCGTGGCTTACTAAAGATGTGGAGGGAGCCCCCACGGCCACCTCAGAATCTCTTGTATGCCAACCCCGACTTTGTTTGGTAACTTGGTCAAATATTGTAGATGCAAAACCATAAGTTTGTTTCACCAAAGACCCCCCCAGCTGCATTATTCGCAACCATTTTGTTCAATTAATCTAATGCTCTATAAAATATTTGGAGGAGCATCTTAATCGGAACCTCATGAGTCGGGCATTGCATCAATTTTGTGTTAAACCTTTGCCAAGGCTCATGTAACGGTTCACCATTCAATTGACGGAAGTTGATAATCTCATCTCTCAATTGTAACATCCGGGATGGTGGGAAGAACCAATCCAAGAATGCTTCTGTCAATTCCGACCATGTAGTGATTGAACCCGCGGGCAACTGTCTCAACCACAATGCAGCCTCGCTCGTTAATGAGAAGGGAAAGAGTCTCAATCGGATGGTTTCTTGTGATATGTGGGCGATATAAAATGGCATGCACACCTCAATGAAATTTGTCAAGTGAAGATTTCCATCTTCATGGGCTTGATCCCCAAATAACCCTTTCATTTGAAGGAGGTGAAGCATTACACTAGCAACATGGAACACTCCATTGCCATCCACGGGTGGGATGCGGATGGCACTAGCTCTCCTGGCATCTCCCAAATGATCTTCATCTTCAAAATGTCCATCAAATGAAGCGGCATGGATACCATGTTGACTCATTGAATCGTAAAGACTTTGGTTGTCACCTATGAAGAACAAAAATAACAAATAAAGTAAACTTACACCACGGTAAGCACAAGTAACTTAAAACACTAAAAGAAATGAACGCTACGTTTCATTCCCCGGCAACGGCGCCATTTTTGATAAAGCTCAAATACACCCCAGAATAGAATGTAAGCGATCGTTAGCAGTATAATTACCCAACTTAGAGTCGGGGTCGAATCCACGAGGAATGAATGCGATAGCTTTTACCTCTAAGTGTTAGAAGCAACTAGTGCTAACACGCGATGCTATGAAAATAATACATAAGAGTAAATGGGGGGGTTATTATTTGTTAATTTGTAACTATTTAGATTTTTGTAACTTAGGACACACAAGTTCAAGAGTAGAGAAGCGGAGTTAAGACCAAGGGTATTACGAGACTTGGGGATATGCCATCGTAAGAGTGAAATTGTGTATGGGTAAATTGAGCATTTGACTACATTTAGCTAAGGGCCTTGGGTAGGTTAGATCACAGGTGCTTGGTGTTGATTTGTCAACCAAACACCAAGGTTTCACAATTGGGTTCTTTCGAACACCTCAAAAGTGCAGATTATAAGACCAATCCAATACCTCAATTAACACCCTTATGTCTAAGAGATGCTATTAAATGACATACATCAAGTTATTATTCACACCCATTCCTCACCCTTGTCCCCTTTGTCAAGGATGACAAGAGCTCTAAAATTAATTAGAGTTTGCAACCCCTAATTTGAATGAAATCATGGAATGGGATTAAAACCCATGGCAATTATCTAAACATAACTCAAATAAACAAAACCCATACAATTATCACATCTTATTCAAGCATAACCCCAAGTAGAGAATTTAGCTACTCATAAAATAAGAGAGAAGAAAATCACCCAAATTCTCTTCCCTAACTTCCATTGAATCCAAATGTATTCACGAATTTAATCCAAAAATGCAAGAATGTAACTTGTTTCTCCTTAGGGTTTCACTCTCCTTTACTCTATCTTTACAAAAATGCCCAAAAAGATGTTTTTCAGAGCTGGAGAAATTACATTTTATAGCTAAAAAATGTGTCCCTAAAAATTACGGAAGTGCCACTGCACTAGCCATCTGCTGGTGCAGGTTCCAGCGCAGATGGCTGACTTGCGCGTGCAGCAGGCTAGCGCAGATGACACTGCCTTGCGCTGCTCAGCTCCTCCGTCAGCCACCTGTGTGTGTGCATCTCCTGACCTGCGTGCGCAGGAGGCTGTTAGTCTCCCCGGGTGTTACATCAAGCATTCTTTCTTCACTTTTTGAACTCCCATTGACTCGCGTGGTTAGCTCGGGCGTGAATTCATACATTACCTACATACAGGAGCCATATAACATGAGAATTTATATCGAATTAATGCAAATTTCAAGATAATCCAAGCTCAAATGTATTAAGAATCGGGTAAAATGTTAACTTATCAGATGTCAGCACATATACAAAATGTACTGGTATGAAAGCAAACAAAATAACAGCTGAACAAATGCGGAGGCACATATGAATCAAATACCAAAGTAAAAGAAGTATGAGCATACAAGTAGCACATATACAATATGAAACTGTAACTTATGCATCGACTTTATTAGATCGTCGTATAATATAGAACCTATAATTTGCCTAGGTAATATACGTAAACTATCTGTATTACAAATAATCATAGGATGGCCTACCGAAGGCGATCTGAATCACATATAAGGCGTATGTCGCCCCATTACATATGACTATGATATATACGTATAACTATAATCGCAGTCTGATGCAAGGTACGCCCTTCCAGGGGCTCACTATGAGGGGTTGCCCGCAGGCCATATATGTCATATGTTGGCTCGATTCAGGGGAACTAGTGCCTGACATTCCAGCTGACTCCAAATACAAATGATGCAACAAAGGCGGGTACGCCCCAATGTTCGGGCTCACTATAATAGCGTAGTCTTGATCCTGTGCACAGAATCATGTCGAGCACATATGCCAAGTAAAACCTATGTACCCTCCCGTCGTCAATGTTTAACAAATAATGCCTTAAAGGCCTATGACATATGAATTACGATAATGGTCATTTAGCTACTACGTACAAGTGTAATTATACTATGGATATTTACTTCCATTCATAACATGTGACATATATATATATATATATATATATATCATGTGGCCTAAGAACTTCAAGTAAAGGAACTTACGATAATATGGAATATTGTAAAGATTTAACATAAAGAGAGAAAGTGGATGCTTATAGGCTTAATGGTAGGACGAGGAAATAATATATAAAACAATTGAAAGCCTACCTTTATATCCTATGAGAACTATATTGATGTTTATAATAGGAGCACCTGACGTAGGGTGGTGCCTTAACGGAGAGGGAAGGTTTAGCTTTACATACCTTAGTGCTTTACTAGCTACGATGATACTCCGAGCTTTAAACAATACAGCCCGCGCAAGTGTAGTCTTTAACCTTTGAACTAATAGTACCCGCTATCCGATAGGAAACCTCTTACAAATATTGATCCACAAAATAACCGCTACAATCTATCAAATTCCTAAGGTTAACAATAGATAACTTCCAAGAGCCAGGAACTTGAAACAGTGAACAAACCTCAAGTAGGACGTGAGAGAATTTGGTCGATTTTGTTTATTGTTGGATCGTGAGGGAGTATATGTTGTCTGGTTGTTGTCGGTTGATGTTGTGGAATGTGAGGGAGTAATATATGTTTGGGGAGTATATTGTTTACTTGGGAGTTTTTGGGTGGAAGGGATTTTTTTTTCTTACGTGGTGGGGGTTAAATTATATCTCTATTTTTTTGTGTGTGTGTATGTGTTGCTCTAGGTTGTAGTTGTTTCTAGGTTGGTATATATAAGAGTAGTAGTTTGCTGGAAGTTGGAGATCTATGGTGGCTAGAGTTTAAGTTAGTTTGGGATAGTTTAGGTGTAGAGGCGGTGGAGTAGTGTTACAATCTCCCCCATTTAGGATCATTCATCCTCGAATGATACTTATAACTTATTTCTTGGTCCACATATTCAAGACATCCACAAGATCACTTAATCAACTTCGATTTCACTTTACCCCACTATAAGGCTTTAAAATTTGGCTAACTCCCCAAATTTTCAAAAAAATTTCCAGAGTTTCCTTTGTAAATAGGCCTATTGGAAACCTGTCAGCAAGCCAGAATACATCTAAATACGCTTCACAGAGAGTCATAACACATATAATACTCAACAGATAATACACAAGGCTTCGCTTGGCCTTAAATTCAACAAATAATGCATGAGGCTCCTCTTGGCCTTAAGCTCAAATAAAAGTCATAACCAATGATGAAACTTACCTTATACTCCATATCCACACGTTGTATCCATGTAAATCTCAAGAATCATAGGCATACATCATGTACCTAAATATATCAAGTAAGAATCAAATGTCAATAGAATAAAATATAGTAGAAACTAACGATCATATAAAGGGGCAAGTAGTTTAAGAACCTTATGATTGTTCCTGGAACAAGTATGGGTATTTATTTTTCATATCTGCTCTGATTCCCAAGTGGCTTCTTCTATGTCTGGATTCCTCCAAAGTACTTTAACTAAAACTATGTCTTTAGTTCTCAACTTTCTTACCTGATGATCCAATATAGCCACGGGGACTTCCTCAAATGACAAATCTTCTGGAAGCTCAATACCCTCTGTAGGAATAACGTGTGAAGGCTCTCCTAAGCATTTACGTAGCATAGACATATGAAAGACGGGTTGTATTGCAGCTAACTCTGGAGGTAATTCTAGCTCATAGGCTATGCGGACAATTTTGTGAATAACTCTGTAAGGCCCAATATACTTGGGACTCAGTTTACCCTTCTTTTCGAATTGCATAACACCTTTCATAGGCGACACCTTCAGGAATACCAAATCGTCAATTTGAAATTCCAAATCTCTATGTCACACATCCGCATATGAATTTTGCCTACTCTGAGCAGTCTTCAACCGCTCTCGTATCAGCTTAACTTTCTCAACGTCTTGATGGACTAAATCTGGTCCTAATATCTGTGTCTCTCTACGTCAAGCCAACCAATGGGCGATCTGTATTGTCTCCCATATAAAGCTTCAAATGGAGCCATACCAATGCTGGAATGATAGCTGTTATTATAAGCAAATTCTATTAAGGGTAAATGATCATCCCAATTACCTTTAAAGTCCAGCACGCATTCTCTCAACATGTCTTTGAGCATCTGAATGGTGCGCCCGATTTGGTCGTCTGTCTGCTGATGAAATGCAGTGCTAAGATTCCCCTGTGTACCCAAACTCCCTTGGAATGATTTCCAAAAATGTGTTGTAAATTGGGCAACTCAATCTGAAATAATGGATATCGAGGTCCCATGTAGGCGAACAATCTCTTTTATATATAAAATGGGTTGATTTCGTTAGACGATCAAATATTACCCAAATAGAGTCATGTTTCCAATAAGAAAAAGGTAAAACTGTGAAAAAATCCATATTAATAGCATCCCATTTCCACACTGGAATACTAAAGGTCTGGGCTAGGCCGTCGGGCCTTTGATGCTTGACTTTCACTAGCTGATAATTGGAGCACCCTGCCACATACTCTGCTATATATTTCTTCATGTCGTTCCACCAATAGATCTCTTTAATATCATGATACATCTTTGTAGAACAGGTATAGATTGAATAACGAGAGCAATGTGCCTCAGCCATAATCTTTTGTCTCAGCCCATTTACGTTTGGTACACATAATCTACCTCAGCACCTCAAAGTGCCGTCTCCTGCTAGCTCAAATGTTGTGACTCAATGTTGTTGAATTTCCTCTTTGTACTGGAGCAATAAAGGATCATCATACTACCTCTATTTCACTAATTCCATGAGTGATGACTCGGCTGTATTGAGTACCACAACACCACCATCTTCGAAATCCATAAGACGGACTCCAAGGCTGGCTAATTTGTGAACATCTCTGACTACCTCACGCTGAATAGGTGACAAATGTGCTAGACTACCCATGGATAGTCAACTAAGAGTATCTGCTATAATATTACCTTTACCTGGATGATAGAGAATATCGACATCGTAATCTTTCAGCAACTCTAGCCACCTTCTTTGCCTCAAGTTCAGCTCTTTTTGCTTGAACAGTTATTGAAGACTCTTATGATCCATAAAAATATCAACATGCACTCCATACAAGTAATGGAGCCATATTTTACGCGTGAATACTATTGCTACAAACTCTAAGTCATGAGTGGGATAATTCTGTTCATGCTTCTTCAACTGTCGAGAAGCGTTCGCTATAACTATTCCATGTTGCATAAGAATGCAACCCAAGCCAATACCTGAAGCATCACAATACACAACATACCCTTCTATGCCCTCTGGTAAGGCTAATACTGGCGTTGTAGTCAATCTACATTTTAGCTCTTGGAAGCTTCTTTCACAAGCATCTGACCACTGGTACTTAACTGCTTTCTGCATCAATTTAGTCAATGGGGAAGAAATAGAGGAAAATCCCTCCACAAATCTCCTGTAGTAACCAGTTAACCCCAAGAAACTACGCACCTCTGTGGGAGTGGTTGGTCGAGGCCAATTCTTCACAGCTTCTATTTTCTGAAAATCTACTATGATGCCTTCTCCAGATACCACGTGACCAAGAAAAGCTACTGAGGTCAACCAGAACTCACATTTAGAAAATTTAGCATACAACTGGTGTTCTCTGAGTTTCTGCAATACTGACCTCAAATAATCTGCATGCTGAGCTTCGTTACGTGAATATATCAAAATTTCATCTATAAATACAATCACATACATATCAAGAAAAGGTTTGAAAACCCTATTTATCATATCCATGAAGGCTGCTGGAGCATTCGTCAGTCTAAATGATATGACAAGGAACTCGAAATGCCCATATCTTGTTCGAAAAGCTATCTTAGGAATGTCTACTTCACGAATCCTTAGCTGGTGATAACTGGACCTCAAATCGATCTTTGAAAAGCATTTAGCTCCTTGTAATTGATCGAATAAGTCATCTATTCGGGGAAGAGGATACTTATTCTTTATTGTCACTTTGTTCAGCTGTTTGCAATCGATACATATTCGCAACGTGCCATCTTTCTTGCGTACAAACAGCAATGGCGCACCCCAAGGTGATATACTGGGTCGAATAAAGCCTTTATCAAGCAAATCTTTCAACTTCTCTTTTAGCTCTTTCAATTCTACAGGTGCCATTCTATAAGGTAGAATTGATATCGGTTGAGTACCGGGATCTACATCAATGCCAAAATCAATCTCTCTGATAGGAGGTAAAATAGAAAGTTCATCAGGAAACACATCTGGATACTCATTCACCACTGGTACAGAATGGAGAGTCTGTGCTTTTTTTCAGCTTCAAGGTCTTTTACCTAGACTAGGTGATACAAGCACCCCTTTGCAATAAGCTTCTGTGCCTTAAGATAGGAAATAAACATCCCTCTAGGCATCATAGAATTACCCATCCACTCCAGGACTAGCTCTACTGGGAAATGGAATCGGGCCATCTTGGCTCGACAATCAACTGTAGCATAACAAGCGAATAACCAATCCATACCCATAATGACATCAAAATCGACCATTTCAAGT
Organism: Capsicum rhomboideum; assembly: GCA_031232105.1. Classification (NCBI taxonomy): domain Eukaryota; kingdom Viridiplantae; phylum Streptophyta; class Magnoliopsida; order Solanales; family Solanaceae; genus Capsicum; species Capsicum rhomboideum. Next base: position 47,906,857 of record CP124718.1, read on the forward strand.
TCAACCAGATTATCCAATATAGCATGACCACATACTGTCACTACACAATCATAATAGACCCGTCTAACTATGATAGGCTCTCCTACTGGAGTTGATACTGCAAATGGTTCACGTAATAACTTCGGCTCTATTCCAAATTTTTAGCAATAAAAGTAGTAAGATATGACAGGGTAGATCCTGGGTCTATCAAAGCATATACATCATGTGAAAAGACAACTAAGGTACCTGTGACCATAACTGGAGATGCATCTGAATCTTGCCGACCAGCTAGTACATACATACCATTCGATCCAGCGCTCAAACTGGACCCTCTACCCCTACCAAATCCTCTACCGATTGGTGCCTGAGGACCGCAAGATGAAGGTACTGATGATGATGAGGCTGATGCAGACCCTGTAGGCTGTGATTAATCACCTTTACCTCTATCTTTGAGCTGAGGATAATCTTGTACCATGTGACCATCTACACCACACCAATAACATGTATTTGAACCACGCCGACACTCTTCTTCATATGCTCAGCCACACTTTCTGCATATAGGTTGAGGTGGTAATCCCCAACCAATGCCCCTCAGAGGACATGAGTCTGGAGCTCTAAAAGTCTGACCCTGCTCATATCTACATCTCCAGAATGGAGCTGGATCATTAGATATGAAGCGCACAGCTGATTGGGCATGCCTAGGTGGCCCTCTACTAGTGGAAGCTCCACTGCTCCCCTAATACTGGCTGGCCATCCTAGCTCTCTTACTCTGCTCCCTCTCGCTATCTACTTCACAATTACGCTGATCCTCCTCTAACTGTTGAGCACATGTCATGATTCTTGCTATATCCAAATCTTTATTCATAGCAGTAACAGAAAGAAGGTCCTTCAAAGGACCCGCGAGGCCATTCACAAAGCGATGAATCTGTGATGTCTGAGTGCTAACCAACTCTGGAGCAAATATGAACAACTATGTAAACCGCAAACAATACTCTTTGACACTAAGATTACCCTACCTTAGAGACAGAAATTCATCTACCCTTGCTTGTCTGAGCTCTAATGGCATGAAATGATCCATAAAGGACCTTGTAAAGTCCGTCCAGGCCGTCGGGGGAGCATCATTACCCCTTGAGACTACCCATATATCATACCAATCAACGATAACTTTTTTTAATTGATAGGCGGCCAATTCAACAACATCTGTGTTCGATACCCGCATCACTCTACAAATTCTATGAGTCTCATCAATGAACTAATGAGGGTCCTCTACAAGATTAGAACCTGTGAATTCTGGAGGATTAATACAGAGAAAATCTTTGATCTTAGATTCGGCTACCCCTCCCTGAGCAGCAATAGGTATATCTACATTCTGTCTCTGGGCTTGAGCGGCTACCAACTGTGTAAGCAACTGTATTGCTCCTCTGAGATCCTAGTCTGAGGCACCGGGTGGCAGGATAGGAACTACTGTTGGTACCACTAGAGGTGCAGAAACCCCTGCAGGTTCTTCTGTCCCGAGCATTTGAAAACCTGGAAGCATAGAACCCACCAAACTTTCTTGAGTCCTATTCAAATCCACCAATACGGGAGATTGCCCTGAAGTGGTTGCCTCTTGAGTGGTGCTAGTAGTGGCCTGTTGGGTTGCTTTATCCTTTTCAGTAGCAGACATGATCTGTATCACAGATAAGCAGAATATGAGTCAGAAGTAACTTTCTATGACTCAACTCTATTGCACGATCTAGATTATAAATGAAGGTCAAATTCCTAAATGTCCATTCAGTCCATTCATTATAAATGTGGCGCGCAACACATCAATAAGTAAGGTCCTACTATACATGGCTTCATATACTCCCTGGGATAACTGAACCTAGGTTCTGATACCAAGTTTGTCACGCCCCAAATCGGTAATGACGGACAAGAACCGTATACACTTACTTTACAAACATTCTATGACATAGACGAGATTATGGGATAATAACGAGTAGGATATCTAATATAAGTTGTATATATACACGAGGGAGTTATACTAACAAAAATTGTACAATACACTGTTGCATGACGTCCATGAAGCCTCTAGTCATTTTAACACACTATACTACGAATAACTAGTTGGCATATGGCCTGATATACCCAACTAGAGACTTGTACATATAACCGAAAATACTAAACATAAACTGGCTCCAGAGAGATATAGAGCTCACCAAAAATATCAGTGAAAAACAGTAATAGGGCCTAACGTGGACGTCTGCTATCCTGTAAAACTGAACCTGCATCAATAATATGTGACAATATGGAGACGTCAGTACATATACAAAATGTACTGGCATGAAAGCAAACAAAATAACAGCTGAACAAATGCGGAGGCACATATGAATCAAATACCAAAGTAAAAGAAGTATGAGCATACAAGTAGCACATATACGATATGAAACTGTAACGTATGCACCGACTTTATTAGATCATCGTATAATATAGAACCTATAATTTGCCTAGGTGATATACGTAAACTATCTGTAGTACAAATAATCATAGGATGGCCTACCGAAGGCGATCTGAATCACATATAAGGCGTATGTCGCCCCAATATAACTATAATTGCAGTCTAATACAAGGTACACCCTTTTAGGGCCTCACTATGAGGGTCTGCCTATAGGCCATATATGTCATATGTTAGCTCAAGTCAGGGGAACTAGTGTATGACATTCTAGCTGACTCCAAATACAAATGACGCCACAAAGGTGGGTACGCCCCAATGTTTGGGCTCACTATAATGGTGTAGTCTCGATCCTGTGCACAGAATCACGTCAAGCGCATATGCCAAGTAAAACCTATGTACCCTCCCATCGTCAACGTTTAACAAATAATGCCTCAAAGGCCTATGATATATGAATTACGATAATGGTCATTTAGCTACTACATATAAGTGTAACTATACTGTGGATATTTACTTCCATTCATAACATGTGACATATATATATACCATGTGGCCTAAGAACTTCAAGTAAAGGAACTTACGATAATATGGAATATTGTAAAGATTTAAGATAAAGAGAGAAAAGTGGATGCTTATAGGCTTAATGGTAGGACGAGGAAATAATATATAAAATAATTGAAAGCCTACCTTTATATCCTATGAGAACTATATTGATTTTTATAAAAGGAGCACATGACGTAGGGTGGTGCCTTAATGGAGAGGGAAGGTTTAGCTTTACATACCTTAGTACTTTACTAGGTACGATGATACTCAGAGCTTCAAACAATACAGGCCACTCACGTGTAGTCTTTATCCTTCTAACTACTAGTACCCGCTATCCAATAGGCAACCTCTTACAAAGATTGATCCACAAAATAACCGCTACAATCTATCGAATTCCCAAGGTTAACAATAAATAACTTCCAAGAGCCACGAACTTGAAACAGTGAACAAACCTTAAGTAGGACGTGAGAGAATTTGGTCGATTTTGTTTATTACTGGAGCGTGAGGGTATATATCTTATCTGGTTGTTGTCGATTGATATTGTGGAATGTGAGGGAGTAATATATGTTTGGGGAGTATATTGTTTACTTGGGAGTTTTTTGGTGGAAGGGATTTTTTTTTCTTACGTGGTGGGGGTTAAATTATATCTCTTTTTTTTATGTGTGTGTGTATGTGTTGCTCTAGGTTGTAGTTGTTTCTAGGTTAGTATATATAGGAGTAGTAGTTTGCTGGAAGTTGGAGATCTATAGTGTCTAGAGTTTAAGAGTTTTGGGATAGTTTAGGTGTAGAGGCGGTGGAGTAGTGTTACATTTATATATACATAATTGTCTGTCATGACCCAAACCCGTCGCTAGTGACACCTACACTATTCCTCTGGTGGGAGAATCACTTAACCCCAATTATCCAACAACATCACTTAACAGATTTTAAAAGTGAAATAGCAATTCATTAATCGAACAAATATCTCAAAATATTCTAATAAATAACAAATGCTGAAAATACTGAACATCTAAAATGCCCCCAAGAACTGAAATTCATTGTACTAAAATATCTAAAAATAACAAACTACGGGTACAACCCGAAAAACTAATTAGCAAAAATATCTATGTCTGGAACAAGTGGACAAGAACTATAAGTGAGATGACTCATGGCTGCCCGGAAGATGTAGCTCACCCTTAAGTCGGAACGATCACTTGCTACAGCTGAGGTCTTGTTGAAGCCGCTAGAATATACTCTCCACTCAATAAAAAGAAGAGCACGAGTAGTATCAGTACAAAACACTATGTACTGTAGGGTCATCAACCAACTCAAAATAATAAATATGTATACATAATCAACACTTTGTAAACAAGCACAACCATGTAACACTTAGCATTTACACCTCCACTTAGTCTCTCTCAACAATACCAAACAATTCAGATAAGTATAAGATAATTCAGAAAATCCACCAAGTCGGTATAATGACTAACAACAATAACTCAACCTTGCCACAATTACTCTTTTCAAAGGACATCTATAATTATTTACACAATTCAAATATGCTAACAGTCCGAACCACTCATGGATCCAAATAACAACCATAATATCAACTGGTTCACTCAAAGAACCCAATATATCAACACCAACATAATTCGGTCCACTCAAGGGATCGTCAAACTCACCAATACTATGTACACACATGCTATGAGTCTTATGGTTGCCCACTAGCCATGACCTGTAGGGAACAAGCTCAGTCCATGTACCAAATAACCCAAACATCTAGTGTCTGTCATCCTTATCCCAAACCAATGTTGTACCACCCTTAATCCAACATCCCCACCCTTATACTCTATGAGTTTACTAATTCCATGATGATGACCTTTACATTTATCTCACAATAACAACTCATGTCATAACAAGTATAATCACAATGTGAAATAACACTACCACACTTGCACATCAAATAAGTATTTTTATACCAACCCATTATATATGATTAAACACTTGTAATATCATCCAACAAGTCAACATTTGCAGCATGCATTGCAATAAGTACACAAAGAGGCAGTTAACATGCACACATAAACCTAATTGAGTTTTCAACTACAATTCAACCATCACCTACCTCAATCCAAGCTTGCACTTGCTCTAACTAACTTGATTTTTGCCTTTTCTTGCAATTTCAGCTTGATTGTGGTCTTAAAACAACAATACAACCCACATTCAAACAATGACCTAACAATTACAAGGATTATAACCTAATCCCAAAACCCCAAGGCCAAAACAATAATCATTCCCTCATTCTAGGGTTTTTCTACCTTCATTCCACCTTCATTTTACCAAATTCATGATTATAAAGATGAATTCTAAGCATGCAACCATAATTAATCTATATTTAACCCAATCACCCTATATTCACCAAATTACATGAGAAATTCAGCCTAGGTCGGGTCAAATCCTCCCCTATACTCAAAACTTAGTGATTCTAAGGATAAATCTTTGAAAAACTAATTAAACGTATTCTACCTACCTCAACAAAGAATTTTGATGGAAAATCAGTTAAAATTGCCTAAAATCGTCTCTCCAAGCCCTTAGACGAATATGGAATGAAAATAATATTTTTGGTCTATTTTCTACATTAAATAGTGTTTGTCCCGCTATAGCAGGATTCGCCTGCTATGGCGGGATTGACCGACTCTGACTCCCGCTATAGCGGGCCAGTGGTAACGGCCTACCTCCCGCTATAGCGGGCCAGTGGTAACGGCCTACCTCCCGCTATAGCAACTTAGGTAGAGTCAAAAAGTCTGACCACCTTAGAACTTTGCCCATTTTACAACACACTTTAAGATATTGACCTCCCGAACTAACCCCTTTATGTCAATTGTGATATCTAGAGTTCTACAAACCTAAATTCACTTTTGAAAGTTTCTACAGACTCCTTAACATATTATCTATCATAAGATGGTCTCAAATTATTTAAACACCAAACTATCTATTTTTAGATTAATCTAGACCATACTACGCTTGGATTTCATCCAAGACTATTCTAGCCTGAAATTTCTAACTCTTTATTCAGGGTGAATCTTAACCTGAATTTTGGCACGCTAGACTATAACATAACGATGAAAAGGGTCGTTACACTATCATGAGAATATAGATATAAGGACAATAAGTACAACAGGGACGTGAGCAAGTGTCCATACGCCAGGAGCTCACTACAGTTCTGAATAACAAACCTCCAGGACTGAGTAGAGTCAGCGATGATGGCTAGTGCTAGGTTCTATATCTGAAAATGATGCAGAAGTAACACGTGAGTGTAAAACACATGTACTCAGTAGGCATCATAGGCCAATCGAGCTCAGGTGACAAATATACCATGTAAATTAGAATAACGATAACCCTGCACACAGAAAAATCCTAGCAGTCTATAAAATAACACAAGAATAATAGTATACACAATAATATTATATATATATATATATATATGTATGTATGTATGTATGATATGTTGTAGTATGGTATGATGCAATGCAATATGGTGGCCAATGCAGTGAAAGCCCAAAATCGTACCTCGGACCCACCCAAAATTTCACCTCGAAGATAGTAAAATAAGTAGAAAAGGACCAAAATCTTACCTCATACTGAGTAAAAGGTGAAAGTGTTTGAAATCTTACCTCAGACTTAGTGAAAAAGTTGTACAATTTCTTTTTTTAAAACAAAAATTATATTTTTCCTCAGTACTATAGATATGAACCATGCGTATGAATTTATGAATATGTACATGCATATATATATATATATATATAACCACGATCAATCAATATCATAATATACAAGGAAAAATAATGGATAATAATAACTATACAAATATATTTCGATGCAGGAAATGCAAAATAATTAATTAAATTAAGGCCAAATTTTTAAAGATTGTATTTATTTAGATTTTAAATTATTTTAAACTATAATTTATGCAATACTCCATTAATGACAATCAAAACTTGTTTATTTAAATAGACAATAGAGAATACCACCGCCGTTTCATATTACTTGGTCCTCATACTAAAAATAGTTGTTTTAATTTACTTATCCAATTTATGAAATCAAGAAAAAAATTTAATATTTTTTTATTTCTACCCTTAGTATTAAACAACTGCATAAAGTTGTAGTAGTCAAATTTAAAGTTTCAAAACATTATTAATAAAGTTAGTTTAGTAAAACATACCTATAATTAAAATTTTCTTAAGGGGTGTGTCTTATCAAGAAGGGCCAAGTAATATGAAACGCATGGAGTAAGAGAGTAAGGAAAGACAAAAACATATGCACATACATGTACATACATATACACATGCTTAATGCATATAATATTAAAATAATGGTCAAAAAAATAACATTAAATTTTGTGACAAATTCATAAAAGTATTATTCTACTTATAATGTTAATAAACTTAAATAAAAAGGTATAAATACCTAGGTTAAAAAAATAAAAAATATATAATATAAAAAGGTATTACATAAATATATTTGATATAATAAGGATAAAATGGATATTGCATGGGATAAAGGGGGGAGTTTGATTATTGTTCAAAGTTGAGGGGGGAGTTTGATTTTTAAAGCAAAGTTGGGAGGTGAAAATGATTTTCGCCCATTTTAATATTGGTAATAATTTATGAAAGAAAATAAATTTTTATTATATTTAGGTAATTTTTTCTTGAAGGAAAAAGTTCTGAACTTTTATAAATTGATAATTATTCCTTTCCACGCATTCACAATGTAGTCCTCAAGTGAAGTTTTGTAAGGGGGAGATAATTTTTTTCAATAAGTTTTATTTATTTAAATTTTATATCATTCATATGTAGGTCAATTGACCAAATCAATTTAATATATTATGGGTCTTTTTTTTATAATTTCTCTTTATTATCGTTGTTCAAGTTTTCTATGTTAGCTTTTGCACGACACCATGTTGTTTTGATCCCAACAACATGCTCATAATTTGAGTTCAATCGTATTCTAAGGTACATCAAGAGTTTGTACTCAATGGATGACACAGTTCACATGACCATCATTATGCTTCTTTTTGAGATTCAAAAGAGATGAACAAGAGTGTACTAAAAAAGAAGAGGAGGTGAACAAGAGACCATTGTGTAGCTCTATCCAAATTCACTTTACATTAGTAATTTATTGTCCAGTCTATAAAGGTAGTTTATACAATATGTAAAAGAATAGAAATTCTCTTCTCATCTATGGTATGTTCCTCTGTTTTTCTATTATTGGATCTATAATTCTATAGATTAGTATTATTTAAAACCATACATTGATAATTGTGTAATTCTCTTAAATATCCTTCAAAGTACGTAATTTCATTAATTATTTATTATCAATATCATCAATAGAATTATTATATTTTCAAAGTACACTTACATTCCTCTTAGCGCAAGACATAACTTTTTATCTTAAAGAGGAACATACGTAAAGTTAAAGAGGAATATAGTTTTAAGTCACTTTTTATCTTAGAACTTTTACGTTATTTTTCCAAAGTTTGTACTTAATAATACACCATACACTCAATAATTTATTCTTTTTATGTATATTTATTATTAATTAATATGATGCACACACAAAATACGTACACTTAACTAGTTTGAAGAAAATAGTAATGATAATTTTATCTATTGTAGAGTCTCTCTAACGATCTTTATGCTTTTAATATAACTAGTGTATGTGAACGTGCATTGCACGTTTATCCTAAAATAAAAACAATACCATGCAGAAGCATAGAGGGAAATTAAATTGAAAGAAAGGAAAAGTATTAAACTTTAATATAATCATGGTGAGAAAAAAACTTTCATATAATCATTAGACAATTAGGCTTTACCTTATTTTAATGTTCGAATCAAATTAGCAATCACTTCCGTGATGCTATTCTCTTAGGTCGAACTGATTTTTATGCACAGTTCTCTAAATTCTTATATAAACTCACCTCTAAACAGGACTATGTTGTGGATTTGTCAAAGGAAGCATACTCAATTTATAAAAGTCCAAAACCTTTTCCTTCAAAAAGGATTCTCTAAATATGAAAGATTTTTATTTTTCTTTTGGGAAAACTAAAAATCAACTATGGTATTATTTAATTTTCTGCGGACTATAATTGTAATTAGGGTTCTAAATAACTTGTTCTTCTTTTGCCTTTTTTGTCTTATCAAATTTATTTTTATTAAAATAAATTAAATAATAGGATTTTGCCATTTTCCATGTTTCACGTTATGTACCAAAAATTTTTAATGTTAATTTTTTATTCTATATTTTTACTAACACAAATACCACTTCAAAAAGATAGGACGAACTCTAACACATATACGTGATAAAGTTTTGACCCAAACACAAATTATATTTTTAAAGCATATCAAATAACTAATAGCTAGACATGGAACGTACGAAGCCAAAAAATAATTAAAAATTCATTCTAAACTACCATAAACTGCCCTAAATTATTAATTTGCAAAAAGTTTCCAAGATTGACCAAAATTAAATGGATACCAAAATATTAGGATTTCTTACCTAGTTTAAATAAGGAAGTGTAGAAAAGCTTGATAAAAGATCGAAGGTTTGGAAGATTTTCTTGTGTATTCACTGCGATGTATTTACAAATCATTATATAATAACTAAGGACTAACTTTAATTACCAAAAATACATCTAACCAAAACGTAGTATCTGCATACATACAAATATACAGATTGGGCTTGATGGAGGTTTAAAATCTATAGCCCAAACCTTAAGATATTGATCAGACTAGACCCAAAACTTAGAAACATCCAGAACTTCACAAATCACACACCTTCTGCTTCATCTCCTTCCTTGATAAAGTCGATGGTGAGCTATTCTGAACATCAATAGTGGAAGAAGAACACCTCTGTCCAACATCCCCCCTCAAGGTGGGGGTGAGTGAGTGAACCCCCATCTTGCTCAATATACGACGATGTGAAACTCTAGAGAGAGGCTTGGTAAAGAGATCAGCGAGCTGAAGTTCCAACGGGACAAGTGATAAAGAAATGAGGCCGGAGAGGAACTGTTGTCTCACAAAATGGCAGTCTAGATCCACATGTTTTTTCCTTTCGTGAAATACGGGGTTATGAGCGATGTGGATAGCTGCCTGGCTATCGGAGTGAAGTGGAACAGAAAGTGTCAGCGAGATGGATAGATCTTCAAGAAGACGAACTAATCAGGTAATCTCCGTTGTAACTCGTCTCATAGATCTGTATTCCGCTTCGACAGAGGACAAAGAAATTGAAACCTGTTTCTTTGACTTCCATGAAATGGGAGCTCCTCCCAAAGTGATGAAATACCCACTTACAGATCTGTGTGTGTCTTTGCAGGAGGCCCAGTCCGCATCACAAAAGGCAAGAAGGCGAAACGATGGTGTTGAAGAGAGGAAAATCCCCTGTCCAGGATCATACTTGAGGTATCACAAGACGCGAAGAGCAATTGAAAAATGTGAAACACTGGGGCTTTGCATATGTTGACTGAGACTGAAAACTGCAAAAGACAAGTCCGGCCGTGTATGTGTAAGATAGTTAAGCTTACCCACGAGATGTCTATAAAGTGTAGGATCAGATAGTAATGGACTATCATCTTCTTCCAGCTTTGAGTATGGATCAAGGGGAGAAGAAACAGTAGGCCCGGAGCAATCAAATTCTTGTAAAAGATCCTGGGTAAATTTTTGTCACGACCCAATATTTGAGTCATGATGGCACCTACCGTAACCCACCAATATGCAAGCCAAACCCTAGCCCGGAGCGACAAGAGACGGGCTAATGGGCGGAATCTCAGATAGCAGAGATGAAGTAGAAGTAACCATACTTATAAACATGCTATAAATATACAAACAGAATGAGAATATATATACATGCCAAGACCGAGAAGGAAGAGGACAGTATATCAAGTCAAGAACCCCTCCCAAGACCTGGTGAGGTCGGTACAAGAGCCACTACTAGACATACCCAAAATACGAGACAGAAACTAAATATACACAACAAGTACAACAGTCTCCAAAGCAAAAGACTATACAGTAGAAGATGGAGTAGGATCTGCCTCAGAAGTCAGCAAGCTCACCCTGCTCCAGAGTCAGTGCTAACAAAGGAGAATCACGTCACTACTGTCGACTAGTGCTCGGATCTGTATCGGGGAAAAAGATGCAGAAGTGTAGTATGAGTATCGGGCAACGGGTACTCAGTAGGCATCATCGGCCGACCAAGCTCAATACAATATAAGTAAGCTAAATTGCGAGGGTGCATGCTAAGTCTGGGGTATAAATAATAAATACATAAGTGACTGCCGAGGTGTAAAGATATGGTCAGGAGAAAAATAAGTGCGATAATGAATAACGTCTAAATAAATGTGTAAGTAAACACACAAGTCAAACATAACCTATCTGGGCCCCCACAAACCCGATAGGCACACGAAAGAAAATAATAACCCAGCCTGGCCCTCATAAATCGACGGGACACACAAGAATAGTAAATGTATAGTCACCACTGTCTCAAAGTTGTATCAGTATCAAGTAACCACAATAACCAACAAGGGTGCACCAGGCTTGAATCAGAACCAATGGGTAATAACAAGAGGCCAGACGGCGGAGTCGAACCGGACGTAGTGGGTAATAACAATAGGCTACATATATATCATATCTGCTGAACTCAAACCAGAACTTAAAGAACAACGGTATCATAACCATGGAACCCAGTACCAGAACTCATAGTGTACCACAATTCGGGGCCGAACTCGAACCGAAACACCCAATAGTCAATAATCAAAATTATCATACCTGAATTAGTAGCCGGACTCGAACCGGAACTTATCATAGCCAGTAACCAGAAAAGAATCAAATGTCATATCGTATCATACAAACGGGGAACGCCCTAGTCCCAAATCAATACTAGTATATAAGTACAGAAGCTAACCCCACAACATGCTACAAGTCAATCTCGGGGACCTTCTAGGTCAACTATATACTGTAAACAATATGAATATACAAGTTTGGGTATACATTATAAGTCATGGAAAGGCGGATCAACGTTCTAAGTCAAACTAGTCGACCCCGGTCAAAGACGGTACTATCAGAGACTAACAAGGCTAAACAGGCCAACCAGGTATAATCGGGGTGACTCAATTTCGTCACAACCCTAACAGTTCATATAGGGCTTAACTAAGCCCAAAGATGTCAAATTTTTGACTAGTCGACAAAAAGGGTGTCTAGTTATACCTGTCTAAGTCTGCCTAAGCCTAGACTAAGGTCCAAAAATAAAATTCCCCAACCATCAATCAACAACAACAATACTATCCGACCCCAAGTAGGTCATCTGTGGCATACCACGAGGATAACGGGCCTGGAATATATCCGAATAGCCCTATCCGACCTAGAAGGCCTAAATCACAGCAAACCACTACCACCAATTCTATAATACCAGCCCACAACACCAGCATAATAGCATACATATATTACACATAAGCTCAATCTAAGTGTAAAGGAAGGTAAACCTAGCCTACCTAGACGTCGTCGCAAGCCTGCCAAGTAAACCAGCTAAATAGGAGCCTTCCCCTTTCGATAGGTCTCAGACTGCTGCCACGTTACCAAAATAATAAACTACATGTAAAAACATGACCATTGATACCCATATTTCATTAGTTCAAAAAATGTCCAAAAATCCCACGTGGGGCCCGCTTGTGAAATTTCAAAACTGAAACCATCACAGCGTCCCAAATCACCCCATGACCAATAGTCACAACTAACACTGCTCAATTTGAGCTCAAAATATAGCTCAAAACATCAATACCAATCCCAACAATACCACCGTCAACGAAAACTATCGTGAAAAAAAATGAGAAAAGCACCGTAGAAATGATGAAACTTACCGAAATAACGATAACCACGCATCCACGAACACTTCCCCACTCAAACCCAACCTCCACTCACCATTTTCTCTCTGATTTGGAGCTTAAAAAAATGATCAACAATGGTATATGAAAATAGAGTATTCGTCCAGTGGAAAAGTTGAATTGAATGTTCAATTTGTTTAATTATATACATACTACATGCTTGTTGCACTATGCCTCGACTTCCACGTGTGGAAGTGGAGGTGTCAATTTATTGGTTTGTTTCTCATCCCACTATACACGCACTTGGGTATTGCATAGATTCGTGGTAAAATAAATATAAATTTTTGAATATATCATAATTAATAGAAAATTATTTCTAATAAAGCCTCTATCATATAATAATATTATTTTAACATATCTAAATTTACTATCTCCGTTTAAAATATTAATAGGTTATAAAACTATTATAAAATAATATAGATATATCATAACTAAAGAATTTTATAAATTTCAAAGACATTTTCGAAAGGTAATTAACTATATCATTTTACCAAATTCTAATTTAATTTAAATGTTTCGCAACATGCTTGATATAAATAATATTCTCAAACGAACTGCCCGAAAACCGAACTGTCAGTCCCAGCAAGTCATAAATAACTTGGGGCAGTTATTAAAAAGCTTTAAACGCCGAGAACGCACGAAAAGGAGGAAAAATGACCGGGAAGGTCATTACAACATCCACTACTAAAAGGACTTTCGTCCGCGAAAGTCAAGAGTAAGTACATACCTGAAGACGTGAACAAGTAGGGATACTGGGCTCGCATATCACGCTCAAGCTCCCAAGTGGCCTCCTTAACCGAAAGGTGACGCCATTGTACCTTAACCAATAGGATGTCCCGAGAGCGTAATCGTCTGACATCTTTGGAGAAAATGGACACAGGCTCCTCCACAAATGTTAGTTTCTCGTCTAACTGAACCGAGTCCCACTGAAGCACATGCGACTCATCCGAAATATACTGCCGCAACATAGAAATATGAAATACTGGGTGAATAGATGAAAAGGCCGGAGGTAAATCCAACACATATGCTACCTCCCCGACTATCCGCAGAATCTCAAAGGGTCCAATATATCTGGGGCTAAGTTTGCCCTTCCTACCAAACGGCATCATGCCCTTCATGGGCGACACTCGTAAGAAGACCCTATCACCAACTCCGAACTTCAATGGACGATGTCCACGGTCTGCATAACTCCTCTGTATACTCTGGGTTGTCCACAGCCTGTCCTGAATCACCCGCACTCGGTCCAAAGACTCTCGGAGCAAATTCGTGCCACGAGGATTGACCTCTGAAGTCTCGAACCATCCAACTGGAGACCGACATCGTCTACCATACAAAGCCTCAAACGAGGCCATCTGAATGCTGGAATGAAAACTATTATTATACGCGAACTCTGCTAAAGGCAAGAACTGATCCCACTGACCCCCAAAGTCTAACACACAAGCGCGGGGCATATCCTCCAATACCTAAATCGTCCGCTCCGATTGCCCATCGGTTTGAGGATGAAATGCAGTACTAAGATCCACCTGAGTACCCAACTCTTCCTGGAAAGTCCGCCAAAAGCTGGAGGTAAACTGAGACCCTCTATCTGAGATAATAGATACTGGCACTCCATGTAGGCGAACCACCTCCTGAATATATACACGAGCTAATCTCTCAGCACTGTAGGAGACTCGAACAGGGATAAAGTGCGTGGACTTAGTCAACCGATCCACGATGACCCAGATACTATCAAAACCACGGGAGGTGCGAGGTAATCCAATAATGAAATCCATAGTGACCCGCTCCCATTTTCACTCAGGAATGGGCAACTACTGAAGCAATCCACTAGGTCTCTGGTGCTCGACTTTTACCTGCTGACAATAGAGGCATCGTGCTACAAACCCTGCTATATCTCTCCACATACCACTCCACCAATAGTGCTTCCTTAGATCCTGATACATCTTAGCTGTCCCAGGGTGAATAGAATAACTGGAACTGTGTGCCTCGTGCAGAATGAACTGAATCAAATCTCCAACCCTCGAAACATAAATACGACCGTCAAACCTCAGAACACCATCAGAACCCAAGGTAGCTTTCTCAGACTCACCCCTCAATACCTGATCTCGAATGCTACGGAGACTGCTATCCTCAAACTGACGACTCTGAATCTGCTCCAGCAAAGTAGATCTTGTACCAACACAAGCGATAACCCTCCCGGGGTCAGAAATATCCAAACGTACCATCGAGTTAGCTAAGGACTGAATGTCCAAAGCCAACAGACACAAAGAGACTAGAATGAAGGCTAAGCTACCCATACTCACTGCCTTCCGACTCAAGGCGTCCGCTACCACATTCGTCTTGATCGGATGATAGAGAATAAAGATATCATAGTCCTTCAGCAACTCAATCCACCTGCGCTACCTCAAATTAAGATCCCTCTGAGTCATAATATGCTGAAGACTGTGGTGGTCTGTAAAGATCTCACAATGAACACCGTATAGATAATGCCTCCAAATCCGCAGTGCAAACACTACCGCTGCTAACTCCGAGTCATGAGTGGGGTAACTACGCTCGTGCACTTTCAACTGCCTCGATGCGTAAGTAATGACACGACCCTGCTGCATCAGAACACACCAATACCAGACGTATCACAATACACGGTAAAACCCTCACCCTCAACTGGAAGAGTCAACACAGGGGAAGAAGTAAGTCGATCCTTGAGCTTCAGAAAACCCGCCTCACAATCCTCAGACCACTGAAACGGAACCTCCTTCCTAGTTAGTCTGGTCATAGGAGATGCAATAGATGAGAAGCCCTCAACAAACCGCCTGTAGTACCCTGCCAACCCAATAAAACTGCGAACTTCAGTAGGCGACGTGGGCCTAGCCCAACCTCGAATAGCCTCAATCTTTGCTGGATTTACTATAATACTGTGTCTGGATATAACATGCCCCATGAAAGCTACAAACTCAAGCCAGAACTCACACTTTGAGAACTTGGCATAAAGTCGATGATCTCTCAAAGTGTGGAGCACAATCCTCAAATGTTGCTCGTGCTCCTCGCTGCTCCTTGAATAAACCAAGATGTCATCAATAAACACAATCACAAAGGAGTCCGAGTATGACCTGAATACACGATTCATCAAATCCATGAAAGCTGCTGGGGCATTAGTCAACCTAAAAGACATCACCAGAAACTCATAATGGTCGTACCGAGTCCTGAAGGCTGTCTTTGGGATGTCTTCAGCCCTAACTCTCAACTGATGACATACAGATCTCAAGTATATCTTCGAGAATACTGTTGTACCCTGAAGTTGATCAAACAAATCATCGATACGAGGCATAGGATACTTATTCTTCACTGTCACCCTATTTAGCTGCCTGTAATTGATACACATTCGCATGGAGCCATCCTTCTTCTTTACAAACAGAATTGGAGCACCCCACAGTGATACACTCGGCCTGATAAAACCCTTCCCTAGAAGGTCTTGGAGCTGACTACTCAACTCCCTCAATTCAGCAGGAGCCATACGATACAGAGCCATAGAAATAGGTCGGGTGCCCGGCTTGAGGTCAATAATGAACTCTATATCACGCTCAGGAGGAAGGCCAGGTAGGTCAGTCGGGAATAAATCAGGAAACTCACGAACAACAGGGATGGAGTCAAGCGATGGACTCTCAAAACTAGCATCCCAAACATAAGCAAGGAATGAATCACATCTCCTTAACATCAATCTACGAGCCCAAACATATGAAATAATCCCTGTCGGTGTGCGGCTAACAGAACCCTGCCACACCACCGGGGGTACACCGGGCATGGCTAAGGTAACAGTCTTGGTAAAGCAATCCAAGACTGCATGATGAAAAGACAAATAGTCCATGCCCAGAATCACATCAAAGTCTACCATGGCCAATACAATAAAATCAACCTTTGTCTCAAACTCCTGAATAGTCACCAGACAAGATCTATATACCCGATCCACTACTAAGGAATCACCAACGGGGGTAGATACACGTAAGGGTACATATAATAACTCAGAAAATAAATCCAACTGTGGTGTATAATAAGTAGATACATAAGAAAACGTAGATCTAGGATTAAATAATGTAGAAGCTGGCTGGTGGCATGCGAAAATCGTACCTGTAATCACCCCATCCGAAACCTCAGCCTCCGGCCTAGCCAGTACGGCATACAACTGACGCTGGCTACCACTAGTCTGAGCACCAACCTAACTACTAGTCTGACTTCCCTGCGTTCTACCTCGGGAACCCTGGGGACCACCCCAATGACCCTGTGTACCACCTCTGCCTACTGGTGGTATAGATCTGGTAGGCTATGTCGTCTGAACTGAAGGCTCAATCGCCCTACGCTGAGGACACTCACGCGCGAAATGACCGACAACCCCACAAGTATAACATACTCCTGGATTCCTGCTCGACCTAGAAGATCCGGCTGATCAGGTATGACCACCTCTAGTCGATGAACTGGACTGACCACGTTCCTGAGGCTGACTACCAAAACCATTATAGGCGGGCTGACCCCTATCAGAAATCTACAAGGCTGACTGTGCAGGCCTACTGGCTGACCCTGTCGCTGAAAGAACTGATGTTGCTGCTGTGGGTACCTACTCTGAAACCCGCGGCCTCTAAACTGCGGTGGAGCTAGTCTCAAAAAATGACTCAACATTTTCTGCTCCTCGGATGACATAACTGGTTGAGCTATAACCGGCTGTGGAATTACCGGCGCTGGCGGAATCTCAACTCTGGGTGCTGCAGCTGCAGGCTGTGCCCCAACACCAACTCCCTGTACTACTGGTTGGGCTCCCTCGGCAGACGAACCTCAAACAAAATATAAACATGCTATAAATATAAAAACAGAATGAGAATATATATACATGTCAAGACCGAGAAGGAAGAGGACAGTATATCAAGTCAAGAACTCCTCCCAAGACCTAGTGAGGTCGGTACAAGAGCCACTACTAGACATACCAAAAATAGAAGATAGAAACTAAATATACACAATAAGTACAACAGTCTCGAAAGCAAAAGACTATACAGTAGAAGATAGAGTTGGATCTGCCTCTGAAGTCAGCAAGCTTACCCTGCTCCAGAGTCAGTGCTAAGAAAAGAGAATCACATCACTACTGTCGACTAGTGCTCGGATCTGCATCGGGGAAAAAGATGCAGAAGTGTAGTATGAGTACTGGGTAACGGGTACTCAGTAGGCATCATCGGCCGACCAAGCTCAATACAATATAAGTAAGCTAAAACGCGAGGGTGCATGCTATGTATGGGGTATAAATAATAAATACATAAGTGACTGCCGAGGTGTAAAGATATGGTCAGGAGAAAAATAAGTGCGATAATGAATAACGGCTAAATAAATGTGTAAGTAAACACACAAGTCAAACATAACTATCTGGGCCACCATAAACCCGATAGGCACACGAAAGAAAACAATAACCCAGCCTGGCCCTCATAAACCGAAGGGACACACAAGAATAGTAAATGCATAGTCACCAATGTGTCAAAGTTGTATCAGTATCAAGTAACCACAATAACCAACAAGGGTGCACCGGGCTTGAACCGGCACCAATGGGTAATAACAAGAGGCCAGACGGCGGAGTCGAACCGGACGTAGTGGGTAATAACAATAGGCTAGATATATATCATATCTGCTGAACTCAAACCAGAACTTAAAGAACAACGGTATCATAACCATGGTACCCAGTACCAGAACTCATAGTGTACCACAATTCGGGGCCAGACTCGAACCGAAACACCCAATAGTCAATAATCAAAATCATCATACCTGAATTAGTAGCCGAACTCGAACCGGAACTTATCATAGCCAGTAACCAGAAAAGAATCAAATGTCATATCGTATCATACAAACGGGGAACGCCCTAGTCCCAAATCAATACTAGTATATAAGTACAGAAGCTAACCCCACAACATGATACAAGTCAATCTCGGGGACCTTATAGGTCAACTATATACTGTAAACAATATGTATATACAAGTTTGGGTATATATTATAAGTCATGGAAAGGCGGGTCAACGTTCTAAGTCAAACTAGCCGACCCCGGTCAAAGACGGTACTATCAGAGACTAACAAGGCTAAATAGGACAACCGGGTATAATCGGGGTGACTCAATTTTGTCACAACCCTAGCAGGTCATATAGGGCTTAACTAAGCCCAAAGATGTCAAAGTTTTGACTAGTCGACAAAAAGGGTAATGAGGCCCACTAACGGGTCCCAAAAACTAAGTCTAGTTATACCTGTCTAAGTCTGCCTAAGCCTAGACAAAGGTCCAAAAATAAAATTCCCCAACCATCAATCAACAACAACAATACTATCCGACCCCAAATAGGTCATCTGTGGCATACTACGAGGATAACGGGCCTGGAATATATCTGAATAGCCCTATCCGACCTAGAAGGCCTAAATCACAGCAAACCACCACCACCAAGTCTATAATACCAGCCCACAACACCAGCATAATAGCATACATATATTACATATAAGCTCAATCTAAGTGTAAAGGAAGGTAAACCTAGCCTACCTAGACGACGACGCAAGCCTGCCAAGTAAACCAGCTAAATAGGAGCCTTCCCCTTCCGAGAGGTCTCAGACTGTTGCCACGCTACCAAAATAATAAACTACATGTCAAAACATGACCATTGATACCCATATTGCATTAGTTCAAAAAATGTCCGAAAATCCCACGTGGGGCCCACTTGCAAAATTTTAAAACCAAAACCATCACAGCGTCCCAAATCACCCCATGACCAATAGTCACAACTAACACTACTCAATTTGAGCTCAAAATATCGCTCAAAACATCAATACCAATCCCAACAATACCACCGTCAACGAAAACTACCGTGAAAAAAATAAGAAAAGCACCGTAGAAATGATGAAACTTACCGAAATAACGATAACCATGTGTCCACGAACACTTCCCCACTCAAACCCAACCTCCACTCACCATATTCTCTCTGATTTGGTGCTTAAAAAAATGATCGACAATGGTATATGAAAATAGAGTATTTGTCCAGTGGAAAAGTTGAATTGAATGTTCAATTTGTTTAATTATATACATACTACATGCTTGTTGTACTATTCCTCAACTTCCACGTGTGGAAGTGGAGGTGTCAATTTATTGGTTTGTTTCTCATCCCACTATGCACGCACTCGGGTATTGCATAGGTTCGTGGTAAAATAAATATAACTTTTTGAATATATCATAATTAATAGAAAATTATTTCTAATAAAGCCTCTATCATATAATAATATTATTTTAACATATCTAAATTTACTATCTCCATTTAAAATATTAATAGGTTATAAAACTATTATAAAATAATATAGATATATCATAACTAAAGAATTTTATAAATTTCAAAGACATTTTCGAAAGGTAATTAACTATATCATTTTACCAAATTCTAATTTAATTTAAATGTTTCGCAACGTGCTTGATATAAATAATATTCTCAAACGAACTGCCCGAAAACCAAACTGTCATTCCTAGCAAGTCATAAATAACTTGGTGCAGTTATAGAAAAGCTCTAAACGCCAAGAACGCACGAAAAGGAGGGAAAATGATCGTGAAGGTCATTACAATTTTCTCTAATTAATGATAAATCCCTTTTTTTCCCTGATGATTTCCCTGCCTAGAAAATAGTTGATGTCTCCCAGATTCTTTACTTTGAACTCAATGTTGAGAAATGATGTGATATCATTGATTTCTGTTAGATCATCTCCTGTAAGCAAAATATCATCGACATACACCTCTAGTATAGAGATATGATTACCAGTAACCTTAGTAAATTAGGAATAGTCATTCAAAGAACTAGTGTATCCCTTGTAGTTTAATGCACTGGCAAGTCTGGCTTACCACTGTCGTGAGGCTTGTTTGAGCCCATAAAGAGATTTTTTGAGAAGGCAAACATGATTAGGATTAGGAGGAGAAAAACCTATTGGGAATTTCATAAAAACTTCCTCTTGCAATTCTCCATGCAAAAATGCATTGTTAATATCAAGTTGGGACACCCTCCATCCCTTCTTAATTCCAACAGTGAACATGCATCTTATAGGAGTCATTTTGACTACCGGAGAGAATGTCTTAGTGTAGTCTATTCCTACTTTCTAAATATCCCCCCTCACTACTAATCTTGCCTTGAGCCTTTCAACTGTTCCATCGAACCTGTGTTTGACCTTGTAAACACACTTACAGGGTAAAGGCTTCTTGCCATGGGGTAACTGCACCACATCCCAAGTATGATTCAGCTCTAGAGCCATAATTTCTTTTTTTATGGCTTTCCTCCACCCATTATGACTGAATGCTTCAGAAAAGCTGTTAGGCTCTGTGACAATTGACAAAGACTGAATGATATGTTTATTAGGAATGGATAATGCTCCAAAACAGAAGGTGGTAGGCTTAACAGTATGAACAAAACAAGAGTTAGTGACATCGGTAAGTAAAACACTGTTACAGAGAAAATCTTTCAAATATTCAGGTCTTTGACTGATGCTGTCAAATCTCCTGGAGGGTAAAGGAAATGCAATAGGGGTATGAGTATAAAAAATAGAGAGACTAGAAGTGGTAAGAAGAGTAGGATTTGTAGGAGAGGAAAGAGAAAAATCTTGGACAGGAACAAGATCAAAAGTTGGTTTGTACTCAACTGTTTGAAAATTAGGGGAAGAAAAGAAATCAGAAGTGATAGAAGAGGAGGGTAATGTAGCAAAAGGGAAGACATCTTCATGAAACTTGACATCCCTAGACACATAAATATTCTTAGTAGCAATATCCAAAATCTTGTATCCTTTTTTATTGGGAGGATATCCTAGGAGAACGCATTCCTTAGCTCTAGGTTGGAACTTGTCTCTAGTGTGTGAGAGTGTAGAGGCATAGAATAAGCATCCAAAGGATCTAAGATTTTCATATGAAGGTTTTTGACCAAAGAGTACCTCATAAGGTGTTTTGCCTTGAATGGACCTAGAAGGCAATCTATTGATGAGAAGTTGTCGTTAAGATACACTCACCCCAATACGAAAGAGGGAGATGGAACTGAAAAAGAAGCCCTCTTGCTACTTCTAAGAGATGCTTATGCTTTCTCTCGATAATGCCATTTTGTTATGGTGTGGCAACACAAGATCTTTCATGAATAATCCCTTGAGATCTAAGAAAGGTTGCTTCCTTGGAACCTCTCCCTAGTTCTAAAGCATTGTCAGACCTGATTCTTCTAATTTTTAAGGAAAATTTTCTTTCTACCATAGTTAGGAAGTCCTTTAGAATAGGAAAAACATTGCTCTTTGTTTTCAAAAGGAAAATCCAAGACCCTGCTAAAATCATCCACTATGCTCAAGAAATAATAGTAACCATTATAAGTAGGTGTCTTAAAAGGTCCCCAGGTATCAATATGTATAAGATCAAAAATTCTTTGAGATTTAATACTACTGACAGGAAAAAGCAACCTATTTTTCCTTGCTTGAGAACATATAGAACATACACATTCAGGAGTAGAAGGGAATTGAATGAAAGAAAAATTCTTCATTACTGCAAAAGGCAAATGTCCTAATCTGACATGCCATAGGTTTACATTAGGAATAGCATTTGCAGAAACATGAACTGAAATAAATAGAAAAGTAGAACTAGAAACAGAAATAGAATTTGACACTTCGTTGGAATAATTTCCATCTTTAATAGACAGCTCTTGACTAGAGACATCATAAGAATTTCTTCTTGTTGGAATTGAAACAACACTTTTAGCAGGTTCAGACTCTACTCTAGTGGGTTTGAGCAGATAGAGACCATCTCCTACTTCACCAAAAACTTGTGCCTTCTTTATTAAAGGGTCCTGTAAGACACAACTACTAGGAGTAAATAGGGCATTACATTGAAGTAGAATGCATAATTTGTTTACAGACAATAAATTGTACTTAAAGTCAGGTACATGAAGTACATTATGCAAAGTAAGGTTAGGGAGGATAGAAATGCTTCCTATGTGAGTCACATTGATCCTAAAAGAATTTAGTAAACTGATACTCAGAGGCACAGGAAGAGGAGTCAGAGATATAAAAGATGTTGGATTGAAACATATATGTTTCGAAGCACTTGAATTAATGATCTAGGTACTAGAATTGTAAACTGAGAAACAAGTGCCTGAATATTTTAGAATTGCACCTGCAACAGCATTTGTATTTACTATTGTTCCTGAGTTTCCTATATGATTCATCTTCATGTCTCTCTTTAGTTGCTGAACTAATTCAGCATATTGTTCTTTACTCAAATGCTGACTGTATGTATGTTTTCCTGTTTCCCTATATGTGTCCTCATACTTAGGGGTGTGCAAAAACTGAACCGACCAATAAACCGAACCGATAAAAATATTATTGGATTATTGGTATTGGGTTATTGGGTTAACGATTTTTATTGGTTTTATAAAAAAATTTATTAGGTAACCGGTTCAGTTTCGATTTTAGCTTATTGGGTTATCGGTTTAACCGATAACCCAATAAAAGTACACTAAATTACTACTTTACCCTTATTTATATTATGTATAAATATTAATATTACTTATTTATATTATATAGTTTACTTATTCACAATCACCCTATAAAACCTATTCAGTCACAATTCACACACACCCGATAAGATAAAACTTAAAACCTATTCACTTTCCTCCTTGGACTTGGTAAAATGACGAGGCCCAAGGGTTTGCAATGATGAGTCGATGACAACGAGGATCGAGCAACAGCGAAGGTCAGCGGACGGCTAGGGTTTGTCAACGGTGAGTAATTATTCAAACTCCTCTACCCTTTTCTCCGTATCCGACCCGAATCTAACACCCCAATTGGCAATTGGGGTTAAATCTGATGAGTATTTCAATAATTTTCAAGATTTCCTTTAAGAATCTCTTAATTTTTGTTTACTTTGAAATTATTTCTTGATTTGTTGTCTGATTATTGTCGAAATCATATTTTACAGTGACATACATATGGCCGAAAATATTACAACTGATGAGGTAGTGATCCTGGCCGATGAAAGTATTAATTCAAATGTTGCGCTTCAAACAAAATATGGTCAGTCAAAGGTAAAAAAAGAAAGAAAAAAGGGTCTCGGGCATGGGATCATTTTGGATCATTTGTTGATGAAAAAGGGAATAAGAAATCAAAGTGTAAGCATTGTGGTCAAGATTATTTTGCTGATTCAAGTAAAAATGGTTCGACGGCAATGCTTACTCATTTGTTAATATGTTAAAAGATGCCTCGAATTCAAAATATTGATAAAATTCAAACCCAACTAGGCTTTCGATCTGTTGAAGGGGGTTCTACGGGTGATGTGGCTGTTGTTTCTTGGATATTTGAGCAAGAACAATGTAGGAGAGCTTTATGTCGCATGGTGATTGTGGATGAACTCCCTTTCAAGTTTGTTGAGAACGAAGGTTTTAGAAACTTTATGAAAGTAGCGCAACCTCGTTTTAAGATTCCTTCTGGTACCACTGTGACATGTGACTTTTTTAAACTTTTTGATGAAGAGAAACAAAAATTAAAGAGGTATTTTAGAGAAGCACAACAGAGAGTTTGTCTTACCACTGATACTTGGACATCTTTGCAGCGAATTAATTATATGTGTATCACTGCACATTGGATCGATAATAAATGGATTATGCACAAGAGGATAATTAACTTTTGTCCAATTTCTAGCCATAGAGGTGAAGACATGGCTAATGAGATTAGTAAGTGTTTACATGATTGGGGCTTAGATAAAAATTTTACCATCATAGTCGATAATACTAGTTCGAACGATGTGACTGTGAAAGAGTTAGCTAAGATACTCACTAAACGGGGGACTAATTTCATGAACGGAGAACACATTCATGTGAGGTGTATGGCTCACATTATTAATCTTGCTGTCCAAGATGGTTTGAAAGTGACTGACATGTCTATTGAACGGGTTAAAAAAGCGTGAAATACATAAGGTAGTCTCCTGCGAGGGGTAAGAGGTTCCAAGAATGTTGTGAAGATGTTGATATAAATGGTAAAAAATCGTTGTGTATGGATGTTTCTACGATGTGGAACTCCAAATACTTGATGTTGAATAGGGCTATTGAGTATGAAAATGGATTTTCGAGTTATGCAGATTGTGATATTGGCTTGTCACATTACCTTCAGTTTTTTGAGGATGAAAAGGGAACGGTTGCCGGTGCACTTTCGAGTGATGACTGGGACTATGTAAAGAAAATTACCAATTTCCTTCAAATCTTTTATGATCTAACCAGAGAAGTATCTGGATCACTCTACGTCATATCAAATTTACACTTCCTTAAAATTTGTGAGGTTTCTTGTTATTTGAAACAATTGATATCGAGTGACGATGATGATGATGATCTTTTGGGTAAAATTGCATCGAATATGAGATAAAAATTTGATAAGTATTGGGGTAGTCCAAAGAAAATGAATAAGATGATTTTTATTTCTTGTATTCTGGATCCTTGGTACAAGTTTGTTTCGGTTGGTTTTGCTCTTCAGATGATGTTTGGAAAATAAGAAGGACTAATTTTAGAAAACAGAGTGAAAGACTACATGAATTTGATGTTTGGTGAGTATGTAAAGTCTTTTTCAAAAGATAAAGATAGTCAACATTCTTCATCTTTGTCTAGCTCTTTATTTGAACATTCCAGTTCACTGCCTTCGGGTTTAGGCAGTACTGTCCAATCGATAGGATCCTTAGGGTCATTTATGGATGATTTAATGAAACATAAATCTGGAAATACAACAACGGTTAAAATAGAATTGCAAAAGTATCTTGATGAAGCAAATGAAGGTGAAACCAAGAACTTTAACGTCTTGTCTTGGTGGAAAATACACTCACCTAGATTTCCTATTCTTGCTGAGATGGCTCGGGATGTGTTAGCTATTCCCATTTCAAGCGTGGCATCCGAGTGTGTGTTTAGTACTGGTGGACGTATCTTGGATTCATTTAGGAGTTCATTAACTCCTAAATTGGTGCAAACTCTAGTGTGCCTTCAAGATTGGATTCGGAGTGAATCACGATCTGTTAGTATTGAGGAAGATATAGATATCCTCGAACAGCTTGAATAAGGTAAAAATATTCTAATTGTATTAGTTTTGTATTGTTATTGTAAATAGTCGTTAACTTTTTTGTGACTGATTAATTATTTTTTTTGAAACTATTTTTTGTGACTGATTAATATAAATTCTCTATAGATTTGGCTAATACTAGCATTCTTGATAATTGACGTGGAGTTGATACTATCACGATAATATTCCCACTCACGTGATTCATATTCGTAGCCTCAATCCCAAAAACAAGTGATTCTAGCCACGTATGGCCTATTTTGACCATAAGGGTAAAACCGTCATTTTGATGCCAAATTTGTTCTCGAGTAATTTTATCATACCAATATAATACTTTACTCATTTCATGTATATGCTCATGGTTGTAGAAGAAACGTGGCAAAAATCGACCCGGTACGTCCCCGGGCACCCTTGGGACTTAAGAAAATTTCCAACTTTTGAAAAGTGGGAAAAACCATCCTGGCACGCCCTTGGGCGCACCAGCTTACTGCCTTTGGGCTAAAAATTTTGGCCCAGAGCGGCCTGGCACGCCCCACCCTTAATTTTTTTAAAAATTTCGTTTTTCGACTTTTCTTCGAGGGTTTGGTTAGATACTTCAAGTCCTATTCTTTAACTTACTTCTTACCCTTAATATCCTTTGTTTGGAGGTCCTCTTAGTCTCATTTTGAACCTCACAAATGCTCCACGAAAATCACAAAACACCTCCTACGAAGGGCTAATCACATGTACGAGGCCAAATTTTAATTTTCTCATCATTAACATTACCAAATACATACTTATAGCTCTCGACACCTAAGTGAACATTGTTCAACGTCATCAAGTAGGGTTGGAAAGGTACAGGGTGTTACAGATACTCTTTTTTTTTGTACTTGGATCTGGGCATCTGGTAAGCCACCTATCCTAGCTACAATTTGTTTTCTGTCATGTATTTTCTTGGTTTCCAGTGTATAAGCCTTCTTATTTGAGCATCTGCAAACTAATTACACGGTGTAGTTAGCAGCTAGGTGGTGAATACGTGAAAAAAGATATATAGCCTCCTAAAATATAGTTCTTCAATTAGTACTTTGGTTTCCATCTTATGTGTTGGTTATGTTCAACAGATATGGAACGAACACTTCTTGCTGTAGTGCCAAGACACTTGTGGATTACTTCGGCGAGCACTTTCTTTTGGAGAAATGTCTTTTGTATGTCAAGACTCAAGACAAACTGGCTATTGTGCTTTCTCTTTTGTTCATCACAAGTTGCTTCATGTCAAGGATGTGTGCATGTACTTCTCTGTTAATTTTCTTCCACTTTCCCTTTTGGGGTGGGTGTGGAGGCAAAAGAATGTCCACAGCACTGATAATGAGCTATTAGTTTGTTTCTAATATTTGACTCTTCTTAGTCTCCAAATTAAGGTTTCAGTTTCTCATTTTGTCATAGGACATACCATATAAAAGAGATGTCCATTTGTAGCAGTTTGAAGTAAAAAATGACTTCCTATGCTTGTAAGTCATAAATATGTGCCATATGCATCCCATTGCTAATATTTTTTTCAATTTCGGTTTTTTTTTCATGTTGTTACTAATTCTATTTTATGCGTATTTTCTTATTGGTTAAACTGAAAATAGAACCGTTAAGGACCAAAAACCGATAAACCGAAAACTGATAAAAAATATCTTATTGGTTGGTTATTGGTTTAACATATTTAAAAACCAAAAACCGATAAATTGAACCAATAACACATAAAACCGAACCGATCGATGCACACCCCTACTCATACTCTTCTTCTATAATCACTGTCTTACCTTTAATTGGACCTGAAGCCCTTTTGATTTTGTGAACTCGAAATCATCTGGGAACCCTATGAGCCTGTAGCAATCATCATGGACATGCCTCGTCTTTCCACAATATGTGCAACTTACATTCGGGTTGAACTTTGTCTTACTTGGCTTCAACTTCTAAGGTGATTTTCCAAACTTCTGATTTTCAGATCCACCAAACTTTTGTGTTGTGGAAACTCCTTTGTTCATCTGATTTGCAGATTTATAAGTTCCTCTTCCCAGTCCTATCACCATGAAGGATGTAGAGTCAGTTGGAATGAACGCATTAACATACGTTTCCCTTTGATTCTCATCCTGTAGTAGCAAAGAGTATGCAACATCAATAGTTGGTAGGGGATTCATCGTCAAGATGTTTCCCCTAGCCTGTGTATAAGCATCATTAAGTCCCATAAGGAATTGAATTAGCCTTTGGTCCTCCAAAGACTTAGTCAGTTTCCCTTTTCCTTCACATACACATACACATGTGCAACATATGATTAAATTGAGTGAATTTAACTCATCCCATAGACGTTTGAGTTTTGTGAAATACCCTGCAATATCATTGTTATCCTGAACTAACCTTGACAATTCCTTCTACAGGTGATATAGCTTAGCACTATTGGATCTTCCAAATCTCTGTTCTAGGCTGTCCCATAATTCTTTGGCCGTCTTAGAGTAGATCACGCTATCTACGATATCTTTTGACAATGAATTCAGTCTCCAGGATATCACCATGTCGTTGCAGCAACTCCACTGCTCATAGTTCGCTGCAGTGATATATAGGGATTTGCAAGTGCCATTGATGAAACCAAGTTTCTTCTAGGTAGAAAGTGATATAAGGATCGACCTTCTCCATCCTTGAAAACCTCTTCCATCAAAAGAGGAGTTAACCAGATTCATACCTGGTGAATCTAATGCATTCAGATGATATGGATGATTGACGTTAATGTTGTTGTCGTTCCCGTGTTTATAGCCTGAGTTGTGGCTGCAACATTGGTTGTGATGGTTGCATCAGACATTCTGCTTTAGCTGAAGATGATTCTGTGAGGGGGTGATTTTTAGGATCGAGTTACTGCTCTGATACCATGTTAAAAAGCTTGATAAAAGATCGAGGGTTTGGAAGATTTTCTTGTGTATTCACTGCGATGTATTTACAAATCATTATATAATAACTAAGGCCTAACTTTAATTACCAAAAATACATCTAACCAAAACCTAGTATCTGCATACATACAAATATACATATTGGGCTTGATGGAGGTTTAAAACCTACAGCCCAAACCTTAAGATATTGATCAGACTAGACCCAAAACTTAGAAACATCCAGAACTTCACACATCACACGTCTTCTGCTTCATTTCCTTCTTTGATAAAGTCGATAGTGAGCTATTCTGAACATCAATAGTGGAAGAAGAACACCTCTGTCCAACAGGAAGTAATTAGTACATATAATTTTAGTTGATTTTAAATTATTAAATAAAAAAATAGTAAATGATATTTTTGTCTATTAAAGAGTCTTTTAATGAAGGGCAAAGAATTCAAATAACATTTGTAAGGCCCTTCACACTTTTAATATAGTACTAGTATAGTGTACGTGTGTTGCACGTGCGTGTCACGTTAGTAATATTAACTTGAATACTATAACTGCTTGAAAATCCTTAATATTATTGTGTCTACACGATTTTTTGATTCCAATTCGGTGTTCGAAATCCATATTGGAGCCTGACTTATCAGGATTTGCGCCGAACAGAGGTCATTCGGGGTTAGCGCTCTATACCAAGGATTTTTTTCATACCTAGCCTACACAATTCTAAGTAGATGGAACAATATTAATGAATGACCCCAAACATACATTTAATTAAATTTAAAAATTATTATAATTCCATTGATTTCATTATGAATCAAAATAGATCATAATTTTTTAAACATGTAAATTTGAAAAACTATATTTAATTAAATATTTTTAAAAAATATACTTTTATCGAAGTTCTTAGAAAATATTGTCAAATAACATAAATTAAAAACATTCAGCGCTTTGCTTTTTTAGAAATATGAGAATAAAAAGATTAGTCTTTCAACTTCTTTTAGAATAATAGCACTTTGAATTAATAACTTGTTAATTCAAATAATAAAGAAAGAAACTTGAAACAAATTAAAATAGTCAGTGCAACTCTATGCGAGGACATTATGGTGTGGCACAACAAACCTTATTTTTAAAAAAAACAAACAAAACAAATACTACTCTCTGGTGATTCGTCCTGTTATTCTTGGGAGTTAAAATTAACAAAATTTTAAATTCTCTTATATTGCAAATAGTTTGCAGCGTGTTGTTCGCATCTATAAACTAAACAAATAGTTGGTCCTTTTTGTCAATCAACTTAGACGAAGAAATCTGCAAGTAAAGGTAAGAGTAGTCGCGAACTATTGAAAATAAAGACAATTTTCATAAGTGAAGGAAAAAACAATGAAACTAACTTTATCGAGGGCAGTTGTACGCCTAATCCTTAATTTTAAAAATATATTTTCCTCTTATCATTTATTTTAGCATTCCTTCATTATTAATTCCCCTAATATCTCTTGTCATATATTTTCTCTTACCATATATTTTAGACTCCTTAAATTTTAAAACATATTTTTTTCTTTCCAAATATTTTAGTCCTAAAGCTGACAAGTAAAAAGAATACCTCAAGTCAACCTGACATAGACCGGTGAATCTAAAAGCTTAGTGAAACTTACCTTATCCTAGAAAGAACTTTTATGCACAATCACATAAACAGAAGGGAAGGCAACACCCTCCAAAAATGTCAACTTGTCAAATAAAGAGGACAGTTACATATATAGAAAAGAGAAGAGTGTTAATTAAATGACGTCCACCAATGATGTTGATCGTAAATTGCAATAAACAATTAGATCATGGGCTTTAACCCATAGTAAGCTGCACCAACTCCAATTCCAGTAAATCCAGCGTAGGAAAGAACAAAAGATTTTAGTCAATTTTAATGTAAAGTACTATGCAGGGATTTAATGCAATTTTAATTATTAATTATGTATAAAGTTGGAGGATTTTAGGTCATAGTTAACTAATCCAAAGAATAAAATTACACAATTTTAGGTTGGAGAGTAATACACCAATTTTATTGATGATATTTAATAGAACAACAACAACTAATGGACCTCAGAAGAATATATTTGCCGATTTTCGTTTCATGTGGACACATACATACCTTAATGAAGTTGCTTAACAAAGATAACAAACATATTCCCTCTCTTTGTCCCAACAATCATCTGCATGTAATCACCAATTATACCAATTTCTTTCCGATGTATAGTGGATGTGAGCTACCACCTATGTTACAAAAATGTCATCAGATGTGTGTCGGATCTTTCAAAAGTAGTGATTTTTTGAGGAGCCGACATGAGTGCGATAACTTTTTTGGAGAGTCAGAGCAACTTAGCTTTTGATAAGCCAGACAGTGCGATGAAGCTCAACAAATATGATAAAAGTATTCATAATTTCATGAATCAGTGCATGCACAAGTTCGCACAGCTGAAGGCTAACTAAAACAATTAGAAAATTATATGAGCATTACATAATTAAACAACACATAAATAAATACTATCAAGTTATAGAACCAAAAACCAAAAGAGAAACTCAACTTAAAATCGGGAATATCCAAACTTGTGATGAGAAGTTGATGCGACATTGGTTGAGACTTGAGAAGTTGGTAAAACGATGGTGACACTTGAGATTGCAAGAAGAATACCAAATAAAACTTTTCGAATGATATTTTGTTTTGTACATAATAATTTATTATTGTAAACTTCAAGATCATACTAAAATCACAAAAAGACTTCTCAATTAATAATTTTCTATAAGAAATAATACTAAAACCACAAAAAGACTTCTCAATTAACAATTGTCTATAAAAAATAATGATAATTTATTATTCCAAATATCAAAAACATACTAATCATGCTTCCTTCTCAAAATTTTACAAATAAGTCAAAGTTGATTTTGAAGTTAATATTAATAACAGGATTTTTATTTTTTTTGGTCTTAACAGGAACATGAATATTTATAAAATTACCTGGTCTTAGAATTCGTAGGTTTTTGGCTTTTATTTGGATTCTACCTTATACTAAATCGTAGTTGTTGGGTTCAAACTTGTGTGTAAAGGAAAAGTTATAATCTCACTTTGATTCTAGGGTGTTTGGTCATTAAAAATTTTCATTTTTTTTATGAAAAATTATTTTATTTTAGTGAAATTGCAGTATTTGGCCATAAGAATTCTAAATATAATGCGGAATTGTATTTGGAAAATTGAAAATAAGTGAACTGTCACTTCTCTCATAAAAAGTCAATAACAATTCCAATTTATATTCATAATCAAATACAACTCCAACTCAAGCTTCAACTCAACTCCAATTCCAACTCCAAAACAATTTGGTTTTCATAAACACCTAATATGAGTCCTTGGTGACACAATGTGTCCATGGACTAATTGAAGTCCAAAAGAATTGTATTTCACGAATTTTAAATATTAATTATTGAGAAAAAAGGTGAAAAGACGATTTTGTCTATTGCAGAGTCTTTAATAAAGAGCAAAAACTTTGAATTATTTTTCTAAGGGTCTTCACACTTTAATATATTGTAGATGTAGATGTAGATGTAGATGTAGACGTAGATAGATATAGATATAGATGATATAGATATCTACATCTACATCTACAATATATTAAAAGTGTGAAGACCCTTAAAAAAAGTGATTTGAACTTTTTTGTCTTTTATTAAAATACTCTGACAAAATTGTCTTTTCACTTTTTTCCTTAAATTATTATTTAATTATGTTTGTAATGTTTCACCTAAAATATTTAGGAGTTTAAAATTGATTAAGAATCTAATTTAAGGAAAACCTTTTGTCCTTTTTTTTTATTTTTTTTTTAGAAAACTTTGGAAAAAAAAATTTCATGTGCCGATAATTAATAGGAACCAACTTAGGTTACTTTTACTATTATGATTAACTAGTATAGTATTCGCGCGATGCGCGAAATATTTATTGAAAAAATATTAGCTTATTCACTTTGAAATTATAAAGTTAGTCAATTTTTATTGTATTACATTAACGTATTTCAAAAGTCAATCAATTTAAAAGTCAATGAAATAATAAAAATAATTGTTAATAGTGAAATTTCAACTGATATTTAATAACTAATTACAATTATTTTAGATGTTTTGATATAAAAAGAATAATATTAGTATTTTCTTTAATCATATTCCATTGACTGATTTTTAAAAATAATAAATATTAAATAATCATTAATTTTGTTGTTGGACTTTTACCTTTATATTTTTAATTATTTAAGACACATAATTATTCCTTGCCTTCCATTTCAATCTTTTTAGTCTATCAATTCAACTTCAACAACTAACTACACTTTTTTAAAAAGGTTTTATCTTTCAAACACTAAAAGTACTTAATTGTGTCAATTACAAAACTTCTGATTCCAAATTTTAAATTTCACAATTCTTAATTCAAAACTAAGGACATATAATTTATTATTTTCTTTTAAATTTTCAAACTTTGTTCTTATTGTTCATAATTTTTTCATTGTTTGATTTCATCATTAATATCTTTTAGTATTTTATTTATACTTATATTATATCTTCTAAATTAATTTAATTAAAAGCTCTCATGCTACTCTTAAAATCACCTTTCTCACACACATCCCCCACCTTTAGCCCACCACTCCTACCCCCAACCAATTTTTTTTTTTTAAGTTTTTCAGTTTTTGTTTAAAAATTTTCTTACCCCACCCACCCCCTAACCCCTGACTCCCACCCCCTTCCTTCCCCATCAAATCAAATAAAATTTAGTTTGTAAAACACTTTTCTTCTTTACCCTATCCAACACCTCCCCCCCCCCCCCCCCGCCCGCCCAAACTTAAATTTTTTTTTTTTTTTTTTGAAAAACTTTTATAATTTTTTTTCTTACCTCCGATCCCAAAAAGAATTTTAAATTTAAAAAAAATAAAATAAAATAAATCTTTTTTCCTACCCCTAACCCCAAAAGCCATCTAGATCCACTACCTCACCTATCCCACCCCCACCTAGCCCACCCCTTACGCCTCCCCACCTGTCCCACCCCCACCCCAGCCAACACAATCTCCTACCCTCCCCTTCCTCCATTACAATACCCATCACTCTATCTCTATCCATTTTTATTGTTCCTTAATAAGATTTCAAGTATGTTAAATCATATTATCTTAAAAATAAAAAGTTCAACTATTCATTTCATATTTGTAAGATATTTTTATACATCTTATAGAAACTTAAGATATTTTTATACATCTTATAGAAACTTCAAATTCCTTAGTTACATTTATAACAAATTCCTATAGTTTCTTCTAAATCTAAATTCATTTATTTACAATCAATATATGTGTTTTTTTTTTAATTATTAAAAAAATTCATGTAAAGCAAAATGGATCTATGTATTTATTTATGACTTTTTTTTTTTCTAAAAACAGTAATACTTACATTCAATATATACACAACCTGATATCTCAAAATTTTGTCCATCGCAAAAGAAGTTCACATTTCTCTATTATTTGGATCCAGCCTTGCACTTGTTTTCTATTCAAAGTTATTTGAGATACATTGAATTAGTTTATCCGTCGAAATAAAAAAAAATATACTTCATAAAAAATGATGATAAAAAATATATACAAAGATTAGGAATAAATATTTAATAATACAAATTCAAAAAATCATCACAAAGTATAAAGTCAATAAGTATATTTAAATAAAGAAATTGTTATGAACTTTAACAAACGCGCAAGCAACCGCACAGGATGATGATGGAGATACATGTTGGATAATGGTGAATGAAAGAGTAGCAACAACAATTTACTCGTTTAAATAGAATCATTGTAAAGAAAATATTGGCATCAATTTGAATTGGTAGACCTGAACATTAACATAAGAAGATGAAGATGAAAATGGCATACTTTCCTGTAAATAAAAAATAAAAAATAAAAATGTTAAATCAAAAAAAAGTTTTTGAAAAATGAAGAATTCTGGAATGAAGTTAATAATTAACAACAAAATAAAGAAAGAAAGGTTAACATTATATATCACCATAATCTATAATAGAAATAGTATATATAAGAAAGGTTTAAAAGCTAGAATTCAATTCCAATTCAAATTCTATTTAAATTCAAATTTGAATATCTTATCAATTTGCTAAAAGAAGAAATATTTAGTATTCTTCCTTATCCTTACTTTTTCAAATACAATACATTTTTATCCTATATAATCTATAAATTTAAATTGAGATAAAATTTTGAAATCTATCCAAATATTTTTAATAGTAAATAATAACAAATAAAAGAAGACTAATTTATTAGTCTTCTTTATCCTTAATAGTGTATCTTTTCCCTATGTTTTTTTCCCTTTACTTTCTTTATTTCTTTTGTCTGTTTGTAAAAGAAATCAATTTTTTATAAAATTTAATAAAGATGATATATAAATTGAATTTAGATAATTTTTAATTTATATTTAAAAAATAATAAAAAATTGCAAGTTGGGTGAGATTTGAGTACACATCACATATATTTATTATTTAGATATATAAATAATTGCAAATAGGTATAAATATTATTATTATTATTGTTGTTGTTGTTGTTGTTGTTGTTGTTTACTACTACGACTTCTACCACCGCTATTACTACGTATGTACTATACTACTACTGTTATTTTATTATTACTAGTATAGGATACGTGCGTTGCACGTGTGTATAATGTTAAAAGGAAAGTTGTATGTATTAAAAAAATAAATTCATTATATTCAAATCAATGAGTGTGTTTAACGTTAAAGAAGAAAGTTGTAGGTATAAAAAGAACAATTATATTCAAATTAATAAATAGACGACTTTAAAAATATATATATATATATATATAAATATATTAAATAATATAATATATTTAAATTAAAAATAAATATCAAAGAAAAAGATATATAAGCTCTTGAAAAATTAAATATTTATGAACTTTTAGAAGTTGCAAATGAAGATATTGACGTTTTTACTCTTTTCAATCACAATTCTTTCTCTCTTTCTATTTTTAAATGGTAAAAAATCAATCGGACATATAACATTGAGATTTTTGTATTTGTAAAAACATGAGTGCTTTTTACTCTTTGTTTGTTTTTACGTCCATCGATTTCTTATAGGTAATGCTTTATTCATAGGCCTTAAGTTACTAAGTTAAATGTTGCTAAATTTATTTGTAAAAGATAAAAAGCTGAACGTTTAGCTAAGCGTAAGAATATTTTTTTAATAAGACAAATATATTTATATTCTCATTGAAATCAAACGATAAACACAATTTGACACAATTTAAAAAGGAAATAAACAATTGGTATAATGGAAAGTAATATTATCGACACAAAATTTAAAATATTTGTAAGTTATATGACTTGTGTGTTTGAGAAACTTTTATCTCTAAGTGTGTTTCTCATGTCAGCAAATCTTCTTCATGCCACCATAAACCCTTTAATCATATTCCTAAATAACAAATATGATAAACTTAAAACTTGAAATGCTTTGTGCACCGATTAAAATTATTAAACTCAAATAATTATAAGTAATTGTTCTAAAAAAAGAGGTCATCATAAAGTATACTTACAATAACGCTCTTGAGTTACGCCCGTATGAAGTATGATGCTTCCCTTGTTCCTCGCCATAGTGAATTCACGATAACTCACATTGTAATAGTTGTTTCTTTCCATTCGAGAAGCAACATAAATTGGTGTCTCTCCCTTATTATTCCTCTCTCAAAGAATTTCACTTTCCCGACATCATAACCACTTTGGACAAAAGACAATGGACTTCAAAAGATAACTTCACATCTTTTTAAGGACACTGACTATAACACGTTATCGAATGACGGAGGAGGATCATGATCTTCAAAATCCAAGGACAAAAATTGGAGAGAAAAAATAGTATTTTCAAAAACACCGATAGTCAGAGAAGGAGGAGAAACTTATTGTTCTATTTATAAGAATTGTTTGCTTTGTATTTTTGGAATGAAATAAAATTGTATATGCAAATCTAAAGTGTATTTCAAGTATAATTAAATTTTGTCCTAAATATTAGGGAATTAAAATAAATGTTATTTTTATATATTACGAAATAGCAAAAAAATATATTTATCTATTATGAAGTCTTTTAATAAAAGATAAAAGGTTCAAACAACATTTCTAAAGGGGCATGAGCTACAAAAACTAAACCAAAAGAAAATGGCCGTACAACCTCACATGATTATTAAAACATGGCTTTGAGTAATAAAGGATAAATTACTAAGCTAAAAGTTTCAAGAAGATCACACTTTGCCAGCAATTTGGCCAATACAATTTATGATAAATAACACAAAATATTTCAATGCTCATGCTTGTGATACAACTGTCATCATTATTGCAATATTCACGTTTATATATATACAACACAAAGAAAAATAAATCGACATAAAGGAATTGAGAGTGAAAAATTTATACAAAGTAATAAAATAAAATTTAGTCTAGCATCTAAACTGAAACATTTCACATGGTTAGAATGACGAAAAATAAGAGAAATAAAGCTGCATTAGATACAAATATAAACATGTGATATAACTGTGTTCCCTAAAATAATGTTGTAAACTTCATATGTCCACTTGATTCAATTGGTTTCTAATCTTCATCATACTATCCTATAAACTCCAGGATGTTTAGTAAGTTTATGAACCCAATCTACTAAAAGTTTTGAATCTACTTCCACCTCCAAGTTATTATTGATACCATTGTCAACACATCAATCTATATCAATTTCTAATGCTAGAGCTTCGGCCATATTATCGTGCCAAAAAATTTACCATGAGCAACTGTAATCTCTCTCATCTGTTATGATTCCACCTCATTCACATGATCTTCGATTACTTCGGTACAACTATCAGAATTTTATAAACTTAATGCTGAGACTATTTAATATAAAAGATATCTGGAGCTTAGCCTGCTCCATAATTGTATTAAACTGTTTCCATTGCATGAAATCGGATTGTAGTGAAATTGGGCCCGACTAATCCAAATCTGCATCGTGACTCATTAAAAGGGAAAACGTCTTTTACCATGTTTTTTCCATTATATCCACGACTTGAGACCTCTTAGTAAGGGTAAAAAATCAGCTTTCTCTTAAAATATTTGTGTTGTATAATGTTTACAAACACAATAGATAGACTATAATAGATAACACAAGCAAGGACACAATACTACGGCTAGTACAATAGCAAACACCAAAAAGCCTAAGCTCTCAAAAAGCACACCTACACTCCTACCCTACTAACCGTCGACCCTAATACACGTCCTCCATGCCCTCCTATCTAAGGTCATGTCCTCGATAACTTGAAGCTGTGTCATGTCCTACCTAATCACCTCTCCCCGGTACTTCTTCAGCCTACCTCTACCTCTCCTCGTACCTACTATATTCAACTTCTCGTACCTCCTTATTGGGGCGTTTGCGCTACACCTCTTCACATGTTCAAACCATTGCAATCTCACTTCCCTCATCTTGCCACCACAGGGACCACCTTATCTTGAATATCCTCATATTGGTGATGTGACATATACTATATGAGGGATACTTACACTCATTTAGATCTTTAAACTATGTTGGGGGCACATATAAACATCTAATTAACATCATTATTGTATTCCAACACATAGGAAATTTACCAACATTATACAAAAATAAAGGTCAATATGCATGAAAAAAAAATCAAAACATACCTTCATCTCTGATAACAAGAATGCTTAGAAAAACATAATGAGTTATATCTTCTCGTTTTGATTTGTTAAATCGATCCTCTTTCAATTAACACTTATATAAGCCATTAAGCGGCAACTTCGGTGGCCGGTGAACGTTATGCTAGTTGTTGGTGGACAATTACCTCAATTTTCATTAGAATTATAACACAAGTACTTGTAACAAAATTAATATTAAAGGCAAGAGAACTGATACAAATCAATTTCGTACAAATCGAGCTTGCCCATTTTGACTCTCCAAAAAACAAAATATATCGGACAAAATTATTATCAATAAAAGAGTGCATATAAAGAGTAGACATATCTATGACCCTAAATCAAAGTACAACAATTGAGAAGTTTGAACCAGGGATAAGTGGAATAAAATACCAGCTAACTATCATTATAAACATTTTTAAGATACAACTATGCAAAGTCAACTTTACTTGAATCGGTATCTTTCATAAACAACCTCTTTATCTCCGTGATATAGGGATAATATCTGTGTGCACTTCACCCTCTCCTTGCCCTACTATAACTTCAATAGTATGAAAGCAATATTACAATAAACTGAAGAATGCGAAAAGTTATACATTGAATAATTTAATGTTGAAAATAAATGCATGAAAAGGAAGTTAAATGAGTTCAACGTGTGGTCTGGACTTTAACAAATCTTTTATACTAATAATAACTAACATACATAATGGTGAACAATTTTAGCTAATTAGCGTAGATGCATATTCAAGACTTTAGTAATCTACTTTTGAGAAATTATACAAAATAATGTTTATCCAACATAAAATTGTACAAGTAATTTTTTAGTTGATTTCAAGAACATCCATTCAAATCAAGTAAATTTTCTGAAAAAATCATCCAAAAGAAAGACACTTGGGAAAAAAAAATACTTACACAAACCAACATCATTATGGAGAATGGGTGTTTCATATATGTTAAGGAAAAAATCTAGCATATTTGAGTTCAATTACATGTTTTTTAACGAAAAGACTCCTAAAATTACTTGACTTTGAAGAAATATTTGTTATTTTACGTTTGCTTAAATAAAACTAATTTTGAAAAAAGTTTTCGAGCTGGACCAAAATTAAAAAGATACCAAAATATTAGAATTTCTTACCTAGTTCAAATAAGGAAGTAATTAGTACATATAATTTTAGTTGATTTCAAATTATCAAATATATATATAAAAAAGTAAATGTCAGGATTTTATATTTGCATATATTTCAGCCGATGTTCTGTGTTTTAGTGACGCACAAAAACAAAACAATTCCTTTGTTTTTGGAAAAGTCAACCTACCACAAAAACAATCTCATATTAATTGGTCATCTTACTAAAATAATTGTCTCATATTAGTTGGTCACCTTAATAAATCAAGAAAGCATTAATTAATTTTTTCCTATATTACCCTTGCAATTAAATCTTTTTGAAAGTGTTCACACTTGTTTGTAAAGTTTTCAAAAAGTTTTTTAAGGGTTGAATTAGTAAAATCACCTTCTTATTTATGATTTCTTAACATGTGTGTAAAAAGAAAAGTGACCAACTAATATGGGACAAAGGGAATATCTTCTTATGGGTGAAAATGATTTTCACCCCCCAACTTTGCTTTAAAAATCAAAACCCCCCCTCAATTTTGAACAATAATCAAACTCCCCCCCCTTTATTTCATGCAATGTCCATTTTACCCTTGTATATCAAATATGTTTATGTAATATCTCTTTATATTATATATCTAATTAATTTTTTAACCTAGGTATTTATACCTTTTTATTTAAGCTTATTAACATTATAAGTAGAATAATAATTTTATGAATTTGTCACAAAATCATATGTTATTTTATGACCGTTATTTCAATATTATATGCATTAAGCATATGTATATGTATGTACATGTATGTGCATATGTTTTTGTCTTTCCCTACTCTCTTACGTCATGCGTTTCATATTACTTGGCTCTTCTTGATATGATACACCCCTTAAGAAAATTTTAATTATAGGTGCATTTTACTAAACTAACCTTGTTAATAATGCTTTGAAACTTTAAATTTGACTGCTGCAACTTTATGCAGTTATTTAATACTAGAAATAAAAAAATATTTAAAAATTCTCTTGATTTCATAAATTGGACAAGTAAATTAAAACAACTATTTTTAGTATGAGGATCAAGTAATATAAAACGGCGGTGGTATTCTCTATTGTTTATTTAAATAAACAAGTTTTGATTGTCATTAATGGAGTATTACATAAATTATAGTTTAAAATAATTTAAAATCTAAATAAATACAATCTTTAAAATTTGGCCTTAATTTAATTAATTATTTTGTATTTCCTGCATCGAAATATATTTGTATAATTATTATTACCTATTATTTTTTCTTGTATAAATAAATATTAGAGTTTTGATTATTATTAGTAAAATTAATTTTCTCATTATGCTAATTTACTTCATTATAGAACATCATTAACTTATATACTTAATTAGTACCATTTCTCACTTTTTTTGCCCAAAAAAATTTTTTTTGTTTTTACGAAAATTTGTTCTATGAATTTAAAAAAATGAAAATATCGTGATTTTTAAAGAAGTTAAAAAAAAATATAATAAAAGGGTACAATAGGCATTTTAAAGATTTAATTAGGATAAAGGGGGGAGTTTGATTATTATTCAAAATTGAGGGAGAATTTGATTTTTAAAGCAAAGTTGGGGTGAAAATGATTTTCATCTTTTTTTTTTTTTTGGAAAAGTCAATCTACCTTATACCTTTATTTTTGAAAAATTCAACTGTCTTTTTTAATTATACCCAAAAACAAAAATAATAGCAGTAGCCATTTCTTAATTTTGGAGAAGTCAACCGACTTTTCCTGTTGGAGAAGTGTCGTTTTTGTTAACCAAAAATAATTAAATACGGATCTTTTTTATTGGAGAAGTGTCATACCCAAAAACAAAAACAAAAACAAAAACAAAATCAGTCTTTTTTTAAGAAAAAGTAATTCAATTTTTTTAAAGAAAATGATATAATTATTAAAGAGAAAAGGTGAAAAGACGATTTTGTTATTGCGAAAACCTTTAATGAAGAGCAAAAAGTTCAAACAACATTTCTAAGACCCTTCACACTTTTAATATATTAGAGATTAGAGATTAGAGATTAGGGATAGAGATTAAAGATTATTACTATTATTATTACTACTACTGCTGCTACTACTACTACAATT
This sequence comes from Capsicum rhomboideum, assembly GCA_031232105.1. Classification (NCBI taxonomy): domain Eukaryota; kingdom Viridiplantae; phylum Streptophyta; class Magnoliopsida; order Solanales; family Solanaceae; genus Capsicum; species Capsicum rhomboideum. The sequence goes on from CP124718.1 coordinate 47,948,668, forward strand.
ATATATAGATATATTTTATAATATTAAATTGTAAAAGAGACAAATTCATGAAAGAGTAAAAGTCTATTTAGAACTCTTTAATCATGAGTTTCTATTTTTAAGCTAATAAAAATCTTTTTTTAAATAAAGGATAATATATTTTAAAATTCAAATATTTCTAATCTTTTAAAATTCAAAAATTTTATTACAATACTATCAAGTTTTGCCCTAAAACTGCCACGTGGCTTCTCAATAGCTTGCCACTTGGCTTCTTCTGGTGCTTCTACTTTTGTTTTTATATAGATATAGATATAGATATTAACGTAGTTAGAAAAAAGGGGGGAAAATTAGTAGGAGAACAAATATGAAACTTATTACTATTTTAATTATTTTTATAATATTCAAAATTAAGGAGTCCTAAAATATATGAAAAGACAAAAATATAATTTAAAAATTAAAAAGTCCTAAAATATATATGTTAAGAGGTATTAAAATATTTAATAATTAAAAAATTCTAAAATATTTGATATTATTAAAAAATAATAATTTAGAAGCAAAAGAGGAAAAAATTCAAAATTTTGTCTACTATCATTATTTTTCCTTCTGTACGACAAAGAACTCTTCTATAAAAGGACTTCTAGAGTGTGTGTGGTATGAAGGAAAATATTTTCTGAAAAATGTTTTTCAATTTTCTCATGTTTGGTTGGCTTAAATGTTTTGGAAAATGTTTTCCAAATCAACTTATTTTCCTCAAATTGAAGGAAAATGACTTCCCTTCAAAAAGTAAGGAAAACATTTTTCAAAACTGTCTTTCAACCTCACACCTCAACTTTCTACCCTAAGCCAAGTCTTGGTTACCGATTCTCAACACTAACACTGGATTCGACTCCCGCCCCTGACTCTCGATTCTCGACTAGGGAGTCGGGGTCGTGTCTAGGGATGGGAGTCGCGATTGGATCATGGGATGGTTGCCAGGTCGGGAGTCGGGGTTGGTGCCAGGGTCGGGTCTCGGGGTCGATTCTCGAGGTTAAGGGTCAGGGTGGGTCGGGTGTCGGGGTCGGATCTCGAGTTGGGAGTTGGGGTCGTGTCTCGGGTCGGGTGTCTCGGTTGGGTCTGGGGTTGGGTGTCAAGGTTGGGTCTTGGGTCGGGAGTCGGGGTCGGGTCTCGGGATCGATGCCGGGTGTTAAGGTTGGTCTCGAGGTCGGGTCCCGAAATTAGATTCGGGTTGGTCTCGGTTCTCAGGTAGGTTGTTGAGGTTGCGTCTCATGTCGGGAGTCGAGGTTGGGTCCTGGGTCGGGAATCGAGGTCGGGTCTCGAATCTCGGGTAAAGTGTGAGGGTCGGGTCTCCGGTTCGGATTCAGTGTTGGTGATCGGGGTCGGGTTCGGGTTCAGGTCTCGAGTTGATTGTCGGTGTCGGGTCCATGGTAGGGTGTCGGGATCGGGTCGTAAGTAGGGTGTAGGGTGTTGGGGTCAAGAGTCGGGTGTTGGGGTTGGGTCCCAATTCGAAAGTCGAGATTGAATCTCGGGGTCGGGTCCCGAATCGAGATTCGAGGTTGGTCCCTATTCTCGGGTCGGGTTTTGAGTCAGGTGTCTAGATCCAATCTCGGGTTTTGGGTCTCGTGTCAGGTGCTGGGGGGTGGGTCTCGGGTCGAGAATTGGGGTCGGGTCTCCGGTCGTGAGTCCGGTCTCGGGTCGGGAGTTTGGTCTCGGGTCGAGAGTCGGGTTTCGGGTTGTGAGTCTGGGTTGGGTGTCGGGTTGGGGTCCCAAGTCGGGTGTCGGGGTCGGATCCCAGATCGGTCGTCGAAGTTGATTTTCGTGTCAGAAACTGTTTTCCTAAAATGTATTTTCTACTCTCTAGCCAAACACTAAAATATATTTTCTAGAAAATGTTTTTCATTCACCAATCAAACACTAAAAAATATTTTCTGAAAAATGTTTTCCACTTACCAACCAAACATGAGAAAATAGGTAAGAAACCAACTTGTTTTTCATGAAAACATTTTCCTTCATACCAAACACACCCCTAATTCCAAAATATCCACGGCAATTTTTATTTTTTTTTTGCAGAAGTTATCTACTAATTCTACCTCTATGCAACTTCAATTAGTCTTTTAATTCTACCTCCATGCAACTTCTAATTAGTCTTTCTTTGCCTTTTCTTCTTCTTTTTTTTTTTTTAATGTTTCTTTAAAATTTTACTATCAATTGAAATGTTGATAGTATCTATGATTATAGAGATAAATTTATTTGTGATTTGAGGTATGTTTTCTAAAATTTTAATATGTCCTTCAAGTTTACAATTATAAATTATCATGTATTTTGATAGACAATTGCTAATTAAAAAGTTTTTTTTACAAATCTTAATAGTATCTATGCTTGAAGAGACACAAATTTGCTTTTGGTTTGAGGTAAATTTTTTAAAATTTTAGTATGTTCTTGATGTTTACAATAATAAATTATCATGTATTATTGATATACAATTGTCAATTGAGAATTTTTTGTTTGTGATTTTGGTATGATCTTGAACTTCACAATAACAAATTATCATGTAATCTTGATACACAGCTGTTAATTGAGAAGTTTTTAGTGAAAAACATATTTAGATATGGAATTTTAATATGTTCTTGATATTTAAAATAATAAATTATCATGTATTCTTTATAGACAATAGCTAATTGAGATTTTTTTATTTTTTTTTTGACAAACAAGTCAAGTAGCCTTTGAGGGTCTTGAGATTGACAAGTTTATAATGACATTTATCTTTAAATTTAAGATCTATGAAAATATTAGTCATTGTGCTAAATACCTCAAAAAAAGAAAGAAGTGATAATTAGATTCCTCATTATTTGATTTATACAGTAGCATATGCTTAGAACTTTAACGCGAAGGAAATAAAATGAACAAATAAAATTTTTATATATTTAAGTTATAAAAGAAAAACCCATTACTATATTAAAGTCTTGTATACATATTGGAGTATTGCATTTAGTATACCGTTAATAGTTATTTTTAAACGAATTGATCCTCTTAGTTATCGTGTTATATTATTTGACGTACTGCACATGTGCACATACTCTTATTAATGGAGTTTTAGGATATGTAAAATTGAGTCCTTAGAATGCTTTTATGTCTGTTTAAGTTAAAAAACTTGTGATAAAGTAAAATACATAATTTTTTTATTGATCAACGTGATATACACGTGCAAAGCACGTACACTACACTACTTGATAGATAATGCTCTTTTAACTTTTAAAGATTATTCAAAATATATATGATTTCTCCTCCAAAAAGTACGGAAAGCATCAGACATTTACAAGCGAAGTTCTTCGAGGAATCAAATCTAGCCCCTAAGTTCAGAAATTCTTCTAGGAATCAAATCAAATCCCTTTTTTTTTGGTTGCTAATAGCATCATACCTGTCAGTTTTCTTCATTCCAACAGCAGATTGTGAGCTCATTTCATTCTGTATAACCCCAAAAAAAAAAAAAAAAATAGAACTTGAAGAGACTACTGACAACAGCACATAGCAGCGCCAAGACATTTGAGCCAAAATAGTCACTCCTTAGACAAACCAAGGTTATTTAGTGCTACACTAATATCTTCCTTGCTGCAACCTCCACATTCAACAATGTTAGAATTCATGGCTGGCAAAACATGCTCAAGAGGGTAGTTCCTGTTTGAGTGAACTTTAGAGGCATCACTGCTAACTCCCTTCAACACCACAGTTTTATGTACTCCTCCAACCAATAATTCATAATCCGTGTCTCCACTTTCTCCGGCAAAAACCACAAGATTTGACAAGTTTATGCCCCATCGAATAAACATGTACCTGAACATAAGGTCTAATGATTAATATAGCGTTAACATACGCCGACCAAAGGAGTAATCACAACAACAACAACAAAAATAACTACACCACCTTAGATCGCTAATTAATTGGACTGTATGAATCTCCTATATCCATTTTAATTTGTTTCATTCCCATACGAAATAAGTTGTGTTTTAGGATAAAATAGAGGTTCTCTAGTAGTAGAGATTCTAAAAAATTCTATTCACATCAAATCTCCAAACAAACTAAATGGACTCCAATCAAACACTGAACTTAATGAAAGTGTACCAACAGGACAAAACCTTAAAAGAAATAAGGGAGTTTATATTTGCAAATGAATGGCAGCAAAGGGCTGCATGACAAAAGATGCATATGATTCATCAAAAGTTGTGTGGATTACTCCTATTAAAAGAAATAAAGGAGTTTATAATGGAAGCAAAGGGCTGCATGAAAAAAGATGCATATGATTCATTAAGAGTTGTGTGGAACTGTGGATTACTCCTAGAACTTTTTAACCATGGATTTCCACCTAAAATACAGTTCGAAAAATCGAAGTCATTCAGTCAATAAAGAAAAAGCTTGCTGTTCCCCTTCTATGCAAACCTCAGAATTTCAAAACAGAAGTCAACGTGACAGAGGAGTTGGTGGGCAAATTATTTATAAGGTCTTCAGAATTAATTGCTCTTTTTCTTCAAAATCTCTTCTACGTCACCTCATTTCTTAAGTCAATAAAAAGGAAAAAAGGCGGTAAATGTTTACCAGAGTCAGTATCCTTGACAAATATTGCCTACCTAAACTAACCTTATAGTCATAAGGGAAAAGAGTCAAATATGCCATCGAACTTTGAGAATAGGCTCATCTATGCCATCTGTTAAGAGTTGGGCTAGTTTATGCCGTTGCCGTTCAACAAAAGTCTATTTATGCCATTATTTTTTAACAGAAAACATGGATGGTTTTGCAATATCATTTTTTCCACATGACCTCTTATTAGAGGTCCACGTCACCAAAATTAAACCAGCCCACCCTGTATCCCATTTGAAATTAATTGACTAATTTTAAAATTAAATCCCCATACTCAGTTACAGTCCAACGTGTTGTTGATCCAAAAGGGGCTTTCACAGATGTTCAATGTTGATTGACAAAGTCTAGGAAAAATCAGCTCTTTATCAAAAGAGCAAACAGGGGACTGTTGAAGAAGGATGTTTGGGCTACTGGAAATACGGGGTCCCGTTAATGGATTGGGTTTTGGCTCCTTATACACGCCAGAATCTTACTTGGACTCAACATGCTTTCAATGAGAAAGTTGGAGAAGTTCAGAAGGGTGGGTTCGTGTTGGCGTTAATGGGTGGGGGATTTAATTTGAAAATTGATCAATTAATTTCAAATGGGTTAAAGGGTGGGCTGGTTTAATTTTGGTGACGTGGACCTCTAATAAGAGGCCACGTGGAAAAAGTGGTATTGCAAAACCATCCATGTTTTCTGTTAAAAAATAATGGCATAAATTGACATTTATTGAACGGCAATGGCGTAAATGAGCTTAACTTTTAACGGGTGGCATAGATGAACCTTTTCTCAAAGTTCGATGGCATATTTGAGCCGTTTCCCTGGTCATAATTAAGACTCGAGATTCACATCAAACAGGCTTGACAATTCGATGTACCTGTAGGCATAGTGCTATGCCTATGCCTTGTAGTTTCTTGTTTGTGGTGTTTTTGTGTGATGTGCTCGATTTCGGAATGGTAGTTCTTAGCATTACTTCATGGGCGTTTTGTTTCTTTTACCTCGTGGTGTGTTACCTCGCTTTTGTTGTTTGTTTTTATGTTTCCTGCTTGTTATACTGTTATCTATTCTGAGCCGGGGGTCTGACGGAAACAGCCTTTCTACTTTTTCTGAGGTAGTGGTCTGGACTGCGTACACTTTACTCCCCCCCCCCCCCCCCCCCAGACCCCACATTGTGGGAATTCACTGGATATGTTGTTGTTGTTGTAATGTGAAAAATTGTTACAAAGAAAGATTTCAATGACAAACAAAATAGGCAGGAAATGACCTGAGCGCTTGTGATCTTGAAGCAAGAACAGGAATCACATTCAGCCTGCTACCGCTTTGGCAATATATTGCATGACATCTTAGCGCCTGAATTCTCAGTAATCTCCTAACTTCCTTCACAGGAGGAACCTAGAGAAAAGAGATAGAACCCAGAGCATTAGTTACTTAAATGAGTTGAACAATTAGAGATCGTATTGTCACACTGAGATATGAGGAGGCGAACTTACTAATGATTGATCATTTATTCTGAAGGAAAAGCAATGTGTAGATGCTGAGTCAATCTCCTTTATAGCTATGTCAGCTTTGTTTTTAACTTTGTGATTTAGAGAATCGGCCCAACGAATTATAGTTTTCCTCAGATCTTCTCCACCCCAATGATAATCAATGTGAGTTTGATAATCTGAATCTACTGTAAAAGAAGGCCCTGAAGATTTCTCCTCAGAATTTAAACATGGATAATAAACCTCCCCACCACTATTGCAGATATAAGCGTCAAAGTCGTGTGGTTTAAGCTTTGACAAATCCAAAAATGACTGCACCTCAGTAATGGTCAAGGCTGTTGACAAGATAAAGCCAAAGGTCGATGCACACTTATCCTTTTTGACAGTCTCAATAATTGTTTTGGTAACATCAGCCAAACCGGATGGGGTATCACAATCTGCCGCAATTACAATTAGCTTCCTTCTCCTTGACAGTTGAAACTTACTTTGCTCTGCTTTCTCCATAGACCTACTTACTGGCTGTGTTGAGACCATATTATCCAATTGACTCTTCTTGTTGCTGGCATTTTCCACGAAATCCAGGGCAGTCACTGAAGTACCGCTCTTTTCATTTTTATCCCCGTCCAATGAGAGTTTCAAGCTTAAAGATAGATCTTTAATATCTCTCAAGGAATCTTCAGGTGAATCTGGTTCTGAATCGGAGCATTCATCCTCACTTCGTTTCCATCTCGGCTGCCTTTGTTTGCAAGACATCACTCGTGCTAAGTACGTCTTGCAGTGCTCTGGCCAAGAGAAGAGATGTATATTTCGCAATCCATTATCCCTACATCTTGCCCAAAGCTGCTTATCAGCTACTAGCTTCAAAAGTGCATCAGCAACAGAATGTTGATCATGCGGGTCAACTAGCAAACCATTGTCAAGCACCTGAAACAAAGTTAATAGTAAGTCCTCGAAAACTAACACGACATGTCTAAATTCAGATCCAGTGGACAAACAAAAAACCCCTGAAGCAATAAGTAGACTCCATCAGGGGACAAACCCGCTGAATGTCAACTGGACCACCATTTTTTGTGGCAACGATGGGCAGACCATGAGCTGCTGCCTGTTTGAATAGGAGACATCAGTTTTTTGAGAATGTTTAAATTTTTATTTTTTTTTGAGAATGAATAGGAGACATCAGTTTGCAAATGGACTTAGCACATACACCCTAAATCTGAAATTACGAAGAGAGGAAATCAGAAAAGCACCTCAATCAGAGTGAGTCCAAATGGTTCAATGAAAGCTGGATTGATGAAAACCCCCTGCAAAATTGTGATATTTACAAGTGCATTTAACAAAGAGATATGATGCTTAATTACGACATGTCAACGTACAAACAACCTTGCTTTTTATGGCCTTTTAAGCTGCTATGACTATGTGAAAAAACATTTCTGTCGATATGAAATTGAAAGGCTTTCACAGTCTATCAGCTTTCACTCTGTAATTATTCATTATGTGTCTGTGTTTTCTATGTGTAATGCCTGGTATAATAGTAACCTTAAAAATTACAGCCTATCATGGATTAGACAGGTTTCAAAATCAATTCTCAGGTCACTGGAATTAAAGCAGCAATCTTAACACAATCCCTCATGAATACTGAGGCAGCAGATGCTTCCAATATTGCAACTACTTTTCCCTTCTACTCCACAATCCAAAACTTCCATCTAAATACTAGGATAAGGAAAATGCAAGAATATTATGCTTCTTTTATTCTGTAATCTTTGGATTATGATAAAGGTTTAACACAGACCATGGATATGCTGTATCATCACGTGATTCACTATAAATAAGTGGTTTATATTAAGAAATAGCAATAAAGTGATTCATGCGTCTTCAATCTGGCAGTTACTCGGGGTAAACATTGTACAATCAGAAATAAGAGAAAGGAGGTTCTGTAGGCAAAAGAGATTATGCGGGAACAAACTATAAAAACAGCTTTCACCAAGAAATGCTGCAGATGTTTATATAATTTGCTGCTCTACCTTTGACTTTGCAGCCAGACGATATATCTCAGGAACGTCAGATTGCTTGTGATGCTTAGGATACGCAACTTGACCATATAAATCATACTTGTCAATCAGTTTAATTATTGAAACAAGGACAGATGAATTTGTACTGGACATTTCATCAATTACATCACGATTTCCCATCACTAATGTCTGCAATGAAACAGAATAGAAGAATATTATAGAAGAACAATTCACCGTAATGGGCTGAATATTGATGAGTGGAGGGAAAATTTGTAACATTACAAGGTTTGCAAGCTCTCTCAATTGTCGGCACTCTCCAAATGCCTTAACTAAAGTGATTAAGTTTTTCTTTGGGTCAGGCCTGGCAAGAGCAAGTATCATAGGCTTATGTGGATTGGTAAAGAAGCGCATGATCTGTCAAAGAATTATAATTTTGAGTTAGGACCTCAAATCTGCACAATTTTAAACATGAATGGTTGAAGCAAAAAAGAAACAAGAGCCACATTAATCTTCAATTTAGGATATGAAGAATTCAAGGAAGATAGTGAGTGAAACCTCCAACCAAATGGGTGGATCTGCACTCCCAACATTATGTTCATTTCCTTCGGCTTCTCCATCCATGTCACCTTCGTGTGGAACAATATGATGAAATTCCATTCCTGGAGGAATCACCTGGCAAAGTAAAATAACAAAGTTAATATAATATACACACAAATAGGAAAAGAAAAGAACAAGAAAAAGATACAAGGATGATGCAAGAACACGAATCCAAGAAGTCTTCAGTAATATTCCTATTACAGTAAAGACAGAACTAATCTAAATATAAAGATTAAGCGGGCTCACCATTGCGCGAGGCATAAATCTGCCGTAGCAACTCACATTGCGTTTTGTTCTTGCCCTGAGTTTGTGTTCTAACTTTGGATCAAATCCATCATAGAGATTCCATTGTTCTTCAATCTCCTGTCGTGTACTAGTAATTATCATCTCAGATACATCAAGAGACAACTCTTCAGCCTCTATACGCCGCATTATTTTGTAAGTTGCATTTATCTCCTCTTTCGGTTGTCGTCCTTGCTTTAGTAGTTGTTCCAGCTTGTCTCGTCCAAGTGAATGTCCAGTTAAAACCATTGGTACATTTAAAGCCCCTGATAGAAGAGCAGCAGATTCACCGGCATCTGCATAGTGTCCATGAATTACAACAGGCCAGAGTGGCTGCCCACTACCAGTTTGCTCTCCTAAAACCTTCGACATCTGGACTATGTGACTAAGCGCACCATCAACAAATTCAGGAATATGAGGCCAAAGTAACTCTTTCGGAATATATTTATCTTTTGGGCCAAATGGTATGCGGATGATGTAGGCACCACCACTTTCCCCTACTTCATGCATGGCATCTAAAGAGTCTGTTGGGTTTATCATTTCTGTTGGTTCACCATAGGTCCAATCTACATCAGGTGCTGATACTTGTCTTGTCAGCAAATCAACACGATAAACTCCAGGCATCATGCCTAATGCTCTAGCTAATTCCACAACATACTTGACCTGAGTTGAAAAAAGATTCAAAACCGACCACAAGAAACACAAACACAACATACACAGAACATCAAACAATTCAGACAGGTAGCAAATTGTAACATTTATATGACTAACTGTGCCACCAAGTGTTATACAAAGAAAACATAGTTGGCCACCTGTGTCAGAATCCCGACCAAGCTCCATGTTTTCTCCCCTTATCAAGCCGTGAAGACTGCAGCAAGGTTTCTGTTAGACAGAACTGATCATATGTATTCATTATGAAATATATTTAAACACAAGATCTCAGGAACTGAGAAGAACAATGCCTGATCAACACAATGTAAAGTTTCTTTTCCATGTATTGATTAGCCCAATTTGCCATCGCATCCACAGAGCTGACCCTGGACATTCTTCCTCGGACACTATCACCATGAGCTGAGAGGTCACCAACAATGTCTATCTTTTCTCCGTCTGATAAGTCTGACATGTCAACAGTTGCTTCTCTACGTGCCCTTTCACGTTCACGATGCCTTCTCACCACACACTGAGCTTCTTCCCCTTCAAGCTGCAAGTATCATAGCAAGGGCACACATTACTTTCTGATTGAAGCAATTATACAATGGTAGACAGAGCATGTCTCAGTAACCAAGGACATTGTTGAGAATAACCAGAGCAAGTGACCGCTACGACCATCCAGTGTAATCCGCAAATTGAAAGCTGTCATAGCAGCTGTGCGCGTTTTAGTGACTTGAGATTATGAATGTATAAATTCTTAACTCTTTAGAGTGTGAATCAATTGGACAAAACAGGTTATAACTTTTTTCTTAGGAATTGAACTTGAAAGAACTTCATATACAGACGGAATAATGATGTGATACAATTGGGAAGAAATCTGCATGGTGGCATTGCTATGTCTTTAATAGAAAGGTTTCATATTTCTCATAAAGATTACAGACGAAGTTTTATATATAATATAATCTGGTAGAGTGCCGTCAAAAATAGAATTCGGTAAAGTCAGCAATAAACATTAAACAAAATCACTTCTGCATTACGTGAGAATAACCATCATTGACTTCAAGTCATAAACTCATTGAAAGAAAAGAACATAAATTGAAAGGTGATGCAATTATGTGAAATCAAAGAACTATTAAAACGATCTAATAAAATCAAACTTTTTGAATCAAAAAAAAAAAAAAAAAAGAACACATCAACACAAAGTTCAACCAGGGATATATATATATATATATATATATCCCCAAGAACCTGTTTCTTCTTGCGAGTCAAATTCCAAATCCTCCAGCACATGTTCTCCAATCTTGTATTCCTCTCCTGTGAATCCCGAATTGACGAAGCCTGTGACATATTTCAAGAGACCTGCTTAATGCTCATGTCAATGCATATCTAATACATTTAGACCATGCAAAAAGAAAGAAAAAAGAATTTAGTATAATTAGCTACTCCCTCCGGTCCATATTAATTGGTGGTTTTGCTTTTGGCACACCCCTAAATGAAACTACTTGCTCTTAGAAACTAAGAAGGATTTTGACTATATTACCCTTAATTAAATTTACATCGTTCTCAGTTGATAAGTATAAAGAGCATAAGGATTTGAGGTGTATGATAATTACAGTTATACTATCGAAGCAACAAAGAATGAGAAATCCGTTGGAATCAACATACTCCAATGTTACCTTCTTGATTATGCTTAACAAAACCTATTTTAGACCAAAATGAAAGGTAAAAACACTTAAAATATGGATCAGAGAGAGTATCTGCTTCAGCTTGCATATCTTGTTTTACTTCTACGTAAATATTACACTTCTACTAATTTACAGAATAGGGCTTTTATAAGACCAGCTAAAGATAACCTTTTGATCTACTTAAAGGCTAAAATTCTAAAAGTGGAAATCCGGTGAGTGTACCTTCTAAAGAGAGAGCAAATTGAAGTTTTGTTGAAAACTTTCAACCGTCAAGTTGTAACACCCTTTTCCTGTCTTTTATCCTTATGAGTTCGGCACATTTCAAGAGGAAACATTGAAACCAAACTTCAAGACGATGGAGCTACACCAAATTACTTGGTTTGACAAAGGAAAAAGGGACAATAGCTATCAAAACAAAAAGGATGGATCACTCTAATTAAGGCAACAGTTTTGATCTATTCCACATACTTTACTTCCATTGTTCCCAATTCCCACCTCAATCTCTACAAAGCTAAAGAAACTATAGAGGAATTTCATATGTGATGGAATGGATGGAGAAAAGAGTATCATGGCTCTGATTACAGACGGGAGATTCGACATTCGAAGATTGAGTATTTTGAGTCGAGGTCCCTCTGAAAATAATTGCCGAGATTAGTCTGAAGTATGGATGCAGTCAATATGGTTGGTTTCCAGACGAGGTTACAACATCATGAAGTTAGAACATCATAGACATCATCATACTGGATTAGCTTGTGAAAAGAATCATAATGGATAGGATAAATTTCTCAAGACTTATTGGCTTCTCATCGGGATTAGGAACAAGATACTATTTCGGCTCAAACTACCTTGATAGATGAATTCCCTTAATTGTTCTCAAATTACCAATGCAAAAAGGGATAGAACCAGCTATCTGTCTTTGAGGGGAAATCAATGGTCTCTGTGTTGACCTTCAGTTAAACAAAATGCAAAATTTTGGCTACTCAAGCTAACATAATTAGCATAATATTCTTTTAAGAATGGCAAAAAGTATAAGGAATACAAAGTGATAGGTGAGGAACAGAAAGTCCTTGACGTGGACCTTGTCAATTGTTAGATGGAGATCGTCATTGTCCACACAGAGCAGATCGTCGTGAATTAGGGATGTGGGGTTAATCCTCTAGACAGAACAAGAAGCGGACATGGCATTGTGTGAGTCTCTACTAAGTCCTAACCAGCTTAGACGGCTAGGTAGAGCATAGGGTGTCAGACCTTCTTGCGGCCGGTGAGAAAGAAATAATCTATTGCCAGCTAGATAATAGGTGGGCTCCTTATGTCTGCTTATGTTGAAATCTCTATCGTCTTTGCAGTTGGGAGAAATTAGCATCTATTTTTTTGCTTTACTGTTACATCATTGATATTAAAGTTGGTTATGAATATCCTGGTTCATTTGTGAAAATTAGTAGTTTTATTTGTTGAAGTGATTTCCTGATCTGTTTTGTGTTTGCCTTGAATCTTGATGGAGGACATCACAAGCCTATGTTATCGGGCGCTATTTTGATCTTTCACTTAATTTGTAATTGAGACTAGCACTCAACTTACTGAGATTGAGTCTAGACCTCGTCATTATCTTATCCAATTATACTATTTCTGCCATTCAAAGCTAGAGATTTTCCATCCAAGCAAAGCACCTTTTCCTCTATCTTTTGGGGTTCAATTAAAACCTCTCAGAGATAACAATGTTCTCTTTCTTACCCCACTCCAACTTTGTCCAGTGGAAGTCCAAAATTTATCTTTGGAACTTTCTTTTTCATTTCTATTATGTTTTAGATAGTGACCTCATTAGTTTTTGTTAGTTCAGGGTCCAAAATGCATGTTTGATTTTATTTGAAGATCAAATCTATTAAACTAATTAATTACAAAGGGACCAAAGACTAAATTCAAATGGGACTATAAATTGCCAGCCCAGTATATGAGAGTTAACAAAATCATTCAAGGCTGTTGTTCCATTGCACCGTTTAATAATGTTCCTATTTTTTCTTATTTTTAATGATATTGGCAGTGTGTGACACAAAATATAAAACTGAAACGTTCCGCTTATTGTAGTTGGAAATTGTTGATTAAACAAATTATTAAGCAAATCTGTAATCCTGTCAGAGACATGCTACGCACACTATATCAACAACCGGAAGACAGGATCCAAAGACAGGATGTGGGTGTGTGTTTATTTATTTATGGGTATAAAAGGAGGACTTACGCGAACCCAAGAGCGATGAAGATCGGTTTCATCGAAGCCAGTAATGACTTCCTCCACGAAGTAACGAGCTGGACTGAACCGACCTCTTTCCCTTAACAACAGGGACGATTTTGGATCGTTGATCGGGGGACCCACATCCAGGATCGCCTCAAGGTAACTATTTATCCATTCGTTTCCCGCCATTTACACACAAACAAGTCTAAATTCTTCAAAGTTAAATGTACATTAATAGCGTGTAAAGAAAATTTAATAAGTAATGCAGCAGTTCATCATGAGAGAGTAGTGTGACTGTGAAATGGGGAAATGAGAAGCCTACTTTGTGTGTAAGCATTGTAAGGAATAGTGTGTGTGAGTAGAGAGACGGTTAGAGCGCCGATCCCGGTAGTTACGGTAAAGGTCCAAGGCAAAATAAACGGCGACGGAGGAGGTACGTCGTGACCGAGTGACACGAAGTACCTATTTTTCCAAATTTACTTATTCCATAAAATTAATATTATATTATTTTGAGTGAAGATCAATAACACACCTAAATCATTCCTTTTTTTTTTTTTTTTTTTTTTACTTTCACATTTAAACTATTGAAAGTTTGAATATCATATCTAAAGTATCATCCAATGATTAATAATTAAAGAAACACACATCAATACTGATTGGACTAAATGTTTGTTTACACTTGCTTTAGATGTGTTTGGGCTTAAAATATTTTGTTCACGTGACATATTTAATGGTTTTATTTGCTGACATATTTTTTATTATTTTTCAATTAATTTCTTTAAAACACTAAGGACCCGTTTGGTCATGAACACTAAAAACATATTCACTTTATATGATATTTTTTAAGTTGAAAATAGAGTTGGAGTTGTGTTTGACCATAGTATTTTGAAAATGAGGTATTGTTGAAGTTAAAAAATATAAAAGGTGAAAATAAATTTTAAAAAATTTAGAGTTTTATGAAAATTAAGTTATTTTATGAAAATTAAATTTATAAAAAAATTTTAAAAAAAATTGAAAAGTGCAAAAAGTGAATCCAAAAATAGTGAAAGCTCCTCTTGAGGTGTTTTTCAAAAATACAAATATTGTGAAAACGTATTCCAGAATATTTATGGTCAAACAAGTATTCCTCTTGTTCTTCATCATTTCTCAATCATTTTTCTTCATTTCTCCTCCTCCATTGCATTTCTCAACCTCCTCCTCCTTCTCCTTCTCCTTCTCCTTCTTCTTCATTTATCAATACTTTTCTTTATTTTGTTGTTCATTTACAAATAATTAGATGGTCCAATACGATATGTCAATTCGAACAAGGAGGTGAGAATTCTCAAGCTTCAGTGATATGAGTGGATCTTACAAATATTTCAATGAATTCTCAAGGATATGTCAATTGTTGAAATGGCAAGTAATGAGGAAGGAGAGGAAACTGCTCCTCGTAGAAATGAGTGGAATTTTTATTACTAATCATTTATTTAACTTTAGTCACAGTGGAATTTTTATTCCACGTGGCAAAATGTTTAAACAAAAGAGAAAGTGTAGTACACACAACATCACATAATAGTTGAGGTGTGTTTCTCTAACTACTGAGGGATAGTTTAGGTATGAAATTCAAACTTTCAATAATTTAGGTGTGAAACTCAAAAAAAAAAAAAAGGATAGTTTAGGAGTGTTTTTAACCCTTCACTTTATTTTTAATAATAAATGTAACTATTTCGAGACCCAACTTACAAGAAAATTTAGACCCCGTTTGGCCTTACGGCTAAAAACTGTTTATTTTGAGAAGCATTTTTATTAAAATAGCTTTTTATCAAAGTCCTTTTGAATTAAGTAATTTGTGCGTAGCTAATTTATTGAAAAGTGATTTTGATAAACAAATTGTGTTTGACTAATCTTTATAAAAAAATGCTTTTGAGAAATAAATTATGAAAAAGAATAGGTATCACTGGATATTTATTATTAAGATTATTTTATCGAGAGAAATTATTTTAAATATCTATTATAAAAGTTAAACTTTCAAAATAACAAAAATTTATATGCAAAATAATATATATAAATGAGAAATTTACTTTTTATGACCTTTCGGGTTCACTAGCATTTTCAATGCTTATATGATAGAAACGTAGAATAATATATATATATATATATATATATTTATTTTTATTTTTATTTTTTTAATGATCAAACGTTTTTTTTTTAATTTTTTTTTATAAGGTTGTCTATTTCTACTTGTTATTTAGTTTGTCGGTATATCTACCTCTTTCATCTCTTTCTCTTAAACTCATTTTCTAAGTACTTGCTTCTTTAACCTCACCCTGGATGGCACATGTCCTGCGGCTCTCTTGGCCATTAACGGACTCAAATCCTAGGAATTTATGGGCTAATCCATCGGAGTTGCTTAGACATTTAAGAGAATAACCATATACTAAAGGTAGATTTGGACAACTAAACATAACTTTTAAAGATAGAAATGATGAAATATCAACATATATTAAAATATCAACATATATTCATGATATTAACATAAAACATAAACATAAACATACAAACATGGGAAATAATACCTAATTCTAGTAAAGCTTATAACCTACTTACATTGAGTAGAGCGGATAGAGGGTGGTTCCCTTTCGGGAGTCCCCGAAGTTGCTCCTAGTGGAACTGGAAAATTAAACACTCACTTTTGCACAAACAATCTTTTTACAAACACACTCTTTTATTTTTCAAACACTCTTTTCTCACAATATTTATTTGTAAAAACTAAGCTAGCTGCTTCTTGCTATGATTGCCTTATGCTCCTTCCTCTTGCCAACTGAAGGTATTTATAGAGGAAAGTCTGCGGACTTCAAAATGAAATTGAACGGAAAAATATTGCTGCATGTCGCTTTCAAGTCTGCTTTATGTCACTTTCAATATTAAATTCTTTTGAAATCTTGTAACATTGTTTGTTACGACTTTTTCTTTCGTTCCGTCTTTCTGTCTTATCCATATATATGTCATTGCTTACGAATATTAAGTTTGCTGAGGTCACTGCTCATGTCTTTGAAAATGTCCAAAATATCCGATGTCATTGTTGATGTTGTTAACAAATAGTGTCTAAATTGTGCAAGGCTTCGGAGTCAAAACTCATACCGGAATCATCATCCGCGTTAGGATCTTAGGCAAATTGATCCAGAGTCGGGTCATATTCTCTGTCTGAACTGGGTAGATCTGAGTCTGAATTTGAAATATCTGGTTTTTCTTTCTCTGGTTTGATCATAGGGCCCTCTTATCTCTTCCTTCTCCGAGCTCTGGTTATGGAAGAAGGAACCAAGAAGAAGGTATCAGCAACAACTGGTTTTATTACGGGACAACTCATGATGTTCATATCAATCTATTATGCGCCTCTGCATCTAGCATTGGGTAGACCTCATACAATAACTGTCCTAGCTCTACCATATCTTTTGTTTCATTTCTTCTGGAACAATCATAAACACTTTTTTGATTATGGATCTACTACCAGAAATTCAATGCGTAATCTCAGCATTCAATGTGTATTCCTGAATAATCTCATTTTCAATTATTCAACCATTTCATTTTACCAAGTTCAATGTTAGCCAGATTAGTCAACATTTATCTCTTTCGATGCAACAACAAGATCTTATTTGTAACAAGTGGTTTTGTTGGTTGGTTAATTGGTCACATTTTATTCATGAAATGGCTTGGATTGGTATTAGTCTGGATACGAAAAAATCATTCTATTAGATCGAATAAGTACATTCGATCTAATAAGTACCTTGTGTTAGAATTGAGAAATTCTATGGCTCAGATCTTTAGTATTCTCTTATTTATTACCTGTGTCTACTATTTAGGCAGAATACCCTCACCCATTCTTACTAAGAAACTGAAAGAAGCCTCAAAAATAGAAGAAAGGGAGGAAAGTGAGGAAGAAAGAGATGTAGAAACTGCTTCCGAAATGAAGGGGACTAAATAGGAACAAGAGGGATCCACTGAAAAAGATCCTTATCCTTCCCTTTTTTCGGAAGAAGGGTGGGATCCGGACAAAATCGATGAAACGGAAGAAATTCGAGTGAATGGAAAGGACAAAATAAAGGATAAATTCCACTCTCACCTTACAGAGACAGGCTATAAAAATATTAATACTAGTAATTGTGAAATTTATGATAAAAAAGATTCTTATCTGAATAATAATAACACGGGGAATCCAGAAAATTTTAAATTGCAATTGCTTGATAACAAAAATGAAAATGAAAATGAAGACCTCTTCTGGTTTCAAAAACCTCTTGTGAGTCTTCTTTTCGATTATAATCAGTGGAATCGACCATTTTGCTACGTAAAGAATAATCGATTTGAACAGGCCGTAAGAACTGAAATGTCACAATATTTTTTTGACACATGTAAAAGTAATGGAAAACAAAGAATATCTTTTACATACCCGCCAAGTTTATCAACTTTTTGGAAAATGATAAAAAGAAAGATACCCCTATTGTCACTCCAAAAAACGCTCCCCAATGAACTGGACAATCAGTGGGTTTCTACCAACAAAGAAAAAAGTAATAATCTGAATAAGGAATTTATAAATCGACTTGAAGTTCTAGACAAGGAATCTCTTTCTCTGGATATACTTGAAACAAGGACTAGATTGTGTAATGATGATACTAAAAAAGAATACGTGCCTAAAATGTACGATCCTTTGTTAAATGGACCATATCGAGGAACAATCAAAAAAGAGGTTTCACCTTCAATCATAAACAATACTTCGCTAGAAAATTTGAAAGAGAGAGTTAGACTGAATAGGATTCATACTATCTTTCTTCCGAATACTGATTACCAAGAATTTGAACAAAAAGTGGATACGATTGATAAAAAACCATTATCAACAGAAATTGACGAGTTCTTAACTTTAATCAATGAATTTGGTAACGAACCAAAATCGAGTTTAAATTTGAAAGACCTTTCTTTATTTTCAGACCAAGAACAGGTAAGAACGAATTCAGAAAAAAAAATGAAATTTTTCAAATTTGTTGTCACGCCCCGACTCCCTACGAGGCGTGATTGGTACCCGAAGCCGACAAGGCCCGAGAGAACCAATCTTTGCTTCTAATCATTCATATGCATGTTATAGGAACACTACCATCACATAGAAACATGAGAGGCAAACATCGGAAAGCATAGAACATGCGACGTATATACATATGAGAAACTGGGCCGTTGAGGCCATCAAGTCAAGACTTCATCTGTTACCATATACACCCACACCCACATACGTCTACAAAAGCCTCTAACAGATGCATTGACCAAAACCAACTGAAAGTCGGGATAAGTCCCCGCTTTATACACAAGGTACAATATCAAAACATGTGAACCACTGCGACTCGGAGTGATACAAGATCAAATCCACAACACAAGGTTCCCACGAAATCAGCAACAAGAAGAACAAAAGAACACAAATTTCAGCAAGTTGAACAACAAGTGCTAGTGAATCGAAAGAGCCCCACACGGCTTCACTAGACTTCAAGATCACAAACACAACAACAACAAGATAATAAAAGGATAGATAGCTTGATATACGAGATTACAAGAATAAGGAACCAAACCGTGTATCAAACGATAAGACCCCCTAAGACCCGCAATAACAACACCAAACTCTTATGGTGACCGCTAAGGGAATCAACTCCGCCTTACAACCACCGTTTCTAAGCAAGGATCAATAATGGCTTTTCCAAGCCCTACACTACTTGTCCTTTCCAAGCCCTACACTACATTCTTAAAGAGAGAAGAAGAAGTCTTCAAATATCCATCATGAACTAACTAGAAAATAAGACTAATGAAGCCTATTTATAACTATTACATCACATGACCAAACTACCCTTAATGAAAAGAGGCTCCTATGGAGTGTAAAGAAAAGGCACAAAAAGACCAAAACACGTTTAATAAGGGGCGGTCATGGAGTGTAAGGACTCCTTCTTCACACTTCAACCCTTGCAATTCTTTGGAGCCTCGGGTAGTCATCAAGGCAAGCCTCCAAGCAACCTTCCACACACAAATTTGCTTTATTATGTGTCCAAAATGACTTCATGACTTCCCCATGCATACTCTCAGGCCTTCAAGGTGTCCAAAATCAGATTCTCCACAAGTTGGCCACGAATGATGGCATCAAAAGTTATGATGGCCATTTGTCTTGTATCATCCTCCCCTTCTTGAAAAGGATTCGACCTCGAATCCAAACCTTGCAAAACCAAAGAAAGGACAAACAAATACAAACTCCTCATGGCATGAGAGTTAGGGTTAGCACAATAAATCATCTCAACATGCCAAGGTTGATTATACTTGCAATATAACCAAGGATCCTTTGAATTAAATATTAAAAACTTATTAAAATATGCACAAAGGATTTGGCTATTTAAATCACCAATAGATAAGGAAACTACAAAGGTCCTAATGGCATCAAATAATCCACAAGGTAACACTACCTTCATCTTAGGAGCCTTAAGACACAATTGCTTCTTTATCTCTTCAAGAGACCACACCAAGGGTGGAGCCTCAATTGGTTCTAATGTCCAAAAGATCCATATAGCATTATCATTCATACAAGTGGACATACCAACAAATTTCCTACCCCTACATAAAACAAATCCAAAACTAGCATGGATGTCATCATAGGCAAAGAGGTAGTATAGGAAAGAATCAAGTGTAAAGGCATACAAGGGTGAAGACAAAGCATTTAAGCACATCCACATTCTTTCCTTCAAGCAAATAGAGAACTTAGCATCCACAAGTTGAGATTCTTGTAATTTAAACACAATTGTGTCAAGCAAGGATGCACATTTAGAAACATTACCCCAAGGAAACAATGACACTTTTGCTCTCGGGTTTTCAAGAATGACACTTTGCTTGTCATGTAGACCAAGAAACAAGTTGGGTGCGCCAACATCACCATTTTTATATTTGGCACCGGGGTCAAATAGAAAGAGTAGCCATAGACACGGGTCTAGACAATACTCCCTTTCCCCATCGGCTTCACTCAAACTACAAGATATACTCTCTACAATAGCATACATATCGTCAAAAGCAAATAGAGAGTGGAGAATGGTATCACTCAAGTCAAGTTCAACTAAGGTGTCCTCATGTGCGTACTTACTACCAGTTTCAACATCATCACCATGAGTACTCTCAACAATAAGGTCCCACATAGTAGAAGTAATTTCCAAATAATGGACACCTTCCCTTTCTATGGAAGTACCCTCAAGTAGACACATACCACCACTAAAGTCCAAGGAATTATTACTTAAGCCTTTACAAGCAAGCAATTCATCCTTATAGTCATCAAACATGGGTGGGGTGTCATACAAAGGATCACAACCATAATCAATTTTCAAGGAAAAATCACTTATTGGGTTTCTTAAGAATTCAAGCAAATCAAAATTATCATCACCCAATTGATCATTCCTTTCCAAGACCTCACATTCCCTTCCCTTAAGAGTACTCTCATCTACCAAGAAGAGATTTCCATCTTTAGGAGGAATGTTTTTACACCATAGTGGGTTGGCATATAGGCTATAGCTTTCAAGACAAGTTATACCTTCAACGTCATTCTCACCACTAGGTTCTTTAGGAGTGAACTAATCATCTTCAAACAAGATATTGTACTTAAAGAGAGAAGGATCTATCCATGAAGAGGATATAGAACATGCAAATCCATTTTCTAAAAGGTCATTATCAAGTATCAAAGATGTTTCAAGCACATGATTATCCCTATGAGCAAAACCAAGAGTAGAACATTTACTAGAGGTCATACTAAAGGGATCACTCCTATTTATTTGATCAACACAATTCCCACAAGATGATGTACCATCATTCAACACATTGGCTTCAACACTAGGTGGACATAAATTGATCTTACAAGAAGAGTCAATTTTGTCATCAATAGGATCAACTAGTGTATCCACATTCACAATATGTACATCATCATCAAGGGGTAAAGAATCAATAGATGATGTAGTATCATTCAACACAATGGCTTCAACACTAGGTGGACTTAAATTGACCTTACAAAAAGAGTCAATTCGATCATCAATAGGATCAACTAGTGTATCCACACTCACAACAAGTACATCATCAACAAGAGGCAAAGAATCAATAGACTCAGAAATAGGTAAGCTACTACTCACACTCAATGGGCTACTAGCCACGCAATTATCATTCACATGCACCAAAGTGTAAGAGTAAGCGATTTTACCTTGAGGTTCTTGAGTAAATTCTTCTTTGCCGTGGTGTGAAGGTTTCCCACATGCTTCGGCAGCAACTTCTCTTTGGCCTTGTGCTTCTCCGCTTGCCATGTTGGTACCTACACAAATGTCCTTAGAAAGAAAAGGACAAACATAGTTAGCATGATTTGGTGGCAACCCCCTCACTTCACTCCACACAACCTCTCCTTTTTCCCTTCTCGAATTTCCACCTTTTACACCCTTACTCCTCTCAATCTTTTGTCTCTCATAATCATTCGGCTTGGAGTAAGTGATCACATCTCCTTGCGGTTTGGGAATAATTGAGGTAAAGAGATAATTTCCCCAATGGTCCACTATAACCTTAGGCTAATTTAGCACATTTGGGACTCTATGTTGGGCAAACCAATCGGCACCCAAGCATACATGACCTGGTGTCAAGGGAAAGATATCGCACCACACCTCCTCATAGTATTCAAATTGGGTGAAGACAATCCTCACTCTCTCGGTAACCTTATACCCGTCCAAGGAATATGGAACAAGTAAAGGTTCTCGAAACAACCCTAAATAGTCAACCATCGGTGGCATGATGTAGTTCTTATGGCGCCAATCATCTAGCACAAGGAGGCAGCCCCGTACCTCAGAAATGCTTACCTTTCCGGAGTGAACACTTCTCCTAGGATCAACATTGTAGAGTTTAGGACAACCCATGGGCACATGAGTACCCCTCGGCCTTGGATATGTATTCTCTCTTCTTCTCATGGGACAACCTACACTATAGTTAGTATACCCATTCACAACGCTTCGACCTTGATAAAATGTACTACAAGGTGAAGAATATGAATCTTCATTCTCCACACGTGCACTCTCACCATGGCTCTCATAAGCTTTGCGAAGGGAGGGGTTATACCTTACACCAATTCGAGGTTCGAAATGGGAAGTGTAAGACTCCTCATATGCCCCAACTTCATCATAAGAACTTGGCACTTACATTCACCTCATGTTCTCCCTCAAAACCATAACCCTCAAATCTGCCCATGTCTTGATCATGGCTATATTCATAGCCCCCATAATCCACAACATCATCGTAGCCATAAAATCCCTCACTACAATCATAGTCTCCCATGTTGTAGTCACAATAATACGAGGCTACCAAGATATGTTCCCCTTATATCACCTTGTACCTACAAAATGAACAAACAAGATTAGTAGTAACTCACCAACACTCGTATACACTCACCTTTGTGATCCTCACAATTGGAACGGCGAATATTGAAAGTTGCTTATACTCCGGTAGTTAATAAGGTGTCAATCACTACTTAGCGACCGGAATAGATTATTGTTTGATCGACTTAAGACACAAAACAAAAAATCTACTTATGAACTTGAATCAAAGAAGTTCAACGAATCAAAATGAGAAAAGCACACAAATAACGAAGAACACGAAGAAAACAGATTCAAAAAAAACCAACTCACAATCTAGTAGGTGATTACTAGTTGTTAATTAGTACTAGAATCAAGAAATGAAACTAAAGAAACAAGGAAATGAAACTTAGAATCTGAAATTTGAGCTTAATGGTGACGTGGCAGCATGCAATTGGTCTTGGGCCCACACACAAATATATATATATATATATATATTTTTTTTTTTGGGTCACAAATCTAAAATTTCAATATGAAATACGACTTGTCATGGATGACAATGGGTTTTGGAGGGAAAGTAAAGTCTTGTACTCTTTTTTCAACTTTTCAAACTCAAAAAGGTAAGATTTGACTATTCTAATCCCACAAAACAAGGTTCCGTGTTTTAAGAAAAAGTGGTTGTCAAGTCTAAGAAGAGATGTGTGCAAGTCTTCTCACCAACAGCCAACAACTTTATAACTTTTGTTGTCTTAAGTTGTAAGAATAGATGAAGAACAAGATGAACACCACAACAACCTTCAAGAACGCAACATCAACTTCTTCAAGAACATAACACAAAAACCACCAATGGTCATCAACAAGATACAACCTATGACCCACTTCAAGTCACCACAACAATGGTCAATATTATAAGCTCATCTTTAGATCTAGACACTTTTAGTGCTGGTGAGAAAGAAACCAACACTAGAAACACACTAAACAAGTAAAATAACACCTAGATCTAAACACACAATCACTATTCTCGGCCAAGACAACAAGATGGACAGATTTCGTTTTTTTTTTTTGACAGATTTTTTTTTTTTTTTTTTTTGACTGAGATAGCCCAAGATTGGTAGTGTAGGAACACAACCAGCCTTGCTCTGATACCAAATGATACAAGATCAAGTCCACAACACAAGTTTTCCACGAAATCAGCAACAAGAAGAACAAAAGAACACAAATTTCAGCAAGTTGAACAACAAGTGCTAGTGAATCGAAAGAGCCCCACACGGCTTCACTAGACTTCAAGATCACAAACACAACAACAACAAGATAATAAAAGGATAGATAGCTTGACATACGAGATTACAAGAATAAGGAACCAAACCGTGTATCAAACGATAAGACCCCCTAAGACCCGCAATAACAACACCAAACTCTTATGGTGACCGCTAAGGGAATCAACTCCGCCTTACAACCACCGTTTCTAAGCAAGGATCAATAATGGCTTTTCCAAGCCCTACACTACTTGTCCTTTCCAAGCCCTACACTACATTCTCAAAGAGAGAAAAAGAAGTCTTCAAATATCCATCATGAACTAACTAGAAAATAAGACTAATGAAGCCTATTTATAACTATTACTTCACATGACCAAACTACCCTTAATGAAAAGAGGCTCCTATGGAGTGTAAAGAAAAGGCACAAAAAGACCAAAACACGCTTAATAAGGGGCGCTCATGGAGTGTAAGGACTCATTCTTCACACTTCAACCCTTGGAATTCTTTGGAGCCTCGGGTAGTCATCAAGGCAAGCCTCCAAACAACCTTCCACACACGAATTTGCTTTATTATGTGTCCAAAATGACTTCATGACTTCCCCATGCATACTCTCGGGCCTTCAAGGTGTCCAAAATCAGATTCTCCACAAGTTGGCCACGAATGATGGCATCAAAAGTTATGATGGCCATTTGTCTTGTATCACGGAGAAAACCCGAACTAACTGGAGCTCACCAATGATCTGCGCTACGGTAAATCTACGGTGGAGGTCTACTAGTGCCTGCACCTGCAACATGTAATGTAAATTTCCCGAGAGGGGTCAGTACGAAAGAAGTACTGAGTATGCAAGGCTCAGATGAAACTGTACAATTCATGAATAGTTTAATGAACTCAAAACATATGAATAATCACTGTGATTAAGTCACCACTTTGCATTTTGGAAACCATGTGTATTACTTTGATAACTTTCTTTGCTTTCATTGCTTCTTTACTTCAATGTCATTACATATATCACAATGTACTCGGGCCCCTACTGATCAGTGGGTCTTTATATGACATATCGTCATGTTGGGATTGGGTCGAGCTAGGCTTATGCCCCCTAGACCTGCCACCCATAAATCAATGCATCGGGATCGGGTCGAGCTAGGCTTATGCCCCTCGGACCTGCCACCCATAAATCAATGCCTCGGGATCGAGTCGAGCTAGGCTTATGCCCCTCAGACCTGCCACCCATAAATCAATGCCTCGGGATCGAGTCGAGCTAGGCTTATGCTCCTCAGACCTGCCACCCATAAATCAATCATTAACCACGTGTGCATTACTTTGTCTTTACTTTGAGATTGATACCTTTACTTGTGAGAGATCGGATACTTGCTTATGAGAGGTTGATACATTTGCTTGTGATAGATTGGTACATTCACTTGTGAGCGATTGATACTTTGGCTTATGGAAGAGCAATACAATAATAGTCACAACTTTATTTGAAGCTTTGGATTAATAAGCAATGAATGAGAAACATGTAACTAAACATTATGGGAACATAGCCTCCACGAAAACATAACACTGTTGGAACCATTGGACAATGATCCATGAACAGGATACATGAGTATAACCACTAGTGAAACCTTGGGACATAGCCTCATCGGACTTTTAGAACCTCACTAATGAATATGAGACCTATATATAACTCTATTGGAACTTAGACTCATGTCATACTTGGAATAATGCTATTCAACTTAGCTCTCTTAGGATTTACCACATATGACAACTTAAGAACTCCCCATCATAAATAAGCATTAAGTGTGTCATAATTCATCTAGGAGTAACACACATATGCAGCACAATATATATCCACCTTAATTGGAATACTATAGAACCCCTTTGGAATAGAACACTTTTTGAACCTTCATGAACAACGGATAAGACACATGTGAATGTCAACTGCTCACCAACTAGGGATGCGATACCTTAGAACATTTGTAACTCTTGACATATTAGCCAATGAACGTGAGTCAACCAATAGACATGAATCAATTAATGAACATAAGTCAACCAATGAACATGAGTCATATGATTCACTATTGACCAATGACTAAGGACCATATGAGTATCTCTAGTCAACGCTCGGATACGGAGTACCTTAGAGTATTTCGGAATCGAATGAGTATTATGACAATGTGAACACTATATATTACAGAAGGATATAGAAGAGTAACCTTACATACCTTTGCGTCTCACTATGCATACACAAGCTTATATGAAAATACAATAGTCCAGCTCTTTCCTTACGCCTCACTCTACATCACAAGTATATAACGAAGCTTATGTTAGCAACCAACTACCTTACAACTATATAAGTGTCACAATATGACCATGAATCACATAGAGAACATCATTTCGCCTTCTTACAATGTCATTTATCGCATCAACATGCCAACAATACCATAACGTTCCCCTCATTGACCAAGCTTTCATACAACAATAGCATTTCGCATTACACTTATCCTTTATGCCTTCTCATTTCCATTCCGTCACATTTACGCTTATCCATTTGCCTCACAACAACATATGAACAACCATACACATTTAATACAGTCCAACATGCCTTCATACGACACTTTAAGGTCATTCAAATGACATCACAAGTTGATAATTACGTCCATGAAGGGTACAGGGCCTTCGAGGAACCAACGGGAGACAAAATCATACAAACCGAACCTGGGGGCTGACCTGCACTGCCATATACGCACGCAGGTGGTTGAGGTACGCACGCAGATTCCCTCCAGTGGCATCTGCATTGGCATCTGCGCCCGCAGGTGCCTCCGTCTGCGGGGGCGGATGCCCGTTTTGGTCCGAAACGTCATTTTTGGGGTCTTTTAATGCAATGAATGGTCCATGATCATAACCAAACTTATTTTAACATATTTTTGATCATATTATATGCTAACAAGCAGCCATGGTCTCACAACACACATCACAACACCAAAACGACACTTTACGGCCAATATGCTACCAAAACCATAACCAATTTTTCCATAGAAATTCCAACACTAAACACAAGTATAAAACAAGTCAAGACTATAATCACATATCATATATCAATATTGAATCCATCAAGTTTATTTCTTTCAATATCACAAGCCCATGTTCAAGTTTTCAAGACAAAATCATCCTCCGATTTAACACACACACATTGTTTTGCACATAGGGAACTTTTCCCACTTCACCATAACCAACATGATATAAGCTATATTCCATGCATAATATATATTAAACTATGATAGTATATACTTACCAAGTCTTGCAAGATGATGCTTTGGTCCAAAAGATGAAGAGTTAGGGTTTGTATTGCATAAGGAAATGGTTGAGAAAATTCTAGAAATGGCATGGGTGTCCAAATGAGAGAAAATCTGATTTTTCTCTCTTATATAGGCCCCCAAGTCTTTCTTACCCTTTATCAACATTAATTATTATGTTGAATGGGTCAAATGGGTCAAAAATGGAAGAATGGGTCAAAAATCTTGGGTTGGGCCATGTCTTCTTGCTATTTTTGGGCTTTATTTAAGGCCCAATGATGCAAGACTTCTTGATGTCCACAAATTAATACATAATTCATCCATTCTCTCATGTTTTCATATCTCCACAAATGTACACGTAGTCATCTAGGTTCGACAACATACGGGGTATTACACTTCCTACAAAGTTCTAATCCCATGTACTAGGCCCAATATCAATTATCTCCTCACTAATATTCCACAATACATACTTTACACTCTCGACACTTGGGTAATCATTGTTCAACGTCGTCGTATAGGGTTTTGTAGATACGGGGTGTTACATTTGTATTCAATGCAATTGATCCTAATGAGACAAAATCTGGAAACAAATCGATTGGAATAAAAGAAATCAGTAAAAAAATACCTCACTGGTCATATAAATTAATCACCGAATTGGACCAACAATTGGGTGAATTTGAAGATGGCGTATCAATGGATCATCAAATTCGTTTAAGAAAAGCCAAACGTGTAGTTATTTTTACTACCAACAACGAGAAGAAGGATCTTGATGAGACCAAAGGGGAAGTGGCTTTAATAAGTTATTCGCAACAATCAGATTTTCGGCGAGGTATAATTAAAGGCTCTATGCGGGCTCAAAGGCGCAAAACAGTTATTTGGAAACTATTTCAAGCAAATGCGCATTCCCCCCCTTTTCTCGATAGAATAACCCCCCCACCCCCCCACCCCAATCTTTTTTCTTTTGATATCTCTGGACTGATTAAACCAATTTTTCGAAATTGGACAGGTAAAGAGGGAGAATTCAAGATTCTAGAGTCTAAAGAAGAACAAACAAAAAGAGAAGAGAAAAAAAGAAAAGGACAAAAAAGAAGAGAACACCAGAAAGGAAAAAACACGGATAGCCATAGCAGAAGCCTGGGATAACATTCCTTTTGCGCAAATAATAAGAGGTTACATGTTAACAACTCAATCAACTCTTCAAAAATATATTGTATTACCTTCATTGATAACAGCCAAAAATCTCGGGCGTATGTTATTCTTGCAATTTCCTGAATGGTCTGAAGATTTGCAGGAATGGAATAGAAAAATGCAGATTAAATGTACTTATAATGGTGTTCAATTATCAGAAATAGAATTTTCGAAAAATTGGTTGAGAGATGGGATTCAGATCAAAATTTTATTTCCTTTTTGTCTGAAACCTTGACATATATCTAAACTGTACCCCTCCCGTGGAGAACTGATGAAAAAGAAAAAACAAAAAGATGATTTTTGTTTTTTAACAGTTTGGGGAATGGAAGCTGAACTTCCCTTTGGTTCTCCCCAAAAGCGCCCTTTCTTTTTTGAGCCCATTTTTAAGGAACTCGAAAATTTTTTTTGGAAAATTCAAAAAGAAATATTTTATAACTATAACTCGAAAAGTTTTAAAAGGAAAAACAAAATTATTTCGAAGAGTTTCAAAAGAAACCAAAAAATGGCTTATCAAAAATATTTTCTTTCTAAAAAAAATAAAAAAAGAACTTTCCAAAATAAATCCAATTGTATTATTTAGATTCAAAGAAATATCTGAATCGAATGAAACAAAAAAAGAAAAAGATTATCTAATTATTAATCAAATAATTAACGAATCATTTAGTCAAATTGAATCTGGAAATTGGCCAAATTCTTCACTGATAGAAACCAAAATGAAGGATTTGACTGATAGAACAAGTACAATAAAAAATCAAATAGAAAGAATTACAAAAGAGAAAAAGAAAGTAACTCCAGAAATAGACATTAGTACTAATAAAACAAATAATATTAAAAAACTCGAATCGCCAAAAAATATTTTCCAAATATTAAAAAGAAGAAATACTCGATTCATATGGCAATTCCATTATTTTAGAAAATTATTCATTCAAAGATTATACATCGATCTATTTTTATCTATCATTAATTTCCCAGAATTAATACACAACTCCTTCTTAAATCAACAAAGAAATTGATTGAGAAATACATTTCCAATAATGAAATAAATCAAGAAAAAATTAATAATAAAAACAAAATTAACTTTATCTTTATTTCGACTATAAAAAAGTCACTTTATAATATTAGTAAGAAAAATTCACATAGTTTTTTTTGATTTATCCTACTTGTCACAAGCATATGTATTTTACAAATTATCACAAATCCAAGTTATTAATTTGTCTAAATTTAGATCTGTTCTTCAATATAACAGAACGTCTTTTTTCCCTAAGACTAAAATAAAGGACTATTTTAGAACACTAGGAATATTTCATTCTGAATTAAAACATAAGAAACTTCAGAGTTATAGAATCAATCAATGGAAAAACTGGTTAAGACGACATTATCAATACGATTTATCTCAGATTAGATGGTCTAGATTAATGCCAAAAAAATGGTGAACTAGGGTTAATCAAAGTTGTATGGCTCAAAATAAAAATAGAAACTTAAACAAATGGAATTCATATGAAAAAGACCAATTAATTCATTACAAAAAAGATAATGATTCTGAACTCTATTCATTATCAAACCAAAAAGATAATTTTAAAAAATGTTATAAATATGATCTTTTATCATATAAATCGATTAATTATGAAAATAAAAGTGACTCATTTATTTCTAGATTACCCTTTCAAGTAAATAAGAACTTCGAAACTTCTTATTATTCCAACACGTCCAAACACAACCTTTTTGATATGCCCGACAATCTTCATATCAATAATTATCTAAGAAAAGGCAATATTCTACATATAGAAAGAAATCTCGATAGAAAATATTTTGATTGGAAAATTCTCCATTTTTCTGTTAGACAAAAAGGAGATATTGAGGCCTGGGTTAAGATCGATACCAATAGTAATCACAATACTAAAATTGGTATTAATAATTATGAAATAATTGAAAAAAAGGACTTTTTTATCTTACAACTCATCAAAATCCAGAAAAAACTCAAAAAAATTCAAAAAAAGTCTTTTTTGATTGGATGGGAATGAATGAAAAAATATTTAATCGTCCCATATTGGATCTGGAATTTTGGTTCTTCCCAGAATTTGTACTACTTTATAATGTATATAAAATAAAACCGTGGATTATACCAAGCAAATTACTTCTTTTAAATTTGAATACAAATGAAAATGCAAATGAAAATGTTTGTCAAAATCAAAATATCAATAAAAAAAAAAAAAACTTTTTTCTACCATCAAATAAAAAAATAAAGAATCGAATTCAAGAAGCAAAAGAGCCCGCAAGTCAAGGAAAAAGAGAGCGTGGGTCAGATATAGAAAACAAAGGAAATCTGGGCCGTGTTTTCTCAAAACATCAAAACGATCTTGAAAAAGATTACGCGAAATCAAACACAAAGAAGGGTAAAAAGAAAAAACAATACAAAAACAACACGGAAGCAGAACTAGATTTGTTCTTGAAACGTTATTTGCTTTTTCAATTGAGATGGAACGATACTTTGAATCAAAGAATAATCGAAAATATAAAGGTATATTGTCTCCTGCTTCGACTGATAAACCCAACCAAAATTACTATATCGTCAATTCAAAGGAGAGAAATGAGTTTGGATATAATGCTGATTCAGGCGAATTTACCTCTTACAGAATTGATGAAGAAGAGGATATTTATTATCGAACCTATTCGGTTGTCCGTAAAAAATAATGGACAATTTATTATGTATCAAACCGTAGGTATTTCATTGGTTCATAAAAGTAAACACCAAACTAATCAAAGATACCGAGACCAAAGATATGTTGATAAAAAGAATTTTGATGAATTCATTCTGCAACCTCAAACTCAAAGAATAAATACAGACAAAAATCATTTTGATTTGCTTGTTCCTGAAAATATTTTATGGTCTAGACGTCATAGAGAATTGAGAATTCGAAGTTTTTTTAATTCTTTGAATTGGAATGGCGTTGATAGAAATTCAGTATTTTGCAATGAAACCAATGTAAAAAACTGGAGTCAATTTTTGGATGAAAGGAAACCTCTTTATAAAGATAAAAATGAATTAATTAAATTAAAGTTCTTTCTTTGGCCTAATTATCGATTCGAAGATTTAGCTTGTATGAATCGTTATTGGTTTGATACCAATAATGGTAGCCGTTTCAGTATCTTAAGGATACATATGTATCCACGATTGAAAATAAATTGATATTACTATATACCCTGTCTCGTATAGAGTATCTAAAAGCAAACAAATGCACACATGCTTTGTCTTACATCTCATTCGAATCTAATTCGAGTAGACGATACTAAATCAATAAGGTATCGATTAGATCTAGAAATGAATCAACAAAATCTTCTTCATTTTCGAATTTTAGGTTTAAATTATTTGCTTTTGTGAATGAAAAAAACGTACCTACCAAATTTTTGGATTCCTATCTGAATCAAATTTTAAATTTGATTAATTTATTGGAATTGATAAAATTAGGGGTTCATAAAGAAATTAAGTCTATATACCACGTTCAAATTACTGGCATTATTATTACTGATCGATAAAATTCGATAAAATCCATATCTGTAAAATAAAGAAAGGGGAAATTCATTTATGGTAAAAAATTCTGTCATTTTAGTTATTTCTCAAGAAGAAAAGAGAGGATCTGTTGAATTTCAAGTATTCAATTTCACCAATAAGATACGGAGACTTAATTCACCTTTAGAATTGCACAAAAAAGACTATTTATCTCAGAGAGGTTTGAAGAAAATTTTGGGAAAACGTCAACGACTGCTAGCTTATTTGGCAAAAAAAAAAATAGAGTACGTTATAAAGAATTAATTAATCAGTTGGACATTCGAGAGACAAAAACTCGTTAGTTTGATTAATTTGAGGAGTCATTTCATTTTCACTTATATGTTTCGATTAAATTTTGATGAACTTCTTTTCACTTTCAGTAATTCATGGAAGAATGAATCGTTAAAAAACTTATGACTGCACCAACTACAAGAAAAGACCTCATGATAGTCAATATGGGTCCTCGACACCCATCAATGCACGGTGTTCTTTGACTCATCGTTACTCTAGATGGTGAAGATGTTGTCGACTGCGAGCCAATATTGGGTTATTTACATAGAGGGATGGAGAAAATTGCAGAAAACCAAACAATTATACAATATTTGCCTTATGTAACACATTGGGATTATTTAGCTACTATGTTCACAGAAGCAATAACCATAAACGGACCCGAACAATTAGGCAATATTCAAGTACCTAAAAGGGCTAGCTATATCAGAGTCATTATGTTGGAGTTGAGTCGGATCGCTTCTCATTTGTTATGGCTTGGTCCTTTTATGGAGGATATTGGTGCGCAGACCCCTTTCTTCTATATTTTTTGAGAAAGAGAATTGATATATGACCTATTCGAAGATGCCACCGGTATGCGAATGATGCATAATTATTTTCGTATTGGAGGAGTGGCTGCTGATCTACCCTATGGCTGGGTAGATAAATGTTTGGATTTTTGCGATTATTTTTTAATAGGGGTTGCTGAGTATCAAAAACTTATTACCCGAAATCCCATTTTTTTAGAACGAGTTGAAGGCATAGGCATTATTGGGGAAGACGAGGCATTAAATTGGGGTTTATCGGGACCAATGCTACGAGCTTCCAGAATAGAATGGGATCTTCGTAAAGTTGATCATTATGAGTCTTATGATGAATTTGATTGGCAGGTTCAATGGCAACGAGAAGGGGATTCATTAGCTCGTTATTTAGTACGAATCGGTGAAATGACAGAATCCATAAAGATTATTCAACAGGCTCTGGAAGGAATTCCAGGAGGGCCTTACGAAAATTTAGAAATCCGATGTTTTGACAGATTATAAGATCCTGAATGGAATGATTTTGAATATCGGTTTATTAGTAAAAAACCTTCTCCAACTTTTGAATTGTCGAAACAAGAACTTTATGTGAGAGTTGAAGCCCCAAAAGGAGAATTGGGAATTTTTATCATAGGAGATCAGAGCGTTTTTCCTTGGAGATGGAAAATTCGCCCACCAGGTTTTATCAATTTGCAAATTCTTCCTCAGTTAGTTAAAAGAATGAAATTGGCTGATATTATGACAATACTAAGTAGGCGTTTGGCCATGAAAATTAAAAATTTTGGAGTTGGAGTTGAAGTTGGAGTTGGAGTTGGAGTTGGAGTTATGTTTGGCCTTGAAAAAAATTAGAGTTCTTTTTGACTTTTTGTGAGAGAAATAAAGTGAAAAAAGTGAAAACAAGAAAAACTTGTTTTCACTTTTCCGAAAATTTATTTTACTTTAGTGAAATAAATCTCATGGCCAAACACCTCTGTTTTTCACTTTTTTCACTAAAGTGAAATAAATTTCCGAAAAAAAGTAAAAAAAACTTATGGCCAAACGGGTCCTAAGTAGCATAGATATCATTATGGGAGAAGTTGATCGTTGAAATGATAATTGATACAACAGAAATAGAGACTATCAATTCTTTTTCCAAATTGGAATCCTTAAAAGAAGCCTATGGGATCATATGGATGATTGTCCCTATTTTGACTCTTGTATTAGGAATCACAATAGGTGTACTAGTAATTGTTTGGTTAGAAAGAGAAATATCTGCAGGAATACAACAACGTATCGGACCTGAATATGCCGGCCCTTTAGGAATTCTTCAAGCTTTAGTAGATGGGACAAAACTACTTTTGAAAGAGAACCTTATTCCATCTATAGGAGATACTCGTTTATTCAGTATCGGACCATCCATAGCAGTAATATCTATCTTTCTAAGTTATTCAGTAATTCCTTTTGGCGATCACCTTGTTCTAGCCGATCTTAGTATTGGTGTTTTTTTATGCCCTACAATAAACAGATATGCACTACAATAAACCAATAAACAAAGCAAACTAGGCGGTTCGACCAAAATGAATTCTTGTTTTGACTAAATAGTTATGGATGACTTGACAATTCCAATTCGAATCGACCAATCGAATCCGGTATATTTTCCACGTTCATAGGAGTGCGTTTATGTTTCTGCTTTACGAATATGATTTTTTTGGGCATTTCTACTAATATCCATCCTTGTTCCTATTTTGGCATTTTTCATTTCCGGAGTGTTAGCCCCAATTAACAAAGGGCCGGAGAAACTTTCTACTTATGAGTCGGGTATAGAACCAATGGGCGATGCTTGGTTACAATTTCGAATCTGTTATTATATGTTTGCTCTAGTTTTTGTTGTTTTCGATGTTGAAACGGTTTTTCTTTATCCATGGGCAATGAGTTTCGATGTATTGGGTGTATCTGTATTTATAGAAGCTTTGATTTTCGTGCTTATCTTAATTATTGGTTTAGTTTATGCATGGCGAAAGGGGGCATTGGAATGGTCTTAGCTCCTGAATATTCAGACAATAAAAAGAAAAACAGAAAAACTAAGATTGAGACAGTTATGAATTCCATTCAATTTCCTTTACTTGATCGAACAGCCCCAAATTCAGTTATTTCAACTACATTAAATGATCTTTCAAATTGGTCAAGACTCTCTAGTTTATGGCCACTTCTCTATGGTACCAGTTGTTGCTTCATTGAATTTGCTTCACTAATAGGCTCACGCCTCGACTTTGATCGTTATGGACTAGTACCAAGATCGAGTCCTAGACAAGCGGATCTAATTTTAACAGCTGGAACAGTAAAAATGAGAATGCCCCCCTCCTTAGTGAGATTATATGAGCAAATGCCTGAACCAAAATATGTTATTGCTATGGGAGCCTGTACAATTACAGGCGGGATGTTCAGTACCGATTCTTATAGTACTGTCGTGGAGTCGATAAGCTAATTCCTGTAGATGTATATTTGCCAGATTGCCCACCTAAATCGGAAGCGGTTATAGATGCTATAACAAAACTTCGTAAGAAAATATCTCGAGAACTCTATGAAGATCGAATTAGGTCTCAACGAGCAAATCGGTGTTTTACTACCAATCACAAGTTTCATGTTCGACGCAGTATTCATACGGGAAATTATGATCAAAGAGTTCTTTATCAACCACCATCTACTTAGGAGATCCCTACGGAAATCTTTTTCAAATACAAAAATTCAGTATCTTCCCCCGAATTAGTGAATTAGACAGGATTCCTTTGTCCAGAATAAGAAGTGGTGGGTCAATTTTCATAAATTTAATCGTAAATGTGAAATACTTATACAAATAAAAATGCGGGATAGATAAAAAAGATGCAGGGTCGTTTGTCTGCTTGGCTAGTCAAGCATGGGCTAATTCATAGATCTTTGGGCTTTGATTACCAAGGAATAGAGACTTTACAAATAAAGCCCGAGGATTGGCATTCCATTGCTGTCATTTTTTATGTATATGGGTACAATTATCTCCGCTCTCAATGTACCTATGATGTAGCGCCTGGAGGGCTTTTAGCTAGTATGTATCATCTTACGAGAATAGAGGATGGTGTGGATCAACCAGAAGAGGTATGCATAAAAGTCTTTGCCTCCAGGAGGAATCCTAGAATTCCGTCTGTTTTCTGGGTTTGGAAAAGTGTGGATTTTCAAGAACGAGAATCATATGATATGTTGGGAATCTCTTATGATAATCATCCACGCCTGAAACGTATCTTAATGCCTGAAAGTTGGATAGGATGGCCCTTACGTAAGGATTATATTGCCCCCAATTTTTATGAAATACAAGATGCTCATTGAATGATAAGAAAGCTATTTCCACTTAGACAATTTAAGATATTCAAGGATTGCACGTTCTGTTCCAGGTCTAATTTAGGGAATTATCAATAGGCTAACAAAAAAAGACAATTAGGAAGTCATTGGAATTCTCACATTTATTTGGAAGATACTTATTTCGGATGGGTCATACCAATAGGATAAACCAAATGAGTTCTGCATCATGAACTTTGTACTGCGCACATTACTTAGACGGGTTCTAGAAAGGCATATAGGAAGGGATGGAGAAATCTGGAATGAAGAAATCGAATATGAAAGAAAAGACAAAGAAATGATAGAATATCGAATTCTATTTCTTTGGATCTGAGCTGAATCTTGTCTATTTCAACCCCCCTAGATTCGGATTCGACTTTTGAGCCTTTCAACAATTAACCAATTTTACCTTTCGAATATGTATTATGTATTCAAATTCGTTTGAACGAGAGGAGAAAAAAAAGAGGAGATAGAATCCAATTCTTTTAGATACTTTATCTAAGAAACTCTACCCATCTAGAACATAGATGGGGTATATCTCGCCAAACTGGATAAAGCTATTATTCTAATCTAGACTCTAAAAGAATATGTATGTTGATTCATATCAATTAATTAGAAATTAATTCTAGTGAAGAGAGAACCATACAAATTAATCATGTGCTAGGAACCAGATTTGAACTGGTGACACGAGGATTTTCAGTCCTCTGCTCTACCAACTGAGCTATCCCGGCTATTCCCAATCCAGATTTTTTATCAAGGTTAGGACTGGTAACCCGAGGATTTTCAGTTCTCTGCTTGTTACTCTCATTTTATATTATCATAGAACTGGGTCTTTGTCAATAGCAATAGGTCTTTGTCAAAGTTCTCTACTTGTTACTCTCATTTTATCTTATCATAGAACCGGGTCTTTGTCAATTAAAAGGACAAAAGTCGATTAAATTTTTTTATCAAAGCCGGGGAATTTCTTCGATCTTCAAAAAGATGACTTTGTAAGTTTCAGTATTGAGTAATGATATTGGGAATCATTCAACTAGGGATTCCTTTCTCAAAGATGTTCATTTCTATGTGTATCATATATATCACAAGGCTTAAGAGAAAGCCATTTACGCTAAAATCCATTTCTAAAAGAATAGAGTGAATGAGAAAGATAAGGAATTTTGAACCGCTAAGGAAAGGGGGTCGGAGAAATAGTTGGGGAGTGAAATAGTCTTTTTGGGGATAGAGGGACTTGAACCCTCACGATTTTAAAAGTCGATGGATTTTCCTCTTACTATAAATTTTATTGTTGCCGGTATTGACATGTAGAACAGGACTCTATCTTTATTCTCGTCCGATTAATCAGTTCTTCAAAGGATCTATCAGACTATGGAGTGAATGATTTGATCAATGAATATTCAATTCTTTCTTCAATGTAGAATCGATTCACACCAATTCTTCTATTTTTTATAGAAAAAATAGGGATTCGGATCGTCATTAATCATTTGATATAGTATTCAATACGTATGTATATACGTTTATCCCTCACTTCATTCTTTTTCTTTTTGAAGTTTCGATGTAAAGATTCCTCTACCAACACATTTAACTCCATTTGTTAGAATATCTTCCATTGAGTCTCTGCACCTATCCTTTTTTTCTGAACCTTTATTTGTTTTCAGAAAACAGGATTTGGCTCAGGATTGCCCATTTTTGTTCATTCCAGGGTTTCTCTGAATTTGAAAGTGATCACTTAGTAAGTTTCCATACCAAGTCTCAATCGAATTAAGTCCGTAGCGTCTATCGATTTTGCCATATCCCCCTTTCTTTTTGTTTTGAGATTAGGATCTCGTTGTGATGTCATTCCTTTTTCTTTCATTTATACTGGAACCATTGAATTCATTAGATACCAATTCCTATCTCGAAAACGTGTTTTCTCCTCTTTGATTTTCTTAACTATCTTCTATAGGCGACCTTTTTTTATCCAATCAAAAATGATTTTATCATTTTGGAATCCACAATTCAATATAGATGGATATATACCCCATCTATATGTCCCTCTTCCTGTCATTTTGCCATTCAATTTGGAATACTTGAACGATCGATTCTTGTTTTTTATCTTCACTTTCGCCTGAAAGCGGAGGAATGTCTCATTAATTATAACTAACCATTCCATTAAACAATTCGAATTTGAAATAAATATAGAATGAGATATATATATGATATAGAATCAAATATAGAACTGTAATAAAAAAGATTTCAAATGCCAAAAAAAGAAATGAAAAAGAATATTTACCATTCAAATTGAAAATGAAAATAAAAAGAATATTAACAATATTTGCAATCACTATTTAATGATATTAGTATTAGAATTGTTATTAGAATTGTGATAAATCAAAATTCTAGATCGCTATAGTAATCCTTATGCTCTAGAATATTCAATATAATATTGAATAGTTAATAATTCCAATTCCAGTAGTTTAGGCAATTACTATGCATATAAGATTTCTGTGATGTGGGCCCGCTTAGCTCAGAGGTTAGAGCATCGCATTTGTAATGCGATGGTCATCAGTTCGATTCCGATAGCCGGCTTTTCCCTATTCTTTTTTTTTTCCATTTTTTAGATGATTGATAATGTTTCTTTGAAATCAAAGAATAGGGAAATAGCGCCTTCCTCCTTTTCCAAAAGCTATCAATTTATTATAGGAACTTCCAATTATGTCAGGAAAGGATTATATATATATATATAATAGAAGGGGTTCTGTATATTTATCCAATTCACCCCATTCTTCTTTTCTTTATAGTATTTATATTAAATAGTAATAGTACAAGTACACTATTTCAGTAAACTTCGCTTCATTTAGTTCAGTTTAGTTTTAGTTTAGGTTTATTCTGTAAAATAAAATTCAATAAAAAATAAATATAAATAAGAATTAATTCGAAATACTAAATAAGAATAAGGAGTCTTTATGTCGCGTTACCGAGGACCTCATTTCAAAAAAATATGACGCCTGGGGGCTTTACCAAGACTAACTAACAAAAAGCCTAGGATCGGAAATGATCTTAGAAACCAATCGTGTTCCGGAAAAAAATCTCACTATCGTATTCGTCTAGAAGAAAAACAAAAATTGCATTTTCATTATGGTCTTACAGAATGACAATTACTTAAATACTTTCGTATCGCCAGAAAAGCCAAGGGGTCAACAGGTCAAGTTTTACTACAATTACTTGAAATGCGCTTGGATAACATCCTTTTTCGATTGGGTATGGCTTCAACTATTCCCGCAACCCGTCAATTAGTTAACCATCGACATATTTTAGTTAATAGTCGTATAGTAGATATACCGAGTTATCGCTGCAAACCCCAAGATAGTATTACGGCAAAGGATGAACAAAAATCCAGAGCTCTGATTCAAATTTCTCTAGATTCATCCCCTCATGAGGAATTACCAAATCATTTGACCCTTCACCCATTCCAATATAAAGGATTAGTCAATCAAATAATAGATAGTAAATGGGTCGGTTTAAAAATAAATTAATTGCTAGTCGTAGAATATTATTCTCGTCAGACTTAAACCTCAGACTAAAACCAAGGGTTCGTAAAATTTTCTTCCCTTTAGGCGAAGCAAATTAACACAAGGTTAAGTAAGATAAATCCGAGTTTGATCTGGATTTCCCCCATTTTTTTATCATAGACCAAGGATCTATTTTCATTCCTTGTCTACTCTTTTCTTTCCAGTATTTTGATTATGATTATTTTTTAGTATTCTATTTTATGCGTCAAAGCAATTAGGAATTGAGAATCTATATCTTTAGATCAAAGAAGGGTCTAGCTATTGGAATAATGGTATCCATTGCTATTTGAGCCCTTGTTGTTAGTAAAATTGGTGAATGAAATGAAGGTACGGAAAGAGAGGGATTCGAACCCTCGGTAAACAAAAGCCTACATAGCAGTTCCAATGCTACGCCTTGAACCACTCGGCCATCTCTCCTACATAATGATTATGACCCCAAAACCGAGTGAATAACGAGTCAGTCATAACCCATATTCCATTATTGGACTAGGTACGACCAATCCATTTTAACTTTAACTGAAATTTTTTCATCAAAGTCAAAGCAAAGAACGATTTTTCTTTCCTTCGAGGCTCCGGGATAAAGATACAATTTTTCATTGTTAAAAAAATTTAGATTTGATTCTATAGTGTATACCCGTTATGTACACAAAATTGTCAGTTATTCTATTTTCATCATAGAATGATTATTCGATCTTTTTTCTTCTTTGTAATTTGTATCATTATTCAATCAAAATTTCTCGAGTTCTTCTAATTTGTAACTTCACCAAAATCGGAATAGTTCCTATACTACTACATTAGTATGAAATCGAATCGCGTTGAAATATTTCTTATTTCTTATCGATTCCTATCAAAAAGGAACAATTGGAATAGAGGATTCATATCTTTTGTTTTTTTCTTAAAAAAAATAAGGTTTTATGTTATTTCGTACTATACAATTTATTTCTTTGTGGGATCTTTTTCCCACGAGAGGTAATGAGAAGAATTCTAGAATGGATTGCTACCTATGCCTAGATCACGGTTAAATGGAAATTTTATTGATAAGACCTTTTCAATTGTAGCCAATATCTTATTACGAGTAATTCCGACAACTTCAGGAGAAAAAGAGGCATTTACCTATTACAGAGATGGTGCGATTTAATTTTTTTTTTATTTCATATTTATTCATTTCTCTCAGTCTTACGAGGAGAAAAACATGTGATTCGAGAAAATTTTTGAAAAAAAAAAAT
The DNA here is from genome assembly GCA_031232105.1 of Capsicum rhomboideum. Lineage (NCBI taxonomy): Eukaryota > Viridiplantae > Streptophyta > Magnoliopsida > Solanales > Solanaceae > Capsicum > Capsicum rhomboideum. The sequence continues at coordinate 47,989,758 of CP124718.1, forward strand.
CTACGCTTTTTGAAGGTGAAGTTTGGAAATAGAACAATTCCTTCTGTCGTGTATCCTCGATTAATGCAACCTCAGATGCTATGTTTCAATTCTCGATTCTAGTATTAAGCGAAAGGTTACACCTAGAGGTTCTGTATTACGGGTCAATCCTACTCTACTAGCGCTAATAGGTAGCATAGGGGAAGAAGCGCTACACCTAGGAATCAACAACACGAAAACTTTGTTCTAAGTCAGCCCTTCCGTTAGCAGGCTTGGGACTAAAAGAATGGTTGGGACAACAAACATCCATCTCGTTCGTCCTTTGGATACCCGTATAACCATCGAAGGCTATTGAAGTGACTAATTCCTGTAAATTAGGAGGAGTTAAAAACAAATAAATTGTTGGAGTTATCTTATCATTTCTATCTAGTCCCAATAGGCTTGATGTTAAGAAAGAATCTCTTGCAGGAAGGTTGGCTAGAGATTTCTTGTAAAAACACTAGCCCTGCTGAGTTCATAATGAGAATATTTTCATCATTAAATCTTTTTTCGATTCTATGTATTATTCTCATTATGAACATAAGGGAGGAGCCGTATGAGGTGAAATTCTCACGTACGGTTCTGGAACGGAGATTCTTTCAATTGAATGACGATCGTAACGGATGTCGGCTCAATTCGAAGGAAATTACGCGGAAGCTTTGCAGAATTATTATAAAGCTATGCGACTAGAAATTGATCCCTATGATCGAAGCTATATACTCTATAATATAGGGCTTATCCACACAAGTAATGGAGAACATACGAAAGCTTTGGAATATTATTTTCGAGCACTAGAACGAAACCCGTTCTTACCACAAGCTTTTAATAATATGGCCATGATCTGTCATTACGTGCGACTATCTCCACTATAGAAAGACAAAAAAGAAAAATCTAGTAAAGTAACTACTAGAACCAAATAGGCTTTCTACATATGCATCGTCTAAAACAACGATTTTTATTAGCTGTAGAAAATAAAAAAACTTCATAGAAGTAAAAATAGGAAAAAAGAAAAATTTCTAGCAACTTTTTCTATGGATATAAGGCTTTAATTAATAGAGAGAGAGGAAGCACTGTAAAGATCAATTAGCGAGGTTTTGGGCCGATACAATAATAACTGCGTACTTATATCATGATGTGAGACAAGAATTAGGAATTAACTTATGTAATAGAGTCGATCCACTAAAGTCTTGAGCAGCGGTGTAGGATCAGATCCCAAAGATAGTAAGTATTTTCTTTCTTATGAAAGAAAGTCTTTTTCAAAGATTCTATATAAATTTATCTATGAAACCGAGATAGTTACCTTTCAGAAAATTCTAATGGTAGTAGAAATGCCTATGCTTTATTCTTCTGAAGGTGGGAAAAAAGATAAAACTAAATAAACGGATTATTCATCCAAATTTCAGTTTGAAACTAATGTAATTAACCTATTTTTCTTTTGGTTAACCCTAAAATTGGGATAGATCCATGAGAAATCTGATTAGATTTTATTAGATATGGTATCGATCAAAATGGGACACCAAAAGAATTGACTGCTGAGTCGTATGAGGTAAGAAATTCTCAAGTACGGTTCTAAGGGAAGGAATTGAACTACCTATTCCGGCCGGGGAGAACAGGCCATTCAATAGGGAGATTCTGAAATTGCAGAGGCTTGGTTCGATCAAGCCGCTGAGTATTGGAAACAGGCTATAGCGCTTACTCCCGGTAATTATATTGAAATGCATAATTGGTTGAAGATCACGAGACATTTCGAATAAAATTAAAAAATTAAATTAAACAAAATTCTTGTTAGTTATTAGTATTAAAACTAATAAAAGAAACCCTTGAATCACTAAAACTAAATATATATACCGGGGATGTCTCTTAGTAATGTCTAATGGCTACTCGTGTGATTTGGAATAGAGTAATTACAATCTTCTAGGTAAAAAATTAAAGAGCTCCATCTAATAACTTCTATAAATATACACTAGGTTGCACAAAAAAGTCGTTTTTGGATCAATCCAAAGCCCAAAAAGGTTTTTAAAAGGTTAAAGGGTCCGTTGATCGCCTCAAGGCTATGTCATAATAGATCCGAACACTTGCCCCGGATCGACTTCCAGATCATAATTGCCCTAGTAAATAACTAAAGAAAGGGAGATAGAAAAATAGAAGAGAAACGAACTAATTATAGAAATATCTCTCTATCTCTAAGGTTCACTAATTATTTGACTGTTGGCGGGTCTCTTTGTATGTGTTGTCCGGAAAGAGGAGGACTCAATAATTATTCGTTCGCCGGAACCAGAAGTTAAAATTTTGGTAGATAGGGATCCCGTAAAAACTTCTTTCGAGGAATGGGCCAGACCGGGTCATTTCTCAAGAATAATAGCTAAAGGGCCTGATACTACCACTTGGATCTGGAACCTAAATGCTGATGCTCACAATTTCGATAGCCATACCAGTGATTTGGAGGAGATTTCTCGAAAAGTATTTAGTGCACATTTCGGTCAACTCTCCATCATCTTTCTTTGGCTGAGCGGCATGTATTTCCACGGTGATCGTTTTTCTAATTATGAAGCGTGGCTAAGTGATCCAACTCACATTGGTCCTAGTGCCTAGGTGGTTTGGCCAATAGTGGGCCAAGAAATATTAAATGGTGACGTAGGCGGGGGTTTCCGAGGAATACAAATAACCTCTGGTTTTTTTTCAGATTTGGCGAGCATCTGGAATAACTAGTGAATTACAACTCTAT